>JBAGKO010000013.1:28073716-28096472 GCA_037177275.1 Acacia concinna
GAGTGTCTGGTTTGGTAACTAAGATCCAACAAAGCTTCAGAATAAAGGCTTTATTTTGAATATTTAAGTCTTTGATTTCGAGCCCCCCTTCCTTCTTATCTCTGGTAACCTTCTCCCAAGATACCCCATGCATTTTCCTCACACTGGTGTCCTAACTCCACAAGAAAGTACGACTAGTTTTTTCAATCTCTTGCAGAACTCCTTTCGGGAGTAAAGTGGGCTGCATTTGGTATGAGGGGAGGGCAGAGATAACTGATTTTATCAAAACAGTGCGACCTTCCATATTTAGAAGTCTTCCTTTCCATCCAGAGAGTTTCGATCTAACTTTCTTGCCAATATGGGAAAAAGTATCACTAGTTATCCTATTGTGTTTACCTCTGCAATTTGAAAAGAAGGGAAATCATACGATTGGGAAGCCGAATCAGCCTCCGAAACCTACCCTTCATCGATCATAGTGAGAAACATACCCTTCATCGATCATAGTGATGATTTTGTCCATCATTGCTGCTTTTCTAGATCATCGTCGCCGATCTCGTTACTCTTTCTTTCCCAGATTTTTTTTTTCTTTTTCTTCTTCTCAAAGGAGCTTTGCGATGGAAGTATGGAGGTGCTTCGCGACCCAAGTTCATAGAGGTACCGGTGGGGATGAGTCCAACCCATGGCATCCGCAATGAACCCGTCCTCTGACAACTCACGGAAGAGTAGCGGTGATGACGTAGTGGCCTCTTCTTTTTCAAAAGAATCCCTTTTCAATGCAATATTTGTTTGGATTTTGGGTTAATACATTTTGTTTGCATTCTTTCTTTTGATTCACTTTTTAATCACAGTTAGTTCTTGATTTTAGGGACTGATTATCTTTGTGATCCAGATTTTTCCATATATTGATATGTTAGTTTGAATTTGATGATGTTTTGTTTGATTTTTTAGTTGGTTTATGCCTACAAATTTGAAAGAAGAAGATATAAATTTGCCGACCAAATAAATTGGTATTCTGATGAAACTTTGCTTCTTCCTTTTTTTTTTCCTTGTTAGCCACTGTGATTTTCCGATTCATTTGGATATGGATTTTTTCATATCATTTTAAAGGATTTGTTTTTTTTATACAAATAAAGATTCATTTTGAACCAAAAGTAAACGAGAACCAGCAAAAAGACCAATGAGGTGGCTGGCCACTTATGCAAAATAGGTGCTTTTGATGGTCAAACCTCAAACGTTTGCATCCGTTGCTAAGGATGATAATTGCACCAATTTAAAAACAATGAGATGAAAATTGCACTAAAAATAGTGTTAAGACTGAAATTGCAACTAAAAAATAATGTTGGGGCGAATTTCTATTTAGCCCTTTGTAATACTATGCTGAAATTAATTTTGGTGTGTAAAGACTAAAGAACCAACTTGAGGATGTAAGAAACTGTTGCCAGTGTCAACGGATGAACGATGGTTACTAGTGAAGGAAGATCATCGTCGGGCGATCTCCTTCACAAAGGCTACTGGGTGGTCAAGCGTAGAAGGCTATTGAGGAGACGGGGCAAATATCTTTTTCCACGTGTTCTAAACCCAAGATATATTCTCAATCCCTCGTACATACATGGTGTGAGGAGCATATCTTGTGTAATGCGATTTGCATCAGAGTTATGTCGATCAAACAATGAGAACATGGGCTTTGCAAGACAGGCCTACCTTAAAATTAAGGCAAAATGTTGATTGTGGTATCTCGCTATTCAACAAGTGCACCTCCCTACCATAATATTAATATGGCCAAAAGAAAAGTAAAATAAATTTTAAAAAAAAAAACACATTGCTATAAGACCATTTGAATAGGAATGATTCACTAGATCGAATCAAAGCTGGATCGTGCTTTCAGCTTCTGGTCGCTAATAGACCAGGTGCCAAATGATGTGATCAAGATTAGCGATCTCAACTTAGCCACCTCAGTTGAATAAATGATAAATGCTAGAGCCACTTCTCAAGTTCGCGATGATCCCGGTGCCATCGTTAGATGTCGTGTAGTAGCGTACTATTTAGAAGACGACTTTGTTTTTTAATTCTACCCCAAAAACCAATAAATTTTGATTCTCTCTCATCAAAATTTGTTCTTCTTTTCTTTCTTCATTTCTTCTTGTACTTTACTGTCTTGTTATTCTATACACTGCGGACACTTCCTAACTAGTTGGTATATTTGTGCGGGCAATCCGTCGGACGGACGCTTGTGACTTTATGTCCACAGGTTATGAAGAAGTTGATGATTGATCTTCTGCCCGCTCAATTTGCACGCTTCTTGACGGCGGACCAAGGATGCTCAATACCACCTATTATTCCCAAACAAAACAAAATCAATGGAAACTTTTTTTTAGCTTTAGCTCCAATAGTCCATACATGAAATCAACATCATATAAAGCATTTATAAAAAGAATAATCATAAACCTGAACAGTTTACAAACTAAGCACATCTCCTTTTGACATTTGACAATACTTGCTAAACATTGATAAAAAGTTCAAGATGTTGTGCACGCCTTTATCCTGGTGGTGGTGGTGTAACATTGCCCAACGGGTGCGTACTACTATTCTCCCAGACAAGACCAAGAACTACGATAACTCTGGGAAATTAAATAAGGTTTTATTGTGAAGGACTGAAGGTTCTTAAACATTGTGTTGGCAAACGGTCTTGGGGCGAAAATTGGTCAGCCAACATTTAAATAAATTGATCGAAGCTGTCAAACAACCCTAAAAGGTGTACGTTCAAATTAGGTGGAGCGTTCCCCCCCCCCCCCAATCACCTGTTACTACATCCCCTAAAGGCTTTCAACCAACCCTAGGTGCAGGGTTTTCATCACCTATTTGTTATGGGGATCTGAAAGAAACGTCCAAATATAAGTCACCCTTATAGTGACATCATTGATATAACTAGAATGTTTTTCAGAAGTAAGTTACAACTCTCAATTCATTTTGTGTATAGAAATTCAAATAAATGTGCGAACGCATTAGCTAGGACCTCCCATAGTTTAGACATTTAGTTTTGTTCCTTTGATCAACCCCTCACTTCCTTGTCAAAAAGTGATGGATGATGAAAGAGTCTAAAGTTTGTAATGAATTGATGTAAAACTTTTTCTTGTTATTTTTTGAATGAAGTATACAAATTTTTTATTCAAAAAGAAGTGGCCACGTCAATTTTAATTCTCAAGATTTTCTAGAGCAAAAAAGAAAAAAGAAAAAGAAAAGTAGCACATTTCTCTCCCAGTTTTTATTTTGACATATTAAATTATTGGCAGGTAAATTGCTCAGGAGTTTGTTACTCACGGGTAGGGAAAATGAACATCACACAGACCCCAACGGGTACATGTTACTACAGAAAATCTATCGCACCAGAGCTCACTGGCTGGTATTCTGGTGTTTTTTGTTCTTTAACCTAGCCCATTTTGACCAGCTGAAAAATAAAATTAAGACAAACAAGAAATCAGCAAGGATGACTGACCGGTAAGAAAACTAGTCCGTGCAAGAAACCGAGTAGTACTAATGCCAGATACATTTGAAAGTAATAGACCTGCAAAACACGGAGGTAAATTATAACAAGGGTTCTTATATATATTTCGTACTGACAGAAAACAAAAGGATGATCTATCAAAAATACCACAAAAACTTCAGTCCTCGAGAAACAAAGAACAATAACTCCAACCAGCTTTGTCAAGGTGATCCCACTGCAATCACAAAGAAATGAAACAAGTTAAGAGAAAATAACGTGCAGATTGGAGCAAAACTGGATATGGATGCGGATTCAGAGCACATCGATCTCCTTTTTCATTGGTCGTGAAATTGGTGCTGAAAACAACACGTGTTTGAGTTTTGAGAGAGGTCAGGAAATACAAAAACAGTTTTTTTGCCAATATATCACCTAAAAACTGAAGCCCCCATTGTGCTCAAAGCCTCCTTAGCACGTTTTTCTTTGTCTCCACTTGTCACCTGTAAAGGATCGTGCCATAACAATAGGAAACCGTTAATTTTCAGAGGACTTGAGCAACATGTCATTATCATTCTTTTTCCTTCCTGATGTAATCACTTTGATGAAAAGACTATAACATAAGGATAAGAAAAAACAACCGCCAACTATTTTCACCAAAATCGAGAAGGAATTAGGAAGAGATGATGGACTTCAAATTTTAAACGAAAAATGTGACATGCTTGGATAAATCAAATTTGCAAAAATGATTAGCAGAGTGGTACTGACTGCAAAGGTGTGAGTAATGTGCACACAAAACTCAACAGCAATGCCCACTGACATGACAAGGTTGACAACTGAAACAGCATTCAACTGGATGTCCAAAATTGCCATCACACCCTACAAAGCACAACTTGTAAGTAAATGAACTGCAGACCAAGAGAATTTTCAGTTCACGAGAACCCATAAATCCAAAGAATATTGGACAAAAACGATGGTGGTATCAATTTGCGGGGAAGAGAAGAAGCATAAAACACTTAAAAATAATGGAACATACCATAAGATCAACAACAATCATCGCCAACACCAACAAAATGATTGCTGAACACCATAAGCTACATTAAAAATTAAAGCACAAAAAAAGTGAATGAGATGAAGATATCATTACTTAAATAAAAAAATAATCCTTGATAATCTCATAAAGTTAAAAAGACAAAAACTATATTTAAAACCAATGACTAAAATAAATTAATATTCACCTGCAAGTGATAACCAAGCACACAACAAATACTGCACCTGTTACATCAAATAACACATAATTAACATTTCGCAAATTCAAAGGGTACGCACATTGTTGAAGGTTGACATGAACAAAAAAAAAATTATTTATCCTCAAATGTTTCATCCAGCATTAAGATGTGAATATTCATTTTTATTATAAAGTCATGAGCTGCACTTCGCCTCGCCCAAAGCCTGGGGGTATGGATCTCATAGCTTCAATGATTTTGCTTTTTCCTGTCATGATGTTCCCATTAAGATCCAATTCCCTTGTCTCACCCAAGTTTTTCACATGATGTATTATATCCTTCCCCTGTGTGTGCGTGGGTGGCAATATTCATTGTATTTTAGTTGGACCACATCAATGATAGCGTCAGAGAATAAACGCGCGCACGCATATTTGTTTCTTCATGTCAACACTAACCAATAGCTATGGCAAGGTTGATTAGTGCGGTCTTCCATATGTCAAGGTATTGCTCAAAAAACATATAAAACACCGAATATGGGAAGATCTCAATCTGCAGCAAAAGAAGTTGTTAGTCTGGATGTTACCAAAAAATAAATTGTTAGTCTGGACACACTAAAATCAAATAGACTTCAATGTACTACCCTCTCTTCCATTTTTATTGCAGCAATTATACCACGGGGTGAGAAAGAAAACAAATCTTCTCACTCAAATCATTATTATATTTTATTTTAAATTTCTTTAATAATAGGGGGTAAAGTTAGCTCCTATGAACATTACCTTTAGAGCATCAGAAACTTTTGAACTGAACTCACGAGCAGCTCTTAAGGAATTAACGTAGTCAACCTAGAACATTTTTGCTGTTAAATCTTGGGCAGGCTGATGCTACAAAATCATAGAGCAAATAAGATAGTATTGCTACCTGTTTGCTAAGTGGAGTATGATATGTACGGAAAGATGATGCTTGGATAATGCCGCCGTCATAGTCTAGCAGCCAAAAATATGATCAACTAATTGATACTGTTGCAAAGCCAAACAAACTAGAACATGCACTGACTGGAAAAATATCCATGCCTACGTTTGAAGAAAAAAACTTCTATAACCCAACAAACCTTTCAAGTCAACACTGTTGCTGTAAGCCCCATGACCACCTTTTGCACAGTCAGCAGATGGAAGAGCAGTAAGAAACCATGGTAGTTTCTCTTTAAATTGTTCTGTAGAAGGACGATCGTTATGAAGCTCTGAGTGACGGAAACACTGCATAATTCACATAGTTTGTGATTAAAACATCACAAGGGAATCAACAAACCATTCTAGCTCATGCTATAAGATTATCAGACTTTTGTCCATTGCAGAACATGCTGATTACCGTAGTGCAATCTTTGCATACTCCAACTGCCCGACAAGAACCAACGTCTGGAGCACAGCAAGGAGGCTGGAAACAAAATAAACTTAAGCAAGTCAGCTACCAAAAAATTTCTATTTGCTCCTACTTCAGTTGATCTTTACTCTCCGTATTTCTGATATTTATTTAAAATGTTACAATAAAATAATCATTAATCATTCTTCAACATGTGAAATACTGAAGACGAATGGGTTACCAAGTTATAAAGAAAAATCATAATGATACTCCAATAGCGAGACCAAAAGTATGACTATTTCTGAACCATAATAAAAGATAGTTCCAAAATTCTGCAACTAAATATAAAGATATTAAAAAAAAACAACGGAGGTGAAATTTCTTTGGTCTATCACCAGTTATAACAAAATTGACCTGATCATCCGGAGGGCAATAACTCCCATTTGTAAACTTCCTGCAGCATCCAAATGCTTCTGGAGATATCCACACAAGAAAATCATCAAGCCATGAAGCAGCTGGCTTGGCAATATAACTTGATTCTGGTATTAGGGATGCCCTTGCAATCTATGAGGCAAATACAAAATGCATATGGATGAGTATTCAAGATCCCCAAAGTCAAAACAATGAAAGAGAAGGGAAGATAAAGACAACCCAAAGAATTAATCAATACAAACAGGTATTTGGATAGCTAGGCTCGCAGGGCAATTTAAGCAGAACTAATTTAAGAAGTAAACTGTTAATCTAATTGTGAAGAGCTAATTTATAAAGTCAAATGCTGAACCACAATAAATCAATCAGCGCAAGATATGGTAATGGTATACCTCAGTCAAAAGAGAGTCTGAATCACAGTGACTAATGGAGCACAACTGATTCGTATGCCTTGATTCTGAGCTGAGGTGAGTAACAACAGAGTGAATCATCTTTAACATTAGACATACAAGAAAATGGTTGCAATCTGTAAGATTTCCTATCAGAAACATGCACACAACATATTTTAAGAAATTAAGATCCGGAAAAATTAGCAGATCAATGAAGAAGGCACAATAAATAATCCAAATGGGTCTACAAACATTGGTAAGGTGAAACGACTCTGGATCCATCCAACTCTCTACCAAGGAGGACATGTGACAGAGAATGGAAGACCTATGCTAGGTGTAGGAAACCACAAACTACGATGGTTCCTGCTGAAGTCCTTTGGGTTGAATGTCCTCAGTTGTTCAAATGAGGGGTATAGAATGGAATCCATGATAGGTAGGACCCACCTCTATTTCTATGTCTAATATGGGGAGAAATTTTCTATTTTCAGAGTCATGTGGGCCAACTTCGTGCAAACAAACCGCAATGATGACCAGTATTTTTAGGTGATGGAAAACTGTGCTCTGACTAAACATGGAAGTTCAGAAAATAATATATCACTGTTTAAGATGTTTATCCATGCTTGTACGTCTAACCATGTTACACAGATAACACACATACCTACATTGGTAGCTAAATATCTTCATGGATGGACAAGATTTTGGAGCAATTTAATTATGCAAAAATACATACTTTACAACACGGGATCAGAAAAAAGCATGATTCAGAAATACCTGTAATTATAGTTCTTTACAACAAAATACAAAGGAGGTCCAATTCTGAGATATTCTGAAACATTATTGAAATATCCCTGCAGGAAAATAATATAGATCTTGAACACTTGAATATGAAATAATTAAAGAGCATAAAGAAGAGGTGGTGGCAATACTAAACCTGGAGATAAGAGTTTCGGGGTAGAACAATCTTCTGCTCCAAACCAGGTTGAATTCTAGTGCATAGTGCCTACGCGATTAAGACCATCACAGATTAGAAAAAACTCAACTATAAATGCGAACAGGAAAAATTTAATCAATCCAAGAGAAGACAATGGAAACAAAACCAAAAACTTACTATGCTAGCCAATGCAAATGCCAAAAAAATAGCAATGACTACTATTTTTACTCCCCAAATGCTCAGAATGGGAGCGTGAACCTCCTGAAAAGGCAAAAACAAAAAATAGGGTTAAGAAACGAGAAAAAACCTCAGGAATAAGAGGGAAATTTTTTTGAAAAAAGAAATCGACCAGCGAACCCTAGTGGTTGGACGAGAGATAATTATTATAAGAAGCATGCAAAAGTGACAACACGAACTTGATATGCAAAGTTCCAAATTAGAATTTAAATACTATCAACAGCAAGAAGCTTAGAATCCCAACTATCAATCTTTCCTTCTACAACATAACAAAGTAGTTATTTGTTAGAGGTTAAGAGTTTGAGTACGAAATATAGAAGAACTGAAGTGATAATCTCTTTACTGAATGGCGAAATAAGAGAATACAAGTCCTAAAGCTCACTTCTGGCAGGGAAGCTCTCACACAGCAACAAGGAAATAAAAGATAGCAATGAACAAACTCTCACGGCCTAGTGTTCGAGAGACTAGACCCCTTCTCCTCTCCGGCATACCAATTGCCTGCCTACCCAGAATTACCCTGCCCTCATATAACGCATTCCCACTAACTGACATTGTCAGCAATTTGTTACTGAGCTCTACACACTGACATCCCCATTCTATCCTTCCCTCCCACTCGTTACTGGGCAAGATCTGGACCTCATGTCCCTTTGGGCTCTTCTCTTATATTTCTGGAATGTAGCGGGCCCAACATTATTCTAGGCTGAATACTTCAGGCAGCAGTTGACAAATTGTAATACAGCAGTTTAGTCTTTTGGTTTTCTTCCTTTGAAGTGCAAGCAAAAGATAATGACGGCTCTCTCTCTCTCTCTCTCTCTCACACACAGAGGATAATGGTTCAACTAATGCCAATTACCTTCATATATCGAGCCAATATGCCAGGTTTTTTCTGTTCAATACCTAAAGTTACAAATCAACATATGTCAACAGAAATAGCTTGAAATAAAATGAAAAAGATGTGGCAAAAAAATATTGAAGTGTCCTTAGGAGCCTTAATTTTTTAATCTTAGTAATAACCTTTATCAGTATCAGCATGCAATGAAGATACTTTAATGCATGGGAAACAATCAACTCTCCTATCCTCTGCTCGTAAAAAGTCAAGAACTATCAGAGCAACAAAGGCAGTAACTTGTAGAAGGAAGTCCAAAAGAACAGCCAATGCTGTGACAAAGAACACAAAGGTAAGTTGAAAGTTAGAATCAACAAAGGAATGTCTGAGACTACCACAAAGCTATAGAAGTACATAAGGAATAAAGAGTTTACCTGCAAACATAGAGAATACCCGGCATGCAGGCATGGGAATGAACGTTCCAACTGCAAATGCTAAAACCTCAGATAGACTAGCTAATGTTATGGATGGTCCAACTTCCACAAGTGCATTGCTCACTCTTCCTTCCAAAGGCAAGTCCATTTGTTGCCTTTTGACAGCATGAACTAGTATGCACATATTATCCACCCCAACCTAACACAAAGATAGATATTAAAAAGCCAAAGAATGATAAGCATAACTAATAATACATACATTGATTGCTTATAGTTGCATTAATATTTCATATTTGTCTTCAATAGTATTAGTGGATTACTTATACTACATCATTTTATTATTAAACTACGAAAAATATACCAGCAAAGGAACAAAGAGAAGGGACAAGTTCATATTATAATCTGTGTGCTACTGTGCTCCTACCTACACCTTAGAAAATCGGAAGAAATTATGCAAATTGTTCTCACAATATATATTATGAGAACAATTTGTTTAGATAGGATAAATACTTCTTTAATTAGGCATGCCTACAATGATGATTCCTAGTTAGCCTTCAAAGAAAATCTTCTATATTTTGTCCCTTAACATGGACCAAACTCACAATTAGCACTGAGTCTAGGTTATAATAAAACATGCATAAATGTTTACAGTAAAATATTGTCATGTGGGTAGATTAAACTTTTTATATGAGACTTTGCTTTGAACATCATATGAATTGGCTGGCAATTAAATTTGTGGGCACAGCCATGAGTGCATGCACTTACGATGAGCGGTCTATCAATTTTCCTAAAAAAAAAAAAGTCCATTTTTTTGTTTCAAAATTGCATTTTATGATAGGATTCATTTTTATGTTGACAGAATATATAGAATTCCTAAAATAACATCTTCGTGCCATGAAACTTTGCCTCAAACAATTCTCCGCAGACTCCACGCTAGTCGGAATGATTTTATCATTAGCGGCCACATCTGAAAGCTACATAAGCAGAAGAACACTTACAGCAAGAACGAGAAATGGAATAACTTCCATAATGATCAGTGTCGATTTTACTCCAATGGCACTAAAAAATCCAACTGATCCAAGGACAGACAGCATAACAACCATTACTCCTGAAAGACCAAGCAATACCTGCAATCCATAACTTATAAAATTAGTGATGAACAATTACAAAGAAGATATTTCAACATAGTGAACTTATTAAGATCAGATACTAGAGAAAGGGGGAAAAGGAAGAGAATTCACACTAAGGCTGGGACAGAACCTTAGACGAAATGTAGAAGGAAGAAGTACGTGGTGTATCCCCCAAAGTAAGAGATATATATGCAAACATCACAATATAGCTTATCTGCAACAAAATGAGGGACAATGTTTACAATCATTAACATAAAAATACAAGTCTCATAAAATAATCATAAAAAACTCAAAAGTTTTTCTCATTAAGGTTATGGGGTAAACAAGTATTCACCATTCACCAAAAAAAAAATTCGGGGGGTTTTACCAGTATAGTTATGGCATCAGCAGTGCTTTCTCTTTTTAATTCTGCCTCAATGGAGCTTTCAGATGAAAAAGCAAGCGTCAGATTTTTAGATTGAACCATTGGCAGCAGCTCATCCTATCAAAGACAACATAAAGCAATGAAATAAGGGAGGAAAATAGACTACCAAGAACTAAACAATTAAACACAGAAACTCAATTAAAGAAAGCCACATAATAACCACAACTGAGTCATATCAAGGGAAAGGAATGCAAGAATACAAAAAAAAAAAATTGTATTAGAAAGTTATGCAAATCCCAAGAATTAAAAGCCAGCTAGGTTCAACCCCATCATAATTGCATTACTAAGAGAATAGTGTTTGGTTTCTTTTTAGTATGGTAATAGGCCTTACCATAGTAATGATAGTAACAAAAAAAAATTGGTAATCCTCATTCATATCTTCCCCTATGAATACTCGTTACCACCCCATTCCATAGTTGAAAAAGTCTAATTTACACTTTAGTCTCATTTCACCCACCATACTACACCACAATTGCCGCAGCCACTACTTCCTCCTCCTCCATAGCCGCCACTCCATGTTGCAACCACCTTCACCATTGACGTTGTCGCTGCCACGGCAACTGCCGCCACCGCCACTACCTCCTCCTCCATCGTTGTCATTGTATTTACCTGCCATCGCCGCCACATCCATTATTGCCTGACCCCACCACTACCTTATCCTCCACTGTTGTTGTTGTCACCACCTGACATTGCCATCAGCCCACCACTACCTCCTCCATTGCCGCTGCCGCCGCCACCGCCCACTACTGTCACCTTCTCTTCCACAATTGTCATTGCCACAGCTGCCACTACCTCCTCTATTATTGCTGTTACCACTGTCACCACCTAACACAATCGCTGCTGTTACAATTGCCTCCACCACCACAACCATTGCCATCGAACGATCCTTGACGAGGTAGCATGACGGTTATGATGAGACAACGCGATGGCTCTTAACTATTTTTTCTAGAAAGATTATATTAAGGGTGAAATAGACTTTGTGTGATATTTAAATTTTATATAATTATTAAGAAAATAACTCATTGCACCTTACTTAAAAATCAAACCATGCACTAGCTTTGTAATTAATATTGTATTGCATTACCATAACATAGCATTGCACTGCAAGGTGCAATGGGATTGAACCAAATAAGTCTTAAAAGTTCAAGTGGGGATGCAAATTAATAATTGGGTGCCATCTCAGATACCTAGAGTCTATACCCATTTTCATGCTTTAGATTTAAGTTGGCCACTATAGCTAGAAATCAGGACCTGAGTAGCTCCAAAGGACAAGTGGAAAAGGAGCATATAACTACACAAGCCAAATCAGAAGGAGGAACAGCCAAATAGGAGTCAGACAAGGTTGAGTAAGTACAAAGTGCAAACCTTCACCATCTGTATAAAGGCCTTCTCCCAAGCAACGGCCTTCGCAGTTTCACTCCCTTCTTCATTAATAGCATTATTCACCGGATAAGTTATAACAAAAGCGGATGCCTATCTTGAATAAAACATAACGTAGTTAATTCATACTCTGCACCATTCAGTTGCATTCACATTTCATAAATTAATTAGGAAAGTAGAAAAAGCACCTCAGAATAATTGTTCCCAGAGAAGCCTCCTAATACAGTGCTTGGATCAAGAGGACCTTTAAATGCACTCATACATTGGTCTGCTGAGGAATAATGCTGAAGAAGACAATTTTACAAAATCAGGAAGTCTGGAAAAACTTTTGGGTAACCAGGTGATTTTGATTATTAACATAAATGTAGCTATGCATATGACAGATACTGCTTCCAGATGTGTGTTTCCAGATAAGAAACGGAAAACAAGAAATAAAGATTTTTATATTATACTTAAAAATAACATATTCAAAATACTACTGAACCTGCACCTCTCCCCCAACTTCTGCAGTGTATAGATATCAATCCACATCAGAAGAAGCTTTTGATGAAAAATTATACCATTGACAAAGCATCGTTACTAGTGACACCAGAAATTTAAGGTTTCAAAATAAGAAATTTTCCGTGTATTATATTAGCATTTGAAATAAACGCACCAAATAAGGCACTCTTAGTAGTAGGCAAGGTTCCAATTTTTCATTCTTCAAACCATAAAGAGCAAAAGCACACAGAAAGTGAGATAATTTATCATGAAAGAAAATTGCACTGTCAGGCATAATAATTTGGAAACTGTACAGCATGTAGACTTGAAAAAATGCTAAAAATAATATCCATGCTTACAATCAACTTAAAGATGGAATTTGGCAATTGTTACCTCAAAGCAGTAAAACAGATGATCAACTCCCCCATACTTGTCAAAATTTCCAGGGTCCATTTTGAAGTACTGTAAAAAGGAGGAAAATTGAAAAGAAAAGGTATGACATTCTGATCAGAAGATACTGATACCATATGCATTTGCGACAATAAGAATCATAAAAGCCCAGAGTGTTTTGGCAGTAAACAAATAAATGTACCTGCAGAACACTTTGAGTGGCACAATTCTGGTCCAGTGGCTTCATGCAAATGTCTTGGAGGGACACTGTCATGCCAGAATAATTGGCACGGACAGTGTCAACCTGAGAGCAACATTTTTAATTCAGCATGATCATCAAGATTTTTTTTTCCATAGTATTATTAAGCGGAATGCATACCTTTTTTTGTATTTCAAAAAGGAACTTAATGTTGTCCTCTGAGACAATGCTTGATGTACCATTCTCTTGCTCTGGAACTGCTCCCAGAATGAGCTGAAAAAGACATAGGCCATTGTCATTCACTAAATCAGAGAAGAATAATTAATCCTATATTATATGATTATATCTTTATAAATCTTGAAAGATGCAGACTAGAAATGAGGAAGGTCATGTAATATCAGCTCCAAACTGAGAAATATGACAAAAGCTGAGGAGTACAATTATATGACTAAATATCTTTATGCCATTTTGGCAATGAAGGTATCCTGGGTAATTTTTTTTTTTCTTAGGAAAAAGCAATTTTATGCCATCAATGTTCTCTTTAGATGCATCTTATTATCTTACGTTTGTCTCTTTTACACAAGAGGCGGGAAAAATTAGCTGAATAATAATACGTTAGAAGGATCAACCAAATAATAGACTATGAGAAGCATTTATAACACGATCAGATGTTGAATGCTGCACTGCTCAATATGTTATATGTTGAACACGCGTGATATTTAACCAGACAAGCTGATCTATCAAAAAGGAAAAACAGAAATGGCTCATAGCAAGAACCTGTTCAATTCTGTAAAATGGAGCAAGATGGCTGTCAAAAAACTGTTTCTCTTGTGCAGCTTTACTCCCAGGTCCTACCCACAGCTGAAAAGTGAAGAAGGTTATATGACAAACTCCAAATCAATGTAACATATCATATGAAAATGAGACAAGTAACAGGTAACAACTGCATCATTTTATTACTTGCGTTAATAATCCATAAAACCTCAATAATGTTATCATTCTTGTGCAAGTAATTATCATTCCATTTGATTTCACAATTTCCAATCGCTCTTTTTAATTGAAAGGTAAACCCAGCATTGCCTCTTCATACACTAACACAATTTTTTACAAGTACAAATATTTTCCTGTTCTAACACGTAGATTCCTGTGTCAGCAACATTTACATTTCAAAAAAGACTTTTGCCACTTCTGACACAAGATGGACATGAATTTATGCCATGGATGCTAGACATGCAATGCACAAAACTCAGATTGAAAATTACAAAGCACGTTTGTAAATTGTTTGCAATCAAATAGAGAACTCAAATTACTAAGCGCCTTTAATTCATACATACTTTTTCAGGCCGTGTCTCAACCTTGAACCGAATTAGACCTAGACAAAGTAGAAGAACCATAGCCAGAGATGAAGACAAAACCATAATTGGATTTCTAGCAACGTATGATCCATATTTCCTGATTACATTTGTAGAAAAAAGGTCAGAAATATTCAATATAAGCTGATAAGTACACTGATAGCATAGGCAGTGACCTGAAAAAAATTGACATGTAACCTTGCACGGCTGAGAGTTGGACACCATGTCTGATTTGTGAAGCATTTTCAAGCATCTTGTGATCATCAATACCAGTCAAAAAGTTTCAAAAATTAGATGATCATACCAGAAAAAGGGAGTCAAAATGAAAATAAGGTAGATAGTTCTCAAAGATATCTCATAGAATAAATATCACACTTTAACTGATACAACTACCTGCATGGGAAGGTTTTCCTCCTTCTCCATATCAAGAGAATGCAGCATACCGCCACTAACAACGTTAGAAACGGGTTTTGTGGCAGGTGTTGGCTTCCTTTCTCTCATCCGATAATAAAATCCCCAGCCCAAGAACACAGAAATCAGTACGATGTATAAAATTGCTAAAATCAAGTCAACACACTTCACCTACAGGTGCAAAAGGAGGATTATGTTTAGTAAAGAACAATCGATAGACTTCAGCTGCATTTTTTCCCATAAAAAGCAGAAAACAAATCCATGCAGAAAAATAAAAAATAATCTCACTGTTAAAGATCCAGTTCTTATAGAGCATGAATCCATCTTCTGGATGGTAGGAGGAGCAATGTTGGAGCATGCTGAAGATGAGGGACAATCACCGCAAGAGCAGCCAAGAGAAACATCTCCACATGAATAAGATGAAACATTCATAAGTCTCATGCCAGATGATGCAGTAGCATTTGGCTGGAATGTAATTGCATACGGAGAACCAGGAACACCAAGAGGTGCCTTTCTACCAATAAATGCAAACCACTCTGTCAAAAGCAATATCAGTATAAGCATTACATGTTACAGAAACCAACATGAAGTAACTAATTGCATCCAAGCAATCCCTATAAAAATGAAAATAATGTCACCATAATTATAGTCACAAATACTGTCACAACACTAATGTTTTATATCTACGTTCCAAGGTTACAAGAATGGGGAACAATTGAACGTCATTTGGTTAGAACTTCAATAGTATTTACCTTCAAAATTTTTAGCACCAGCACCGATATACTGCATAGCGCGAGAATTCATGGTACCGAACTTCACTTCCTTGCATGATTCATACAACCATTCCCCGAAAGCATCAGTTATATAATAATCAATCCCACCCACTGTCAAATTATCACCAACCTGAAAATTGTACGAGTGGAGTCAGAGTAATAATTGCATTCTAAAATCGGTTCAGTAGTGTGCCACCAGCTTTAATATAACCAGCAAAGGGCAGAAAATTAGTGCCTTTCAGTACTTATTATTCGATAGTATATCCAACAAAAGAAGCTTAATTGTCATAGAAAACACACTATAACTGGTGGGATGAAGAGAAAGTTCAAGAGCTGAAATTGTATCTTAGGTACATAACCAGCACCCTGCTGTTGCCAGTATCTGTTTGGACAATCAACAAAGGCAACATAAAATTGAAGAATATTTCAAATGTATTTCTTGCTATATTTCATGGTTCCAGTAAGCAATAGTCAAAAATAATGGACAGCAAACACGTATGGATTATGATTTTCTAGATAAATGACTAATAAAAAAATTGTGTGATCAATACAAAGGTGGCAGCAGGATAAAGAGTTACCAGAAATAAAGAAAATGCCATATTCTTACCTTGGAAATTGAAGTCACGTTGATAAATAGACTCTGATTTGGAGAACAAGTAAGCTCACAGAATAAATTTAAAAAGTTTCTTAAGCATGCTGGACAACCTACAAGAAAAGGAATTGCCTGCCAGAAAGTACAGTATAACCAAGCATATGTGAAAGATTTTAGTATGAACTAATTGTGAAATATATGAGAAAGATGAACTAGAAAATGAATAAAAGTTCTGGAATCCATTCAAATACCAAATTCACGAAACCTTAAGCAATGACAATCTGCATCAATAATAATATTAAGTTTGATCACAGGATTCACCTGTTGGACTTGAGTCCGTAAAGTGTCAAACTGATTTTCTGTACAACAAACATTCCCAGTAATTGTTGGGCACAAGCTTTGGATCTTCGAGGAAAGCAAATCACCTGGCTGAGAAGTATAAAAAAATTGAAATATCAAGAGAAGTTTGAAACTTTTTTGAGCTGTAAGAAAGATGCATCTATTATGATAACGAGAACAGTAATCGAGGTTAAAAATCATACGTTATGCAGCAGGATAGAACTTATAAGCATAAAAATAGAAACATAGAAGAAAGTTATTAGTTCAGGAGGATAACCAATTCCCTTAGATGTACCTTCACAGCTGGGGAACCAAATGGACAGTTCAATACTTTTCCATCACTACGTTGTCCACATATGTCATACATAGCACAATATTCTTCTGAATGCCTTTCCCTGAATAAAAGGATAAAAAACGAAATCTTCATTTTATAAATATCGTGAAGATATCCAACTTTTCCCTGCATGCAGTGCAGATGTAGACATAGAATCATCTAATCACTTGATTGTTAGATTTATCGCAATATGATGGGCCTTAAAACGTGAATTTACAGACTTCTGAACCGAATTGAACATACAGTATTAATCTAATAGGCCAACCCAGGCGGAGGAATATGTTGCAAAACACGAGCCACTCGAGCTCAAAATATTTTCCGCTCAAGCATAAAAATGAGTCTTACCCGAGTCTGGTAGCATTCGAAGTCAAAAGAAGCCTAGCAGCCAAATTCTCAGCTTCAGCGAAAGATAAAATTAAAAAGACCTGCAAGTAAATTAAAAATAGATAGTCATCTAACCAGAGGCTGACGGAATGTTATGTCCCCTCGCATTCTAGAACTTGAATTCAGCAAGCCAACTGTGGGACCTAGACGTAGCCTGAGCCACCGTAAATGGACCAGGTTAATCCCCTAAACAGTTCTCACCCTTCCCAACTTCACTCTCCAATTAAAAACTCAAGCGCCTTCTATTTCTAACAGCGATTCCAGTGATCTACAACTTGTCAATCAACTAGTACTTTCTAGACTCGGGGCAAAATAAAATTAAAAAAAATCTCTTTGGAAAATCTTGTAGCTTGAAGTCGAGAGATAAAGTGATTTCTCAGACATGCTCTGGTTTCAATCTTAGGCAATCGAAATAATCGGGTTCTTTCTGGGCGTCGCAGGGAGACAATCTCTCTGTCACCCGGAAATGAATACAAAGTCAGAGTTTTGTCTGACAAATAATAAGTAATGACAACAAATTTGGAGTTTGCGTCCATTTTCTGGATAAAAGAGCAAAGAAGAAATAATTGAACATCAAGCGTTTCAAAGGAGAGCATAGAGAGCGAATGGTGTTGTATATGAAATGAATGAGGAGCAGTAAAGTGGAGAAGAGTGAGAGTCATTGCCTGGAAGAGAAATATGAAGGTAAGGAACCCTAGGCGAAGGTCCATTGCAGTAGAGCTGAAAGCGATTCTCAGTGTCGCTGCGACAGAATGAACAGAAGAATATCAGTGTATTTATCCAAGTGAGTGTGCCCCAGAGCAGGGACCCCAAGAAACCGTTTGGGGTTGTACACTCCTACTATACACCCCTCGCAGCTGGCTCGCGCGCTCCCCACCCCCACCCCAAAACAAAAAAACAACCCAAAAACACAGGGGTCAAACCGTCAAACCCTGCACTTTCAATTTGACTGTTTATAGTAAGTTCTGAAAATGAAACTTAAAAACCTGATAGAACCACTGTGCATGCGGTCATCTATTATTACCGGATTCTGCCAATGGATCGGATAGCAATATACTTCGGTAAGTATATAATTTCTATGAGCCCATATAAGTATATAATTTCTATGAGCCCATTTGGATGCGGCTTATGTTAAGTGATTTATTTTTTTGATAGACCTATGATAAGTAGTTTGACAAAAATAAATGACTTATCGGAAGTTGTTGTGTTTGAGCGTGACATTGCAAAAGTGACTTTTCTTTTTTATGAAACATGTTTGGATGATAAATAGAAAAATGACTTATGATGAAATTTTTAAAAGAATTTTTTTATTTAAAAATAAGTAAGAAATGTGTAACATCCCAAATTTTTATTCATCAGATTCCCTAAGTATATGAAAATATAAGGGGAATAAAATGGTCAATTTTGGTGTAACAATCATAGACAAAGTAAGTTTTGGCTAATTTTTGGAATGAGGTTGGCGGCAGTCTTATCGTATATCAGTTTATCTTAGGCAAATGATGTCCAAAAATCATGAACAATTTCAGTCTAAAACTAGACATTTCAAGCTTTAATTTGATATGTCATTTGCATGATTTGGAAGTATATATTAAGAGATATGAATTTTTGAAGTTTGCCCAGTGAAATTTGTCAATTTCTGAAGCAGTGTTCAAAAATGAAATTACTGCAAATTTTCTGATCCCAATTTAACCAAAAAAGTATTTTTTTTCCCTAAAAATAGACTTAATAAGGGATATTTGAGCTTTGGAATAACCTCAATTGAATATTTTTACAATTAGATATGAATTTTCAAAATTGGGTAAAAATTCTGTCAAAAATCCGAATTTCAGAAATATAATGGTATGGTTGTAATTTATGGCCCAACCAAGGATAAAAATGTAAATAATGTATAAGAAAAATTGAGGAGTACCTATGAATTATTTGGAGACTAATGACAGTGAGTTTGAAATTTTCTGAGATAGTCGATATACCGACTCTGTAAAAAATTTAACAAAATAATCATTTTTTCCCTTCTCTCTCTCCTCCCCAAAGTTGGAAAAGCCAAAAAAGCTCCTATTTTTAGTTTCAATTTTTAAAGCTACTTTTTGGACTTTTGGCTTCAACCAACTTGTGCCATCCAAACACCAAAAATGTAATAAGCTACTTAGCTTATTAAAGCGCAAAGCCAAAAAAGTCACAAAAGCTACTTAACTTGTGTCATCCAAACAGGCACCAATATTTGGCTGAAAAGTAGCTTATTAGGAAAAAAATAAGCTACTTATTATTCTTATTTGTTTGGTTGTGACCTGTGTAAAAAGCTACTTATGTATACAAGGAGCTTCAAACTGGCTTATTTTTCAAATGCTTGTTGGTGAGAGAGCTGTTGGCTAATAATTAGCTCATTATTTCTTCACCCAATAGCTTAAAAACCACTCTTTCCTCTGTGTTCACGAACGCCTCACACTCTTCACTCGCGATCTCTCAAGCTTTTCACCATCACGAGCTCCGGCTTTCCTTCCCCTCATATTCTCTTGAGAGCATGCTTAGGTGCAAGTCCAAGCTCAGATTTGGTCGTTCATCTTACCCATTTTCGGTGTGTATATCTTTCCTTCCCCTCATATTCTGACAATGTTGCTCTGAATCGAGAGTAAACCTCATGCGCGAGTTCGGTAGAGAAGTTGCCACGATGGTTGAAGGTGAGGTGGGTGTGTTTGTCGCTAGCATAGTGGGTTCCGATGGCCGTGAAAGGTATATGCGCTTGTTGCCGGTGTTGAGAGCTTGTTCTTCACAACTTCGTGGAGATTAGATCAGTTGATGGGTTTGCTAATCTTTGGTTGCTGGAGTTGGTGTGGTTGCCAGAACAGTCTCTTAGAGTCAGAGGTTGTCTGGTAAAGTGGCCATCCGGCCGTGCTGTCTTTTCTTCTCTTTCCGTTTCTTTGTTTTCTTATCTGCTGTTGTCGTTGGAGATTGGTTGTGCAGTAGCTAGAAGTGCGTCTGAAATAGAAGCAAATCCTGTCTTCCCTTTCCTGAACAAAAAATGTGTCTTATTGTAAGTCTCTTTAGATGAAATAGAAGTTGGGATTTGTTGTTCTTTTGAAGCACTTCATGTTCCTGGTATCTTTGATTTATTTGTGGGTGACTTGTAGTTGATTGGTGGTCTTTGTTTGGCTAAAGTTTCTAGCTTTCTTCATTCTTTGTTGTGAGAGTTGCATTCATCAGTATTTTATGGGCACTAAATGCTTCTCCTTCTCTAATTGTTGTATGACCATTGTGAGAATTGCATTGGGGAACTTCCTGTTTGGATATAGTAGCTGGCAACTTCGCATCCAAAGGAGAGATTGCTAAGTAACCCATAGATGTTGGTTTGTAATTTTGTAATATATATATTGGCATACAAAATGGCAAGCCTGATGCTTGAACAACGACAAGTGCCCTTTGATTTATAAGAAATTTATGACCACATTTCCTGTCTATCAAGCATAAACTCAGTCAATTCTTCTATGTCATGTTACTTGTAAATGCTATATTTTATCAAATTAAATTAAATATATAGAGTTTCTGACCTCATTTTTTGTGTAGAATGGTAATACATGAAGAAAACAAAGCATGTATTATGAAATAGTGAAGAGGCAGTGTTTAGTGTAATTAAATAGAGCATGCATAGGTTTATAAGGATAAAAAAATTAGTTAACTTCAGTGTTAGAATAGTATGGTTAAATAGTTTGCTTGTTGTTGCTGTTGGTACATATTAGTTTGCCTAGTTACTTTGTGTTATTAGTTGTTACTAGTATCATAGAAATCTATGACACTACTACATATTTATGTATATATGACCCTCAATATATCGTGGTTATTAGAAACACCGCCAGATATGAAGAGGCGAGAATTAAATCGACACCCACTCTTAATATGATAGTTTTTAGAAAACAACGTCATATACACTACTATAGAATTGTTTATATATGACAGTTGTTTTTTCTCATATATGACAGTTTTCAACTGCCAAATATTTTAACGTCATATATGTATATATGACAGTTGAACAACCGCCATATATGTGTTCAAAATATATGGCAGTTGTTTCAAAACACTGCATATATTGTAAGACACTTTTTTAAAACAATTGCCATATGTTGTTTCCAATATATGATAGTTTTTTGAAACAATTGTCAAATATTGTTTCCAATATATAACAGTTTTTATAATAACCACAATATATTGTTGATAAATTTTTTTCAATAACATGGGGCTTACTTTCAATCAACCCCTGCATATGCAATAAAATGGAAACAAAATTATATATTCAATCAGCCTTAAGTTGAATTGAATCAAAAGTAAATAAATATAATTAACAATCTCACGCAAAACCAAAATATGTTTGTACTCCTCTGGCTTAGTTCTAGAACTCCTATCCCACAAATTAAATGCTCACGTACATCATGATAGAATCAAGCTCATCAATCATTTCAAGTATTTTAATTACTTTATTAGTTCTTATTATTGTAATCAAATAAATAATAGTCAATTATGTATTTACCAAGACTGGTGAAGAATGTTGAATCCCACGCCAAACTCTTTCACATATCAAACTTTGACTTTAAATAGCCTTATGATCCCAAGCATTTCATGTCCACTTTCTTTCTTTTTTCCTTACAATTTGCATTCATTTTGAATTTCATAACATTTTCCATTAACTATATATATGAGCAATTAGACATGATTAATTAAATGGAAGGAGAATGATAATGTATAGCATGTTTGGATCCAATTTAGATGAAAAGTGTAAATTTTACTCATCTTTGAAGTTATATCTATGAAGATGATGTGGATTCAAAATGACCTTACAAGAAATGCAATTAACCACTTTATTATATATGGTTTGATTTAGGGATATGATGGGGCATGATGAGAAAATGGCACCTAGCATTTAGCATAATGGCAGCTGCAACAAATAAGGTCCACTAATTCTCACACATATACTATATGCATAGTATTTATGCATGGACAACTTGCTTGCAATATATGCAGTAAAATAAACAACAAAGCTTTCTTAAAAAAACAAACAGATGCATAAGTAATTTACACACACCTAAAGACATAAATCATTTGAAGGTAACATAGATTCAGGAAAGAAAATTGACGCCTTTAAAAGGTAAATGTAAGAAGATATAAGATTGACATTAGCAAACAATCTTACTAAATCCATAATAATTTTTATCCATATTTTGACACACTAACATTTGCTTGTTTTGAAGTTGATAACATGTTTCATAGTATATCTGTCATTTCTTAAGTACATAATTCATG
>JBAGKO010000013.1:28105514-28132934 GCA_037177275.1 Acacia concinna
GTGGTTGGACCGAACCAGTATAACCTCCTGGTGTCATTGGTGATATCTTCTTTAATCTTTATTATTGCTTTAAATTTTTAAATTATTATATTCTCATATTCACCCAATTCACCCCTCCCCTCTTGGGTGATAAAGTTTGCACTAACAATTTTATTTATATTTTTTACACCAAATTAATTTGTTCAATTTATAAATGTAACCGAATGATACACGACATATATTATGACTAGTTAACTTATTTACTGCCCTTTTGGTTCAATTCCATGGGAGAGGATTACCTATAATCCTATATAAACATGCTGATTGCGACATTTGGTTGGGCTTATTATAATGTAAAGAAGATTACATTTGTAATCTAGATTACATCATTTGATGTAATCATGATTACATGGCTATGCCTCATTAATGGGGATGTAGGCATCTTGTAATCCAGTGGAAAAACAATATTACTATTATAACTTTTTAAATTGACCATAGTACCTACAAATAAACTCTACTTATATACCTATATTAAGTCATTCTCTTTGCTGGAACAATAAGACGCTTGTTTTGTGGCTCGTCTTGGAGGAGGTCACTATGCCTTAATATTCGACGCTGCTTAATCGTGAGGTAAATCTTTTTGGTGTCGGTTTATAATTATAAGGCGTTAGATTTAATCTTCATCTTTCTTACGGCTTTTAGAAATTGATGGGAAAACCGATTACTTTATTTATTTGAGAGGGACTTCAAGAAGGATTAAATTAAAATTTCAGTACACTGTGAATCATAACCGCAATCCTCTAAACAAGAAAAATTGTGTTGTTTGATGAATTGTTTAGTTACTGGATTATTGTTGATGAGTTTGCCTTTATCGTGTTTTTTTCCATCTTGTTATCCTTTGATCTAAGCAAATAGTCATATCTTCTTCTTCTTCTTCTTCTTCTTCTCAATGAGTTTGCCTTTATCGTGTTTTTTTCCATCTTGTTATCCTTTGATCTTCTTCTTATTATTATTATCCTTTGATCTAAGCAAACAAAAGACAATCATATCTTCTTCTTCTGCTACTACTACTACTAAATATGTCGTTTTTTTATTGTTATAATTATTAATAAATATAAAGAAGATAAACCCTGATATTATATCATATCTCCCAAGTATATATTACATACTCATATCAACTATATTATT
This sequence comes from Acacia concinna, assembly GCA_037177275.1. Lineage (NCBI taxonomy): Eukaryota > Viridiplantae > Streptophyta > Magnoliopsida > Fabales > Fabaceae > Acacia > Acacia concinna. Next base: position 28,106,682 of record JBAGKO010000013.1, read on the forward strand.
ATAATAGTGTATATATATAATTTCATAATCATTTTTTTATTGATATAATTTTTATCCATTTAATAATAATGTATAACAAAGATAAATCTTGTTATTATATTATATCTCCCAAATATATATTTCAATGATAATTATTAGGAGAAGAACTCAAAAGATTATTATTTTCAACGATCATGTTTCAAATTTTAAATATCTTCCTATTCTTTGATCAAACTTTAATCCATGTGTAAGACAGCAACCTCTCAATTTTCTTAATTTGAAGCCACAGAATCATATTGATTTACTTACTTTGAGTAAAAAATTGTTCTCTATTTAAAATCGTAAAAAATACTTAACTATGAAATTATGTAAAACGTTCATGTCTATAATAAAGATCATATTTTAAGTTTTAACCTAATATTTCAATGAAAACCTAATTAAAATATATAAAACACGAATTTTTATTTTAATTAGGTTTTCAATATATTCGGTAAATGTATTACAATCTAGTATTCTCGTTATTTTAAATTAGTCTAATTTAATCTCATAAACTAACCAAACTTATCTAAAGGGATGTTTGGTTTGGTGGATCATGTTATCTAACATGTTACGATCTAATATTCTCATTATTTTAGAAGTATGTTATCTAATGTTACGATATATTATTCTCTTGTTATTATATCACATTTCCCAAATATATAGTATTTCATACCCATATCCACTATGTTATTAAATCATTAGATATATAATTTTATAATCATGTTATTTTACTTTTATAATTATTGATCCCTTTAATAATATACAAGTGCTAGCCCTAGCAGATAATAATTGATTTTGTTGCACCTAAATGTTATTATCCATTTAGATTTACCTTTGTTACCCCTTAATTAGTTTGCTAGTCCTACCCTTTGATTTTTTTAATTTATTGTTTTTTCATTACTTATTTCACGCAATCTCATTATCAAGTGGTTTGTGTGTGTGTGTGTGTGTGTGTGTGTGTTTTTTGTCATGTTAGACTCATCAAAGTTTAATTTGGAGGTTCCAAGTTGGAGAAAGAACAAAAATTATTAGTGTTTTGACATTCTCATTATGTATTTTGATTGGGTACAGTTAATTATAGATGAAGACCAACAACAAATTATTGTTCATTCAAGGATGGGGTACTTAATGATTATTTATGTTATTCTAAAAATGTTTCATGACATGATGTTTAGTGTGGTTATATATAGCACTACACACATACAAAAACGGTTTGACAACCTTGATTTCCACAAGAAACGAAGGCACCTTAGGGAGATAGTGTATGGTAGTGATATAACTTGTTTTAACCAAACTAGAATGTATAGAGCTACATTTTTCGACTTTGTAGCATGTTAGAGACTATAGGTGGTCTTAAACCAACTTGATATATGTTAGTAGATGAGTAAGTTGCACTCTTCTTGCATATACTTGCTCACCATGTAAAAAATAGAGTTATTCATTTTGAGTTTGAGAGGTTAGGAGAAACCATAAGTTGATATTTTAAGATAGTGTTAAAAGCTATTGTCCGCCTCCAAGGTGAGATGTTTATAAAACCTGAGCCAATTCTTGCAGATAATTTGTTATTATTAGTGGGAATATGGTTATTATACATACTTGATTAAATAATAAATAATTTCAAGACATTATACATATATGTAGATAATGGGTAATTTTATCATTTGATGTTATTGTCATATATTATCATATTTAATGTAATCCGCATAATCTTTTATTAATAACAAACTAAACAACTTCATGTAATTACCATTACATTACTTTACATTCCCTCCAATTCCGTGAACCAAACAAATAGTTAATATCCATAATACTCCCTCCGTCTCTATATATAAAATCTTTTCAACTAAATTGTGAAATTCTATAAAACAGCTAAAATTAGTTAAAAGTAATAAATATGTAAGAAATATAACCTTTTTCTAAAAATGAGTAAGAGAAAGGGACATTATGAGGAAATGAAGAAAAATAATGTATAGTAAATAAATTATGTGAAAGAATGAATGTAAAATGTGTAGAAATACATTTATTATTCAAACAAAGTCAAATTGAATTTTATAAAAAAGCACAAGCCCATTTTAAAAAAAAAGGGGGACCTTATACATAAGGATGGAGGGAGTATCTTTTAAAGGAGTCAACTAGGAACCAGAGATATTCTCTCTTATCCTTGTTATAAGGTGTAACCTCTTTTTCTTAAAATTGACTTATCCATACACTAAGAACCAGAGATATTCTCTCTTGTCTTTATACATAAGGATGGAGGGAGTATCTTTTAAAGGAGTTGAAGAAAAAGAGTTTACACCTTATAATAAGGACAAGAGAGAATATCTCTCTCTGGATAATCAATATTATCCATACACTTAATCAAAATCTCAAGATAATCAATATTACTATGGGGAACAGAGAAGATTAAACCCTAAAGATCTACCATAGTAGAAGATTTCCATCTTTACTAGTCATACATCAAACACTGTTATCAAAATATTAACTTCCAAATTGAAATCAACCATCAACCATAATATAAAATAATTAAACTAACTCATTTGAAAACACCATGGTTAAAAGGTTAAAACTATTTAATGAAATTATCCATGATAGAAAATAAATAGACTAAACATTTAAAACCTATCATGTATAATAAAACCTTTTTCCTTATTTTGCAAGCCAAAGTGTAATTATACACACTTGGGCCTTAAGCTTTACGAAGCGCAAAATTTAACATTTAATCATAAGCCCAATTACTTAAACCATGTCTCCCAAAATATCAAAACACATTTCTAACATAAAAAAATCATAATATGCATGGGTAAATCCACAACATCATTTACCAAAATATCTAAAGGCCACTGGTCTTTTACTAGCTTAGTAGCTAGCGATAGTTTAATAAAAAAATATGCAGTTGAATCAAAGTATACAAAATCAACCATATAAGTTGCAATATAATATCACTTCAACACATAAATGAACACAATATACCATATGGAGATATTGCAATACTAAGACTCATGAGCTCTCTCCAAGGTCCTAGCAAGGGAACTATCACCTAAAAAATGTTAAGAGCAGTAGGGATAAAAGCTTCAGTAATCAAAATTCTAACTCATCGTACATACCAACATGTGCTCATGAGATGTCAAGTAGAATATAAAACAGCAACGCACATAGTGTCATTCAAATAATCTCATAGTTATGTACATTAACTCGTTCGAGTCCCTCCTAAAGAATCCTAAAGGAGGTATATAAACATAGAAGTCAAATAAGGCCTACCTCTATCATTATAGAGATGTACACACAAGTTACAAAGGCATATTCCTTTATCTTAGAAATGAAAAGAGCTATCAGAATATGTCCTTCTCTCTAGGACGAGTAAGCCACGTAGGTCTATCCCAACAGGGATGAATGTGTCACGCTGGCATATCCTAACAAAGACAAATATCCAACCCCATGTGCATTAATGAGAGGTCTTATCATGTAATAGTATTTGTTCTCTCACACGAGCCACTACGGCCTATTCCTTTATCTTAAGAATGAATGAGCCACTGGGCCTATCCAAATAGGGATGAATAACCAACCAATGTGCACTAATAAGAGGTCTTATCACGTAATGGTATTTTTTCTATTATCTCTTTATTAATCACAATCAAATCCACCAATATCACAATGTTAATAATGCATAATGATTATTTCATTACTATGCATGGTAATACTCTTATAAACAATTCAAGATAAAAAAATCCTTTCAACATTTCACATTTTTTCCTTCAAATCTAAAGTCCCAAGAGACAATTTTCTTAAACATAATACATATCTCATTACCTCTAGATAAGTAAGGAAATATTACCACAATCAAAGCCCTTTGCTCAACATTAACAATCATGAACCAATCTACAAGTCAACATTACCACACATTAGTTTATTAACCAATTAGGTGGTAAAAATAACAACTTAGCGACTTAATCCCCTATAGAATTATCAATTTCACTATGGGCCACACTTTATCATCCCAACAAGATGTGAGGTTTTCATAGCTCAAAAAAACTCATCTAGTCCAATAAACAACCTCAAATTACTCAAATCATTCAAAAATCTCAATGTCACAACTGAGCTCTATATATATAGCTAAAATTTGTACGTACAAGTAAAAAAAGGGGGAAATTACGTTGAGGTCCCATGCAAAGAAATATATGTCAAAGAGGTCCCAAGATAAGAAAATACTATTGTTAGGTCTCCAAGATAAGAAAAATATTACTGTCAAGTCTCCATTAACAACTCCAGAGTTCTAACAACTCTAGGACCTGACAGAAATTTATTTCTATCTTAAGACCCATTTGACGTATATTCCCTTGTTCGGGACCTCAACGTAATTTTCCCTAAAAAAATCTCAAATTTCTAACAAATAATACTCAAACATTTTAAGCACTCTCAAATAGCTTGCTTTAACAAAAAAAATCCCCAATTTCTCAAATATAAAATTCCATTAAAATTTCCACATTCAAATTTCAAGCTTCAATCTCAAAATTATGCCATAAAAAATTCATTATTACCTCCAACAAACCCAAGTCAATCATTTGTTTTAAACTTAATCGGTAAAAATATCATATATGAAATAATCTTAAACTTTGTAAATAGAAATATCATTTTAAATTCTCACAAAAACCAAATAATAAAACTAGACTGATTAAAATTAATTATTTGTCATCCTATACAATCCTACTGTCATCTATTATCAAAACTTTAAAATTATAAACTATCTAAAACCCTAACACAAAAATATTCTTCAATCAATATAAAAATACTGTCTTTATACAAAGAAAAATACATGGAACAATTTTTATGAATATAAATTATTTTGGATGCCTTATTGATTCACAAAGTTTACTATAAACTCTAAAAAATGGCAAACAATGGAAGAGGAAGAAGACGAAGATCCACGGTCACTCACGCACACTAATGAAGGGGAAGAAGTAATTAAATAATACCATAAGGGAAAATTACCACAAAAAACCCTACCTTTTTCCATTGTCCTACCCTTTTCTTTATTTCTTTTTCTCTTAATTTAACTACTATTATTATTGTTATCATCATTAGAGCCGGGAAAATGGTTAAGCCCATTTAAATCGAGGGCTGGGCTTATATTTTAGAGGCTGAGAATGGAATTGAGTCTATAAGAGCCAGCCCTTTTAATTTTTTTTAATTAACTTACCTAATTTAACTAATTCCCTTTTGACAAAAACCCTAGCCCAATAAGGCAACGACACACACACACTATGTCGTTCAGCTATGTTACTTAGTATTTAGCTCTTTATGTTTTGTGTGTGTTATTTATATTTTTAGTCGGTTGACATTTGATACTAGTGTGCCTTGGACTATGTCATTTGTTTATTTGTATGTTGTATGTTGCGTACCATTTAGACTTTATGTTAACACAATTTATGTGTTAAGTTAAAATTTTAATTATTGTAATTTACTAATTTTATTTCTTTAAAAAATATTAAAAAAAATGTTCAAAAAGCTTCTTGCCTTAGCCCTTATATTCTCGGGCCGGGCTCTAAAAAACAGGTGTTATTTTTAAGTCGGGTTTCAATGGGCCAGCCCTTTTAAGGCCCTGGCCCTTGAAGGGCCGGCCCAACCAACCCTGATTACCAGCTCTAATCATCATCATCATTATTATTAATAAGAGTAATTTCTTATTAATCAAATAATTACATGATAGATTCTTTTTAGAGAAAATTGCATTGAGATCCCGAGCAAGGAAATTTATGTCAAAGAAATCCTGTGAAATAATTGCAATAAAGTCCTAGCCCATGGGGTTGTCATTAATAACCCTATGAGCGTCATTAACAACTCTACATGACCTCATTACAAATATGCGATTTCACGGAACTTCGTTAACGTAAATTCTCCCACTCGGAACCTCAACGCAATTTTCCCTTCTTTCTATCATGAATTAATTCTTTTATAATATTACTTAAATTGAGGAATAAAAATTAGGAGGTTATATAAGGAACAAAATTACAAGTGTTTTTAATACTTTTTATAAGGTATTTGAAAGTTTTCAATGAGCTTTTTTTTTTTGCCCTTATTTAATGAGGTAGTGGGAGAGTAATAATTAATATAATATTTGACTTAGTGTAGTAAATAAGGGTAATATTAAAAATCACTTAAATTTTAAGATAATTTTAATGCTTTTAATTTTTTTTATTGAATTATGAGAATTAATAGTAATTGCATGCGAAAGTGATTATTTGGGTTGGGGCGCTTCAACATGAAATCAATCAATTACTTCAACTGAAATATCCCATCATTTGGTTGAAAAAAGGGATAGTTGCCTAATGAATTTTAAGCCTATACATGAATAGATTTCATAACCATTGCAATCAAGCAACCTGCAAGAATAATTTTTCACTACTTCAAATAATATCAATGGAAGACGGCGCCTTACAGTTTTAGACTGACATGAAAATATCTACCTCAAAATCTTAGGCGGAAGTTGACCTCAATCTAGAATTTGATTCCCGCAAATAATATTGGTCCCGTTGTGACGGTGATCGAGGCGGCAGACTTTGCTCCCCACCTTTATGGACCTCTGAGTCTTTACTCTGCGAGTGCAAGAATTCCAGCGCAGTAACAATATCACCAATAAGAGGGCGGACATTCGGTTGCTCTTGGAGACACATTGCAGTGAGAGAAATTGCATTATGCACACAGCGCAAGGGGAATTGTCCTTCAAGACGAGGATCAACCAGCTGTACATGCTTCCTCCGATCCTTTAGAAACTGTTGAGACTGCAAGCAACCAAAGTTGAGAAAAAAGTTTCAGATATAAAAATTTTCCAGGTGAGGGAGAGGAATATAGATGCAACCATACAGAAAGCTGGAAACATGTATTACTATGCCACATAATCCCAGTAAAAAAGGGGAATCATGGAGATGGAGGGCATTTTAGAAAACAAACTATATTTTCTATCTTCTCACATTGATTTCACTTCAAAAACATGTTATCTATACCAGAGAGAGAGAAGATTTCAGAAGAAATAATTAAAACTTCCATGTCTATAAACAAGGGGGAACCTATCCTTGGAATGAACTAAAAAGACCAAACATTTACCCATGCAACCAAGTTTTGCTCCCCTGGTTTCTTATTGACATCTACTGCCCTTCGTCCAGTAATAAGCTCCATCAAAACCACACCAAAGCTATAGATATCAGATTTAAGAGTCAATCTGCCACTCATGGCATACTCTGGGGCACAATACCCATATGTTCCCATCACTCTAGTTGAAACATGAGTATTGTTGCCAACAGGACCAAGCTTAGCAAGCCCAAAATCTGAGAGTCTGGGGTTGAAGTCATTGTCTAATAATATATTTGCACATTTCAAGTCCCGATGGATCACAGGTGGACTTGCTTTACAATGAAGGTACTCAAGCCCTCGTGCAGCGCCAACAGCAATCTTCATCCGATCATTCCAGCTAAGCAGCTCTTGGTTTGGTTTCAAATCTAAAAAGAGAAATGCCCTCATTATTGTACTGCAGTTAATGAGATTAACAAGACACTAATTCAAGGCCATATCGGACAATTTCTCAATAATGTATGCAGACTATTCAAACTGTTGTGCTTGCTTTTCCTTAAACTTCATCAAAAGATAAAGCATTGCACCAGAAGTTTTTCGAGGGACAATTTTGCCCTTACTGTTACGCCAATTAATGTTAATTATTAATTAACCAAATATGCTAAGTTAACATTCCACATATCATTCACGTCATTTTTGTTAAAGTGTAAATTTGCATTAGAAGTCCATATGTCATCTACTTCATCTTTTTGCAAAGTTATATTTAAAGCTTTCAAGACAAATTTGCAATTTAACAAAAATGATGTGGATGACATGTAAACCGCTAGCTCAGCATATTTGATCAATCAACAATTAAAGTTAAATGGGATAACAGTAAAATTGATCAATTTTTTACACTTCTAGGGCAAAATTGCCTCTCAATGAAAACTTCCATGACAAAAAAGCCCCTTAACCCAAAAATAAATCCAACCAAACCAGCAGAAAGGATAAAAGGAAAGCAAAAAGGATGCATGTTTTCCCATTACCATACATCTTAAAGTTGCTCCAAATTAAAGTGGGGAAATTCAGTTCCTAAACATTTAGCATCAGTTCACCAATGCAGAAACCCAAATGGCCACATAGAAAAAGTTTCATACTCTGTTGTGGAACTCCACAAACATCAAAGTTCAAACCATTCCTTCCAGTGAACAAATCAGAAACTACTTTTTAAGACTAGACTCACAAAACAGGAAAAGGGTGTCATTAGTGTAAATGGCACAATTTGGAAAATGAAGAATGTAGTTGTTGCTTTCTATCTTGGTCTAGATTTATTGGAACCATTCTCTTTCAAGAGGACCCGAATATGGTTGTCCACTTCATATTAAATAACAAGAAATTGCACATGGAACATCAAATTGGCAAGAGTTATATACATATTACATACAATAAATGAATTCCCTCGTAGTTGTGAATTAAACATATCGGCTGAAGTAATGAACAGCAAAAAGGAAAGTAGCAACAGGTGTGGCAAAAGTTATAACAAAATTCTTCATAGGAGAGACTAAACCTTTAGTCATTTAACTACACAAGATTAGAATTAGAGCTTCCAAAAGATAGGAGGTGCACAAGAAATAAGAAAAGAAAGTAACAAGGTTACCAAAAAGATGATCTTCCACGCTACCCCTGGGCATATATCCATAAACCAAAATCCTTTGGTCTCCGTCAGTGCAGTAACCAATCAAGGTGACAAGATTAGAATGGTGTAGCATGCTTAACAAGAGGACCTCGACTATGAATTCCTGAAAACCTTGATCGCCATCGTGACTTAATTGTTTGACGGCAACAAGCTGAAAAGAGAAAATAAGCCGTAAAAATAATCTGCAGGTCCCAACAAGACAAGGGAATATTCAAAAGATCGGACTAAGACATATCAGAAAATCAGAAGAAACTAAAGAAAAGGTTTTGAAAAGAAAGCTGTCAGAGGGTGTGCGGAGATGATGAAGCAAAGACAAATGGAAGCCTAACTTGCCTGGCCTGTATCAAGACGACCTTTGTAAACCCTTCCAAAACCCCCTTCCCCAATCAAATTCACGGTGTTGAAACCGCTCGTTGCAGCTACAAGTTCACGGAAAGTGAAACTACGGGCTGCACTGCTTTCTGGGCTCCCGGTGACGCCCTTCTTCCCCTTCCCATCTGAGAATCCTCCCTTGCTTCCATCATCTGCAGAAACTACATAATTAACAAGATTCAAAAAGGCAACAGGCGAGTTATAAATAAAAACCCTTACCTCCACCATGGGCATGGGAATTGGACCGCCCAGTCCCTGCAAAACGCATCTTAAATTAGCAACCAAAGAAAAAAAATATATGGGAAATGAAAGAATAAAGAAGATGAGAAATGAAGGAGACCCGAGGAAGAGGTAGATCGGGGAGCATTATCAATTTGGATTCTGCTGGCATCTGAGCGACGATGACTAATGCAAGAGAAGCAGCTCATCTCCCTATAATAAGGCTCTTGCTTTCAACAAATAAAAATATTTGTAAGATGATGAAGACGGTGAACCTCTTCTCACACCGACTATAAAAGATTTGTAAGATGATGAAGACGGTGAACCTCTTCTCACCCCGACTATAAAAGAGGATTCTTACACCTCCACCCGACTATAAAAGAGGATTCTTGCACCTCCAGATCAACAACTACTCACCCCTCCCAAAATTAGTCCATAATTTCCTAGGGAAAAAAGGAAAAAAAAAATCTAAGCTTCCTAATTTGTGGTGCAATAAAAATCGGGGAAATGGAATTCACACGTGAAGACGAATCTGCATTTTGTGAATGGCTAACACCAAATTTAGACGCAAAAGCCATTTAGTGGCATACTGAGCGGAACAGAATCGACTATAATAATAAATGATAATAATGATGGAGCGTTCTTAGTTCTTACAATCTTACAAATATACTTATGGGAAATTCAGTCTTCCTTTCTAAGAAAAGGAAATTTTAGTAGCAACAAAAGGAAATTAAAATAAAATTGAATGAAATCAATGTGAGCGCATGATTATCGGGCGTCGCTGTCCATCCCCAACTCTTTCTGTATTTAAACGTTACGGTCCCGGCCTGAGAAAGGATGCTTTTGTCATTTTCTCATTTTACATCCGTCCGCTCTCTATCCCCACTGAATGCCTGGACTGGACTGACTTTTCCCAACCCACATCCTTTCATGTTTACTTTTTCGGCTCCGATGTGTTTATTTTTGGGCGCTCTCCACCTCTTCATCTATGCCTCTCTCGTCCCCAGGTTGCCCATGCATTCCTCTCCATTTACATCCCAAATCAAGCAATTCACTCTGCAATTTTAGTTAAAGCTTCAAAATTGCAAATTATGTAATGGTAAATTGCTGAAGCTTTAAAAAAATATGGAGAGTGAGTGGACTGGAAAGTGGAGACGACAAGCAAATTAAGCATTAAAATATTTTATTCTTACGGATTATCTAGCTAAGTATGATCATATTCATAGGATATGATGGAAAATAATTTGTGTGTCCTTGGTCAATGGTCAACCTCCACCTATTTGAATATGAAGAGTGAGTGAACTGCAAAGTGATGAAGGATATCAATATTTGTAACCACTGTAAATGGTTGTTTTTCGGTTTTATTCAAAAAATAAAAAAGTGGCAATTTGAGTGTAAGACGTCAAGCAAAACATATATAAAGTGTTATTTCTAAAAATAAAAAACTTACCATCCTCTAGAGAGGGGTACTGATGAAACTACTAAGGTCTCTGCTCAACCTTATGTAGCACCAAGTACAATAAATGCTCAAGCCATTTTCAGCCTACCTCTCCATCAGATGAAGTATTAAACTGGCATACCCAGAATGTTGTCTATCAAAATACAACATTAAGTAGAATTGACTCTAAACTTGATTATCTAGTAATCAAAACTGATGGATTATCTTCTCAAATAAGCCAGATGTCTGAAAAGGTTCAAGAACTTTATGCCTATCGAATAAAACAGGCTCAAAGATTGGATGCAAAATTAAGAAGATTTATCAACTACAACAAGTGTGAATTGGTAGATCTATCTAATAATGATTTGGGAATGATCCTTTTTTGTGGCATTAAGACTTCGATGTAGCTCCAGTTAGATCTCATTAGGAAGAGATGAAAGAAACGTATGTTGGAGATTGATATCACTTACTCCATTCAACATATGATATTTAGAAAGCATTTTCTGATAATGGGTTTGAAGATCTCTTTTGTCAAGAGAACAACATTTCATTTTAAAGAAGTCTTATTTCTATCTCTTTTTAATAATGTTGAAGTCTCCAATGAACTCTTGATGAATTGTGACTAAGAGAATTGTAGCACCTGGAACCTGGGTTAATTATATATTTTGATAATCACTGAGGTGTTGAAACCAATCTCTAAGGGTTCCTATAAATCTAAACACAAAGTCATGGAGAATTTGTGGGAGAGTAACCTGAGGTTAAGTTAACTGTAGATCAATCCACACTCCAAATTCATGAAATTTATTCTTCCATTGATGTTGTGGAGTATCATCAAAGGTGAACCCCAGTACTTGGTTTGTAATTGAAATCAAATTGAGGAACTACAATTGATAAACTTTGTAAATAGCATAAGTACTTAAAAGATATGTTCAGGTGCACATCCAAATTGATGTATGCGTGCAAAAAGTCTTATTTGAAGATCAAGTATAAAGATCACAAAGCTTGCTCGTACTTTACCAAAAGGAAATCTCATTATCACTACTATGACAGTTTCTCAAACAATAGATTTTCTTCCAGAAGATGATGATTTTGAGGAACCTACCTAGTGTTGTTTTGGAAGTGTTTTTCGTATCAATGTCACTCCAAAAATTTCAAAAAAGTAATAATGTTGTACTATACCTATTAAAAAACTTACGTGACTATTAAAAAGTTAATGTCAATCATTAACTTTTTAATAGTATAAGGTAACATTGCTACCGTTTGAAACTTTTGGGGCGTCATTGAACCTAAAAGAACCTTTAGGCTCTATTTGGTATGAAATAATAAATTTTGATATATTGGAATAGGGATTGAGAGTGGGACTAGGATTAGGATTGAGATTGGGGTTGAAGTTTAAAATAATGTTTGATACACGTTAATAATTGGATGTATTGCTTAAATTAGTTAATATACCCTTCTTGTCTATAATTTTAATTATATTGTGTGAAAGTGATTGGGTTTAGGTTAAAATTAGAAAGGTTATTTTTGTTTGAAAATATTTTTACCAAGGATATTTTTGTTTTTGCAATTTTACAATCCTAAGATATAGGGGGAGGTGGCTTTAGACCAATCCCACATTCGTGGTATTATCATCCCCTCGTGCAGGGTGAGTTGTCAATTACTCTCAAACGTTAACCTAGGCATTCTGGATTTAGGATGCTTCTCCAAGCGTCGCGACTAGAACCACAACTAAATAGTCTTCACAGAGATCGAACATCACTCTATTTGTTAGCGTAACCACAACTAAATAATCTTTTCAAAAATCGAACACCACTCTATTTATGAGTATCAATTAAATTCACGGACGATGGGTTAATATATGTTTTTTAAGTCAAGTAAAAAAAGTGTTTTTTTAAGCTGACACTTGCCAGTGTCATTTTTCCTTGTTACAAAAGAACAGAATGGAGATTGCAGATGTTTTCACTGAGGTAGGCCCACATGATTTTCCCACAATTCTGGAGGTTGATGGTTCGGCCATTCCTAATGGAGATTGTGGATGTGGAGGGTGGATTGGAGATCGGGACGGAACTTGGATCTGCGGCTTTAATTGTAAGCTGACTAAAGTTCCATCTGTGCTGAGCTTTTGGGAGTCATCCGTGGACTCACTCTATGTTGGAACGAAGGATAAAGGAGAGTTATGGTGTATAAAGATTGCTTGGAGTCGATTAACCTTCTAGCCAGGAGCTGCGACGAGGGATTCCCATTCAGGTTGTTGAGGATGCGCGTCTGTTGCTACACAAGGATTGGCGAATTGCCTTCAGATACACCCAGCGGGAGAACCTAGCTAAAGCGGATTTTATGGCGAAGCTTGCTCACAGATTGGACAACCATTTTCTTACTTTTGATCAGTCGCCACCCATCCATTCAAGGGGCTCAAACTCGCAGTCACACCTACGGCCGGCCGCGACTCTCCTTCCTCACTCCTCTCCCACCGTGAGTGAATAATCCCCAATTTCAGAGACACGGGCTCAAACTTACTCAACTCACGCTGCCTCCATCCCATTCGAATCACACATCGGAGGAGATGCTAATATGACGGTCTCCGACCTGAAGTACTAGAAGGACGTCGATAATTGACGTCATTTAATGAAGCTCAGGTCTATCCCCAAACGGCTCCAAAAAGATCGTTATATGGCACGACAGTGAAAAGGGGAAGAAGAAAAAATGATTGCGGAACTGCAATGTCGGAATGGCTAAATGCCGCTGATTCTAGGTCGTCTTTGACTAAACATGTAGCTTAATGCAATTGCAGAAGAAGACAGGTCGTTGTCTTTGATTCTTTTTTTGTTGATTGTTCGTGCTTTATGCTTGGCTAGTGAAAAACCTCCTCCACGGCCTGGCGTACAATGGGCATGCGGTGTCAAGGGGGCGGACTTCAAAGAATCGCTCAGAACTTGAAGAAGATTATGGGTGGCATTGAAGAGACCATAACCTGCCTCCTGAACTTGATCGATTGTTGGACTACAAGTTGAGAGAGATACAAGATTCTAGAGAAGGCGAAGACGCGTGGGGATAATAGTACAATTGGGGAAGGGGAGTTACTTGGATTAGAGAAGAGACGATTTGGTCCTTGGAGATTGAGGGAGAGCTTTGGTATGAGAGAGAAGAGGGAAGGAGCAGGAGAATCATGAGCCAAGACGATGACGCCCATAGAAGAGTAGACAACGGGAAGCGGAAGGCAAGGGGAAGAGAGGGAGGTGAGTGAGAATAAAAAGTCAGGGGCACTTTGTTCATTTGCCGAAAATATTCAAATTCCATATTAATGCTCCATCACCTTTTTGTCCTTTGTCAAATTGGGTCATTTTTCAAGGTATGGGATGTTTTAGAGCTATTTTGTTGTCTTTTCCCAAATTTTTTTATTCTACGGACGCCTTAAAACCAGCTCCAATTTTACTGTGGATAAGTAAGTGGAGACAATGGCTTGTTTGGAATAATTTGTTTGAGAGTAATAAGATCTTATTCGCGGAATACAAAGTAAATATGTAAGATGGTTCTTTTTCGTACTTTGTGCATAAAATCTTATTTAACCAAAATAAGTCAAAACAAACAAACCAATAACTTCAAAAGAGAATTTTGTACAAAAATTAGACTACAGTAATGACTCATTTTAAGGCTTTTAACTAATAAAATTTATAGCAGGATTTAAGAGAACAGAACTAATAAAGTTTATAATTGATAATTAATTTCTAATAACTAACGTCCATGACTTGTGTAGATTTTAGAGAGAAAGACAAATAAATACCCTGCAAACATGATAAATCCAGAAAAGTTACTCGAATTTCGGAAAAGACAAATGAGGGGCGATGACAAAAACTCAATAGAGAATGATTAAAACTGAGTAAATAATGACTAAAACAAAATGACTAAAACTAAAAAGAGAATAACTAAAACTCAACAGAGAATGACTAAAACATGACCAATTTTTCGCCCCTCATTTGTCCTTTCTAAAATTCGAGTCACTTTTCTGAGTTTATACTCTATATTTTATGATATAACCTCTTCATTTCTCCAGACAAATTTGTAGAGCAGGGTAATTAAACTTGATAACCGCAAACTCAAGCATTTGACCGATGTACAAGATTAAAACGTCTGTACGAATCAAATTCAATTGTAATCAAGGAGAAGCAGTGTACGTATTGAAAGAGATGTGAATATTTGGGATTCATGTAATTAGCAAACCAAAGGAAGGAGGGTGGTTCTGGTGTAAAATTTAATTTCTTTAATAGAAATCTCCAAGGATGTACATCAAAGAAGCCGAACTCGCATTGCTCAATGATCTGCAGTTCACATTAAATATACCTGAAACTATGAAACTTCCATGATAATCTTGGTGACCGTATATTCATTTGAATAGCGTGAAAATAATGCTTTAGTGTTGAATGCTGTAACTATGTTTAGAAAACTGAAAGTTGCAGTACAACCGCCAATTACAGCCACCGCCTTAGAGCCAATCTCCATCCCCAAGTCAAATGTTTAAAATGGTCCAATCTCTCGGCTTCTAGACCATGATGTAACAAGTGAAAAAAAAAATAGTCCACCATCAAAGCTGGAGTGCCAAATTTGGGTGCAGATGAGAACCAGCATCCGCATTGGAACTGGATGCATTTGTTGATCCAGTCTTCCCATTCAAGTCTTCAGCAATTGACAAAGAATTGTGTTTCACAGGAATTGATAATTCTTGCCAGGATGGTTTAACAGCAAGCCCTCTCTGAAAATCAGAGCCAGATCCCTGGGCCAATGTATTACTGGAATCTGATTGACCTAAGGTGTTTGAGATTTGGGCATTCACAGGTGAATTCATATTTGAAGGCGTCAAGCAGGCAGCAAAGTTGCTGTTTACATCCTTGTCAATCATCTGTGGACCATCACCCGCACTGGGCAGCCCAGTTAAGTCTGAAAGTTTCACCATCCTCATTTGAGGTGAAAAATTAGGACCAAGCCGATCATTTGAACCAAATAAATCATCAGAGTGAATAAAAGTTTCCTGCTGCATCCTTAAAGGAACCACATATTCATTGCAAGAATCACTGTTAACTGAATTAAACTCATCTTGGGAATTCAATCCTCTGATTAATTTCATGTCTGTACTTTGAAAGCATGATTTATTTGCAACAGAAAATGAGCCAGATGGAGGAGGAGATCTGCTTGAACAATTGTGTGGCACAAAAGCGTCTAAAGGTCTATCCTTGTCATAAACTGCGAAGTGTTGCCTCTGTGACACCTCATCATCTACCCATCCAGGACCAAATTCTTGTCCTACTGGTAAAACACTGCTGATTTTACTCGCAGCAATCTTCCAGACAACCGGACCAAGATCAGCAGCAAAATGGGCCAGGCTTCTTGTGTAGCTATTCTTCACATTTAAACTCACCTGATTTAAAATTACAGACCAGAAAGAGAAGGGCTAAACTTTCTCACCGAGACAAAAGCCTTCTAGAGAAAATGGTAAATAATTTTTAGGCATTTTAACAAGATAGCTGTCATGCATTTAAAAGTAAAAGCCATTGAAGAGTACACAAGATATTAAAGTATTGTCCTTCTAAGGTAAAACAGAATTATGCACAAACAAATTGCCTAACAGCACTATCTGCATATGTGAAAATTTTACGCTGGTATACAAATTTCCGGTTGGGGCAAATGAATTTACAAAAAAAATGGAAAATAAAATAAGTTCGTACCGCAATTAGTTGCTTGAATTCTTCTTCAATTGTAGCCAGTACAGGAGATTCATTCTCAGTAGCCACCGGATGCTTGTAAGTGTCACGCCTGGTCTCATCAACCATGAATTGCTTCTTTCCATATCTTAAAACAGCTTTTAAAACAGAAGCTGCAAGAAAAATAAAAGAAAAAGAAGCAAGATTTACAATAAATGATCCATAAACAGCTCTTATTTTCTGTATCCAAACTGAAAGGGAGGGGCCAAAAAGTAAAGGATTGGAACCTGACCTGGAAATTCATTCTCCCATTCAGACAACCAATTAGTATATCCTGTACTGTTTAAGGTGCTGTGTGAAGTCCTGACTAATGAATCTGCAGGCTGGAACTTACCTATTCCTTTTCTCAAATTATAACTGCTTGGGCCACTGGCATTATCTCCTCCTGAAGCAAGTGTTACATCAGAGGAAGA
The DNA here is from genome assembly GCA_037177275.1 of Acacia concinna. Lineage (NCBI taxonomy): Eukaryota > Viridiplantae > Streptophyta > Magnoliopsida > Fabales > Fabaceae > Acacia > Acacia concinna. The sequence goes on from JBAGKO010000013.1 coordinate 28,123,632, forward strand.
ATCGGGAGCAACATGCTCAGAGGGAAACATTCCCAATGATTTTCTTGAATTCTTGCCGGGTGGCCTGCCTCTTCTCACAATTTTGGGCTGTGGTTCACTATCATCACTATCCTGCCTGAGATTGGCAAAGTCCTTCGTGGCCAACTCTTGCATTGCTCGGGCCTGAGAAAACATTCAGTCTTCAAGTCACAACAAACATTTGGCAAATGTATAGATAGGGAAAGATAAACACTACAGCACAACTTCAGACTTCACCAAACCTGTCGATGGTAAATTGTATCTGGTGCGTTGTATTGCATTGCATTTGAGCATATCAATAATACATCTTTCTGCAAGTATGAAGAAGCAGTGTGTTCAAATTCCTCTCAGACTAGATAAAGTCTACACAATCATACTAAAATGTAAAGGCAAAAAGCGATAATTAAGTAAAGGAAGGCAAAGTTTGCCTATAAATGACAAAGTAACTGTGTGATGGAAAAGCAATGGCTAGTCATGAAGAATAATAAATTTAACATTTTCTTATCCTTTATCCTTAAACTTGTTCCTTAATGGTGCCTGTTGAGTCATCACAAGCGTAATAAACAGAAAAAGAGAAATAAAAAATATCACTCATCATTCAGTAAACCAGAAAGAAATCACTTTGAGGAAGACATAACAAAATAGTACCACCACACCACCAACCTCAAATTGTTCTAAATTGTTATAAACTCCGTCATCCAATTTCTTCCTCACCGTCGAGAAATCCATAGGGTGTTTAATGATATCATGATAATCAGGAAGCTGTAGCAGTAAGGATACTTCATTATCAGCATAAGAAATGGAAACTAAACCGCTCAAATATTATTCCGAAAAATGCACCTCTTCTGGATCCACAGGTTCTGAGAACACTCCGTGTGTATCTTTTCTGCAATACAGTAGGATTATAGTCGAGTTAATCAATTACAGTAGAAAGAAGAATCCAGGAAAATAAACACCAAGATACGCACTTTTGAAGCCTATCAAGTATAAACACCAAGAGCTTTTTGTCTGGCAAAGTTGTAGTGGGACCAGACTCCCCCCGCGAACCTGTCAACACATGATTAAAATCACCATTAATATTCCCAACCAAGCATTTGCAGCAGCAATTACGAAATGATTGATAGCCTTATACCATGTTTACTGTCCGTCGCTTTCGGAACCTTACCATTCTGCAAAATTAGTCCATTATCAAATGCCAGAAAATATATTTATAATGGCAATGGATGTACGCGATTTTCTTTTAAACTGATTATGGGTTTCTCGGGATGAGAATCGAAATTCAATGTGAAAAGCAACAGTAAAAAGCTCCAAGCAGGAGCTGGAGTACATGTGGGCAGAAGAAAAAAGAGAATTTAAAAAGAAAAATACAGCGTATAGTAATAGATAAGACAAACTGAAGCTTTTTGGGCATATCTGTGCATTCTATGGGTCGACGACTGCTCAATTTAGTACGACCAATAAGGAATACATAAATAATGAAGATTTAAATTAGGGGAAAAGAGGAGAGAGAGAGCCCCACCCAAATTTTCCCAAAACAAAAGGAATTTAAATAATACCGAAACTTGACCAGTCAAACAAATCCACTCCCTCCCAAATCGACGAGGAGACCGTAAAAATTTTATTAAAGCACGAAAGCCCGAACGAAACAAATCTTATATTCTAATAGCCATTCCAGGAAGATCCCATGCAACGAAATCGAAGATGTTAAGGGGTTAATTTAAGAGATGAATGCAAGACGGTCACCGTTTCATCTGATCCGTGATAGGTGACATTGATCTTGCGTCTCTTGCGGGGATCCTCGGGATCGTGTTCGTCCTCGTTCCAATCAGTGCCGTACGGATCCGAATTAAACCGCGACAATGTCGAATAATGATGATGAGAATTCAAACCAACCAGAAGTTTATGCTTCTTCTGTTTCCTCTCATCATCATCGTCATCGGCAATCCCCTCCTCAGCCGCGTGAACGGAGTTTCGGCGGGTGGGACAACGGTTTAGGTCAGAATGTGAATTGATTAATTTCGGGTTCTGTAGCTGCAATTGCTGTTGTTGATGTTGCTGTTGTTTTTTAAGGGTGCGCTTTTGAAGATCTAATAGAGATGGCCGTCCCTTCTTCTTCCTCTTCGTCATCGTTTCAGATACCTCGCCCATTTTCCTCCTCTTTTCTCGCACTCCAAACATCCGCTCCTTTTTTGGCCTTTTTTCCATCTCAAATTAAAATAAAAATATGGACATTGTGGGTTGCACGTGATAATCACGTGACCATCAGGGAATAATGAATTTCATTTGCCTATAATTAAGCTAAATTATATAAAACTCCATGAATTTTGGGTTAGTCACAGATAACCCAATCTAACCTCCTTTACCTTTTATTTTTTTATTATAAGCATCTTGCAATTAACTAATTGTTATTTTATTAACAAAAATTGACACATTTAAAATTATTAGATGACACGTGGCATTCTGTATAAATTGTTAATTGCAAATAAACTCTTAAATTTTGACTAATTAAAAATAACCCCTTAAACTTTGGTCATACACAAATAACCCTCTTAATATTTCAAAATCTAAATTTAACTCAAAAATTTGATTTAAAATACTAATTGTTAAGGTCTACTTTTTTCTCGGAAGTTGTCACAAAATCTCAATTTTTCTCTAAAATTTTTTTAACAATTATAAATCAAATTTTAAAGGAGTTAAATTTAAATTTTGAAATGCCAAAAGGGTTATTTGTAACTAACTAAAGCTCAAGGGAGGTATCTGTAATTAATAATTTATATAGGATGTCGCTTGTCATTTATTAAGCTGACGTGTCACGGTTAGTTAATAGCACGGTGCTTTTAATTAAAAAAATAAAACGTCAAGGAGTTAAATTTAAACTTTAAAAGGTCATGGGAGTTATCTATAACTAACCCAAAGTTTGTGGGGTTTTATATAATTTAACCTATAAATTATAAAGGGAAAATTAACATCAAGACTAAAAGAAAACAATATTTATTATTAAGTACTATAAAATTTTAATTTCTTAAAATGATCAAACATCATAATATAAATTCAAAATTACTAAATTGACTCTGATCAAGCTTTCTACTTTATCTCTCATATTCATAATTAAAAAATAACTAAAGTTAAAGGTAAAATTGTTCTTCATCCCGTATCTTTTTATAATTTTTTTTTAACCAAGTTTCATATTCATGTAAAATGAATATATTATTCCATTAACAATGGTTCAAACTCATATTCTTTTAATTTTTATTTTGCAACAAGTTTAATATTCTCATAATCAATATATCATCAAGTTATTAGATTTATTAAGTATGAACATTAATATCAATTAAGCTCTTTTTATAAAAATAAAAAATAAAAACATTTAACTTTGGGAAAATCCCATATAAAGGCGCATGAATTATCTAAATTCTATATTAAGCTAGTAAATTTAACATATCCTAAATTGGGTCTTAACTTATTTTCCACATATACCCTCACCATTTACAAAGAAAACAGGAAAGGTTTCAAAGAGGAAGAATAGGGAAATAATCTCGCTAACGTTCTTGTTATCGCTATCGTCATTCGTTGGTGCTTGCATCTTCACTTTCACCGTTGGTGGCCTTAGTGTTATTAGTGCCATTGCTGGAGCCTACAGTGAGAATTTGCATGTCATTTGTAATGTCGGTGCTCCTAACACCAACGACTAGGGGACCAACCGAATCCTCCATCACACTATAGGTTTGCCTGATTTAAGCTAAGAGCACATATGTTTGCAAATTGTCGCTACCAGGTACTAATTTCATTGTGATTTCCGATTTAATTGCCCTTTAGGATCAGAGATAAAGGACAACAAAGAACCCAATGTGCTCACAGTGATGATTCTCTTTCTTTTAAGATACTGGGAATTTCATTTTCTCTGTTGATACAAATTATTTGTTCCAAGCATGACACAAAATTAGAAGGGCTCTCTTTATAGGTAGAGAAACCAAAAAGGCAACACAAAGAAAAAAAAAACAAGAATGCTGTGATAAAATAAACCTCGTGAAATATTGCTTTGACTTTTGACTCGTTCTGTAATTTTGACTGGCCAATAAGCAATTGCTATTAAACCTTGCGAGAAATACTGATCACCTTTCTATATATTTGTATAATCCAATATGCTTCGAATTTTGACTCATATTGGTAATGCGTCTTGCAGGTCTCGTGCGAAGCAGATAACACAATAATTCAATATATAATGATAAACTTCATATCTTAACAACCGATTATTCACAAAATTGAATTAAGGAATGAAGATTTAATCTTATAACAAACTCACTATGAGCTTCTTTAATGATTTTCTGATTATGTCATGGCCTCCGATAAATTTTCTAGGATTCTTACGTAGTGTGTAAACAAAATATCCAATTTTATGTTTTAATAACTAAAGGACAAAGATGTAATTTAAGGCAATTTTTCCGAATTTCTAAAATCCATAATTGTGTTATATAACCTTATTCATAATTTCTTAAATTTAGCAACCTAAATTAGAATTTGTGTATTTCAACCGTCTTTATATAAGATTTTTCCTTTAACTTTTTTAGGATTTTCAATTTTATTAACATTAAATGAATTTTTAACCCACATAAATATTTTAAATAAAAATAAATCATACAAAAATTTTTGGTTTAACATATATAATAAGTTATAAAACACCTTGAGTTTTATTAAAATTATGTAATAATTTTTAATTAAATATGTTTTTTATTTTAAAAAATTACAAGTTTGAAAAAAATTGAAGATTGAATATTTCTTTTCATAGATATCGAAACAAGTTGTGAAAAATGAAAATTAAGAAAAATTTTATTTAATTTAGTAAAATTTATATTTTGTAGTAGTTATAAAAGTATAATGTGGAAGAGAAGATAGGAGGGAATGCAAACTATTTTTTTAAATGTATTTTATTTTTTTAATTTTATATTTTGATATTTAATCCTTCTAAGTAATTACACTTTTTATCATCCTTCTTAATAAATATATCTTCCTCTAAGTCCTTTATTCTAATTTTTTTCAATTATAAAAGTGATATTAATTCGCACCAAACTAAAATAGGGAGGCCTTCTAATTTGTAATCTTTCTACACGGGATAGCATTGCTAGAAATATAGTTGAGTTCCATAAATACGACTAAATTTGAAGTTGAACAATTTTGGCCCATTCTACTCACAATATTTAATTTATGGGTTTTTTGATAAATAAAATTTATATTTTTCTTGCCTTCCAACAAAATTTGTATTTAATATGTTTGTTTACAATTAATGCTGTTGAATTAATAATGATATTTGTCTTTATTTCATTGGTTATTATATAGATATAGTGTATAAAAAAGTACACATGTATCATTATTAATATAATTTATATTTGTTTTATCTACATATAATTAAGCAATTAAATATAAGTAAATTAATGATAATAAATATATTTGTTTTATTATTTTTTATTTGTATCCATCTCTTTAAATTTTTTGTTTAAATATTGTTTTTTTCAAAATATAAACTCAAATTATTTTGAAATTGGATACAGCTTCTAATATTACTTAAAAATTCTATTAATTTATTTTAAATGATATGTGTAATGTGAGCTAGCAGCAATTTTACAGAGATACGGAAAACAATAAAAAAATTTACTGAGATGTTATAACATCAAAAATAATTACCAATACACTACAACAAAAATCATCCATCAATAGAACAGTTTTTAAAAAGTGAAGAAATCGTTCACCGAACAACCTAAACGATTTCTGCTTTGTCATGCTTTTATTTTTATTTTTTTAATTTTTAGTGAAAATCACATATAACCACCTACCATTCACTCTCTTGGATTTGGGGAGAATTACAAATCAATTCCCCACCGCTCCACAACATATGTTCCTTTCATTCTCTCTCGATCTCCATAATTTATTTTTTTAATATTTATAATTCAAAATTATATAGGTATATATTTGCAAAAAATAAAACTTAATATTAGGAGATCTAGTTTGGATCCTTTAATTAATAAATTTGAATTTACTTATAAAAATAATAAAATCAAATTTTTTATTTATCAAGGAGTTATCATAATTAAAAAATTATATAATAGAATCCAAATTTAATCCCCTCATGCTTATTAAGTTTTTTGGAAAATATATATAATTTTAAATTATGGAGATAAAATAAGAGGGTAATGCTTGACAAGATTAATGCATTTGTTAATCAATAAACAAAACTTATTACAACATATGGATTTGTCAAACCCTTTCACTCATATTAGGGAACTGAAGAATACTTGTTTATTCCTTGTTACTGTTAATCTCATAAAAATATTTGTTAAGATCAATGCTCATTTCCGGTTAGAAAATGTATTCTTTAAACATTGTGTGTAACATCATAAAAAAATGTGTATACGTAAACAATTATTGTGATTGTTGTTGTTGTTGTTCTTAGATGAAGAAGAATAAGAGCTTCCACAAAACTTGGGAGGGAATTTAATCAAAGGATAAAGAATCAATCAATAAATAACATATGGATGATCTTGATGAGTAGGATGTGGTTAATAAAGATAAGCATAAAATAATATATGGATAGGCTTGATGAGTAAGATGTGAGTTAAAACTGATAAGAATAGTTTAGCTTGAAAAGCAAGTAAAGAAGGGATAAGAACGGAAAAAGGATAAAGATGCTAAGCCACACAAATGGTTTAAATAAGAATGTAATAAATGTAAATGGATAAGAATGAAAACTAAGAAGTGAGTCAAAACTTGTGCCAATATATATAGCTCTTGTTTTTATTTTTGATGTAAAAAGAATTAAATAAAGCAAATGTGATAGAAAAAGGAGAAAACTACTTCAAAATGTAAGAGTATTCTTATTAAGTGATACACCCTCTTTTATTTATACTTTTAAAAATGATTTCGAATGTTTTACATTCTCTATGTGATTCATTTTATTGGTCTAAATACTTCTTATATTCTAAAGTGATTTGAAATTGTATGAAAATATGTAAGAAAAATCATATAGTTATATCCATAAATATTATGATCTCCTCAAGGAGTATTACTGTGTGAAATCTCCTATAGGGTATGATTTCTATGTGAATTATCCTGGATCCACCTGGGGGACGCCCTAGTACGTCTAAGTGATGCTAAATGATGAGATTATGATATTTCGGATGCTTATGAGGTTTTTTCTGCATGTTCACATATAATTATATTGTAGGGATTTAAATTGTTTTCTGCCATGTTAGCATATAGGCATTATTGGTTAATATTTATTTATTTAATATCACTCACATTTTGACGTAATGTCCCAAAAATTGGAAATCGAGCCTATATGAAGATGAACCAGAATAGCAAACAAGGAGCCTCTCTAGTTTTTGTAAACATATTTTCTTTTAGACTTCTTATAGTAAACAGTAATGTTTTTGAGAACTGTATGTTGTTATAAAGTGATTATGAGTATTGATATTAATAAAATATTTCCTTTTAGCATATCTTCATTCAATATTTTTATAAAATTCAGTATAATCATTTATTTTTATTAATTAAAGGAAATTTGGGTTTTTACATTGTGTTCCTTAATTCTTTCGCAGTCACTGATTTGTCATCATTTTTACTAATGAAGAAGAGACTCATCATATTCTAATGTTATCTTATGAAAACATACATTTTTGTATCTTGCCCCAAATCTTCCATGATATGAAAAAAAAACAATGAATATAAGCAGCCGACCATTATGGTCTTATGATGCCTGGACCTGTTAAAATCCTATCCACAACACATCGGGCACAAATGCAACTAATTTGAAAGGCACTTGGTTAAGTTTGAAAATAATAGCTATGAGTCTATCGGCCAAACTATAGCTGATAGTTTCACTTATGTTGTATCTACTTAACCATGTTAGGGAGAGGTCCGTCTCTCCATTTCAACAACTTTATTGAATTAAAAGGTTTTAGGTATTGATAAATGCCTAACATCTCTTCCTTATACACAAAGTATCTTAAACTAGTCAAACAAGTGTGACCCTTGTTAGTTCAAAAAGGTCTTATCCTTCCAATTTAACTAAATAAAAAGATTTGATCATTATCTAACAACCTCACACTTGTCCAAGATTAGATAAATATAACCGTATTTCAAGTAAAGGTATATGACGTTAATGAAACAGTATGCTCTATGTTATACCCTCACATTCAATGGTTCACAAACGTCATAGTCTACTATGTGCAAATAGATATATGATTTTATCTAAAGATATTTCCTTATATACCTTGCCAACTAGATTAAATAGTTTACTCATACACATTACTTGGCCAAAAAAAAATCTTTTGCTAGTTTTAATCATTCTTCTTGATCAATGTGTTCATGTGGCAAGTAATGGAATGTAATTTTAAAGACAACAAAGGAAACTCTAAATCCAAAAATAGATTTGAGAGTCATAGTCCCATTGATATTTAACTAAAGAGAAAACAAAGATGACTTGTGTTGATTTCAAAATTATATAAAGTGAATTAGGATGATATGTCCTAGCAGAGTTACCATGCAAGTTCCAATTCATTTGATTATTTACCTTAATATTCATTCATCACAATGGTTATCTACTGAAACTCTCACTATTTTTACATGGTATGTTCCATCTATAACTCTTAAAGGATTATAAATATGGCCTTAAATCATTGTAGAAAAATATTATTGACATCCTCTGAATCAAGTTTATCTCATAGGTTTCTTGTCTTTTTAGACTTAAATTTTAAGGATGAATCCACCCATTCTTTAGCTAAATTCATTCGACTCGTGGAACTTATATCATCTAGCCTTTCATTCTAAGACTTAATTAATGTGGTAAATCACATTACCCAAGGTCATGATATGCTTTTCATAAGTAATATTTACTCTCACATATTTTCACTTAATGGGAGACGAAGCTTACTCCCACTCATTGAGAGATGTCTATCACAACAAGCATTTATTGTTTGTTAGAAAGAACTTTACTTTGTTTGTCTCAACTTATTAGTTTGACATCAGCCTCAAGTGTTGCCTAAACAACATGTTAGGACTTAGCACATTATGTTAAAACTTATTTAGTTTTAATTTTGGAAGAAAAGCTTTAATTCAGCTTCCAAAAATATCCACTCAATCTGGATAGTATTATATTGCTCAGATCATCATGAGCAATATTGTTCTTTATATGCCTAATAGCATAATCTTCTTATTTCCTTTGAAGCACTTTAGCCCTTGAATGCTAAGGACTAATTGGTATGATATATTTAACATCTCTTAAGAGATTTAAGA
>JBAGKO010000013.1:28132944-28145477 GCA_037177275.1 Acacia concinna
CCATCGTTATCTCTATTAAACTTGTCTTCATAAGTTCAAATGGATTTAGACAACTATGTTAGCTTACCATCCTTTTAACATTAGTCTTTATTGAACGATTTGTCCTTAAGGTTTTTCGATACACTCTAGAATGTTCCATTTAATTGCAACAGTTATTATAACAAGGTAACAACATTTAAACAAATAACTGCATGAATGTTCATCATATAAGAAAATAAATTCAAATCTAAACGCAAAGAATTTTCTCATAAAGTTAATGCAATAAAACACTCAAGATGTATAAGTTTGCAATTTATATTGTTGCATCTTGATTAAGTTCCCCCTCTCATAGGCTCCTTTTTAACTATTTTAAAGGCATGTAACATCTTGCTAAAATATTCAACTCCTCTTAATCATGCATTCATCAACTTGCTTGGATGCATTTGTGGCATAGTCATATAAACACATGTAGCTGCATGCTACAATGTCCAGCTCCTTTTAAGCCATATTTTCATCCACTTACTTAGATGCATTTGTGGCACACCTCCCATTGAATGAAATTATCTATTCATTTCTTCTTATCTCGTCCTTTGTCACAATATTTATGATGAAAGGTTAACAAACTATCTCAACCATAATTGTGGTTGAAATAACATGGGAGAACTTACTTTCTAAGTTCATGCTGCCACAATTTTCAAGATTTTTAGTGTGAGTCAAGATTGTATTTAACATATTCAAAATAATATTTTGAATAATTTTCAAATACAAATAACCATTAAACGTTGAATATTTTTAACGTTGTATACCAACTAATTTCAAAAACCAAAAGATTTAAATTAAAAATTCAATTTAAAAATTTTCAAGAAAATTTCTAGTGTACAAAAGTTATTCAATATTGAATTTATGTTTTAGCCAAAATATGATGTGTTTTTACACCAATTAATTCCAAAACCAAAAGAATCAATTCAAGATTAAACTTAATGGTTTTTTTGGAATTTTGAAGTGTACATTAACTCATTCTTGACTCCAAACTTGCTTCAATATAAAAATTATATATAATACAGAAACTCTCGAATTTATGGATTTTTTTAGAAACAAACGAAGTCCTAATATGAGTTCCCACACGTCCTTATGCTCCTTGAGAAGGTGTCTAGATCATAAAATCCTGAAAAATTAGAAAATTCTAGCAAAGGCCACTCTTGAGGACGGCATGTGAACACCACGTGTCGTCATATAGTCACCAAATGGTGACACGTGCTGGCCAATCATTCTCCACGCATCGTTCTGAGTCCAATGGTGCTTACCACGTGTCAAAAAGTGGTCCTTCTTAGCCCACACCCTACACATCATCATTCTAATTTATTTTTTAAAAAAAAAGGTAGTTGGTCAACATTGACCAATCAACAGTCATCTTTGACTGTTGACCTTAATAACGTGGCAACCTCTGATTGGTCTACTGTCACAATTTTGACACATGTCCAATGACATGGATGCACCGTCAATTGACAACAGACACATGGCGTCCTCTAAATGGCCCACATGTTGCAATTGACTAATGATGTGTGGTTAATACCATGTCATCATTTTCAACTTCTAGCCAGGTCGCCTTGACCCAGTTGGAGCTCTGGCATGTTATCGCGACCCACTAACTTCAGAAGGTCATATATTTCTTGTTTAGCTCTATTTTTTGCTTGCTTGGTCTTATTGGAATTGTTGCAAAACAAACTGCAACTCTATGGCCTTAATGTTCACAAAAATGGTTGTTTTATGGGCAAAAAAATTGTGTGAATAGATGGTGATGGTAATCTAACCCGCCACCTTCTCTCCTTCGTTTCTCTCTCATATGATTTCTATTTGATACATTCTAAGTGTCCTCTACACATCCATAGACTTATTTTAAATAAAATGATTTGATTTCAAAAAGCCAATTTTTTCCGATATCGACGGTAATTACATGGATGTGATTTCTCTCATTCTTATGAGCTTGTCCAACCATAAAGGATTTAAGTTCTTTATTTTTTTATCATTCATAGATTCAAAAACTTAACTTTCAAACTCGAGAAGAAGAAGAGAAGAGGAGCAACAATGTATATATGTATCTATTATAAGAGTTTTAATCACAAGAACCCAACATTTTAATCCACATGCAAATAAGAAATATGCATACAAAAAGTTTCAAGCAAACAGAAACTAAGGAAGATATAAAACTTGAGATAATGATGGGGGAGAATAATAAAATATGTAAATCATCACATAATCATTTATTCCGTCTTCGATAAAGAAGAATAAACAATTTCTTCCTTTGAAAACAACACGAGATAAATTTTTTCCTTAAAAAAATGCTAACTTTCTAAACAGATAGCAACAAAAAATTGCAACAAAAAAAATAATAATTCTTACACATAAAGCGTAAATATTAACATTATATATACACACACACATATATAATAATAGCACATCAGAAAAAATATGATGGAGATATAAATAAAAAATTATATCACATGCTTATTCTTAAAGAATAAATCATAGCCTCAAAATCAAGTGACTCTTATGCCAATGTTAGAAATAATATGAGAATATGGGCAAGAGATCAAGATCAAGTGACTCTTATGACAATGTTAGAAATAATATGAGAATATGGGCAAGAGATGCGTATTGGGTCGGGTCTGATCCAAGAGGATAGCTCACATATCAGTTAAGACTACTAGAGTTTAACCAGGGCTCGCATAGAAGTGCACCAGAATATAAAGAAATTATGGAAGAAAATAAGGGAAAGCGTAAGAGATTTCAATTACTCTGGGATCTCTTTTCTACTTGGTGGGAGGCTATATTTATAGAGATTTTTAGCTTACACTTCAAGTTATACTCACTACTAATAAATGTTGAGTAATTTCCTAATATCTTCCTCCTTGTCCACCAAGTTATAAGCACTAGCAATAAACTGCTAAGTGAATTACTAATATCTTCCAACTTGCATTCCAAGTTGTAATTACTAGTAATAAATTGCTGAATGATTTACTAATCAAGAGAAAGCCTTTCATATATATATATATATATATGTATATGTATATTAGTTAACCTTTCCTAATTTAATTGTAAATCATTTTATGAAATAATTGCATATCAAGTCTTTTCTTTTATTCATTCGGATTTTATTCTAGAATAATCGGTCCGGCCCATTAAGGGCGGACTTAAGCCCTAAAATCTAACAGAAATAATTATCCTGTTTATAATAAGTTTTAAACCAAGGTATCATAATCATATTCTTCATATTAGCTCGATCTCTTTCACTTCTCCATACCCATCTTCTCCCTATCTCATCATCTTTGATTGCCTTATACGTCTCATGTTATCTTCTATTTCCTCTCCGATCTCACAAAAATAATTATCTCACCACCACCCCTACATTTCTTATTTTCCTTTTCATTAATGTCTTTGTCAGTGGTTACCACTTACCACCCATCCTTGTCTCCTCCTCCTCTCTAATGTTTTTTCTCATTCTACATTGCATGAAATTTCCACTTTTGAATAATCTTTAGAATCTTAGCCATTTATTCGGTTCTTTTTTGCTTTCGCAAAGTATCTCCCAACCCGATATGCCATTTATTTGTTTCTTTATGAACTAACAAACTTGTTTTTTTTCCTTGTTTAATATGTTTTTTTCAATATTCAATTTTCATGTATTTAAAATCTCAACCTTACTTATTAGATATTGTTGATATTTGATATGAATATGATATATATATTTTAGAAATATAAATCAAAGGTATTTGATATGAATATGATATTTGGTAATTGTTTTTAAAAAAAAACTAAAAAGGACACTAAATTGCTCAAATGATGAAACCGTAGAGCAAGTGGGTGAAGTAAGGGGTAAGACAAAAAAATATGATTGTACTTTAATAATTTATGATAGATAACAAAATAAACAATTAAAGTGCTTACATAACCTTCAACTTTTTATAAAAAGTGTAATAATAATCATCAACAATTTTTTAGAGCAAAAGTAATCATAAACATTATAAAAAAAAGTAAAAGTAACAGCTTTTATTAAAGATGAGATTTTTAATGAAAAATTAAGATGCTAAAATTGTCATTAACTTATATTAAAAATGTTAAAAATACCATAATTTTTTTTGAATGGAAGAGTAACTAAAAGTTGATTTCTTGAACATTACTTCCTCTAGTCAGTGTTTGTGACATGAATTGCTTTAACATTTGGCAGTATTTTAAAAGCTGATGTTCATGTTGAATATTTTAACTTTTAAAACTTGAGTGACAAATTTATTTTACTTTATCATTCTCATTTTAAATACTAATTTATAAATTTTTGTTTGATTTTTATCATTTAAATTCCTAAGTTGATACAATAATCATAATACAAAAGCCAAATAAAAACTTATGAATTACTCCATCCGGACCTTTTTATAAGTAATTTTCTTCTTCATTACGGAAAACAAATGAAGGTTAAGATTAGTTAAAAATAATGATTATGTTAAAAATGTCATGTTTTTTTAAAATATGCTCATATTTATAAAAAAAAAGTTAGAGAGGGAATGAATATAAAATATATGAGAGAGAAAGAGTGGAAAATATGAGAGAGAATGTGTACAAAATGATTATATGAGAGAGAATTAGTAGTGAGTGGGGGATAACTATTATAAAGTTATATATTTAATAGGGATAGAAAAGGAAAATGTAGTTTGAATTTTGAGGCAAAAAAAAAAATTCTTATATTAAGGTTCAGGTATAAGAAAGAGAAAGTTACTAATAAATAGAATCAGATGGAGTAATGTTCAAGAAGTCAATAGTTACTTTTGCATCTAAAAAAAGTTTATGATTGCTTTTACATTTTTTATATAAGTTACTGGCTATTTTAACACCTTAATTTTTCATTAAAACTTTCACAATAACAAACATTAACGTCATGGTTACTTTTGCTCTCTTTCATAATGTTTATAGTTACTTTTTATTCAAAAAATTGTTGATGGTTACTATTGCACTTTTTAAAAAAATTAAAGGTCATTTAAAAACCTTAATCCTAAAATAAAATTAATGAGAGCATTCTCATCAAATAAAAGTTGTTTCTAAACACAATTTAATAGCACTTCCCATTGTTAAAAAAAATTATTAAGGTAGTATCTATCGCAAATGACGGAAAACACTTTAATAAATAAATTAATCTCCTTAATCTCTAATTTTCTATTTTTCACCCACAAAAACATTTTTAAGACAAAAAAGGACCTTGATTTTGATCAGCAGTTTCAAATTACAGAGTGCACAGTTTTTTTTTTTAATACCAGTGAGAGCAAAAGCTCAATTAAGCAACAAACTAAACAAAAGCATAAAGGGGATCAGATCCCAAACAATCCTTGCAGCATAAGTCCCCCACATAAGGAGGAGCGGCGTCAAAAATAGCAGATCTCGAAAGACGTTTTAGCTAAATCATCAACCACACAATTCTGGTTCCTTGAAATGTGTTTGACCGATACATCTCATGCATAGCCACCATATTCTTGATTTGCAAGAAGGTAAGGCTGTAAGAACGAACATTCCCAAGATTATCAGTAAATGCATCAGTTCTAGCTTGCCTTCTTGTTTAAAACGAGGCAAATGCATCAATTCTTTTGAGTCAAATTCTAATGCTCCCTCCAATCCTAATTATAATGTTTAATTGACTCTTTTTTAAGAATCTTACAAAAATTAATTATATTAGTCAATCATTTATATACTGTTTATTATTATATTATATATTAGTTCATAAGTCAAAATATAATTTTAAAAAAACAATAAATTTTAATGTTTTAAAAGTACTATAATCCATTTTTTTATGATTTTCTAAAAAAAGTTGATTATACTTTATAATTACTATCAAAGAAAGTATTTCTCTTTTAAATTCAAAATCTCATGCTAATTTGAGACCTCTGTACTCTTTACTCCTCACATTCAAATACTGAAAAATAGGCAAGTTTTTGCGTGAACCCACCCATTAAATATTAATCCACCACAACCAGCTACATTTGTTGATGAAGACACTGCCCTGTCAGAGTGTCAGTGTTCACTTTTACAGTTTCACCTTTAAAGTGCACAATTGTATCCTTGTTACGAAATCTCGTATTCCCGACTTTGTTTTATTAAGTTCAACATTGGGGGCGTGTGTTGAACTGTAGACTCCAAGTAGCGGGGCGTTTTTTCGGCACAATTTCTAAGACTAATGCAATGTCCCTAATCTTAAAGCCCAAGTGCCTGAAGTGATTGCTGGCGTCTTTCATTATTTGTCGCCCTATTTCTGATCCGTGTCTTGTTCAAAAACTTGAATCGCCAAGTAAATGTGCATGCACATGTCTTTGTTTGACGATGTGGGATTTAGTGATAAGCGAAATAGAAATATGAATGACGCGACGGGTTGAAGTAAAAAAATCTTCACAAAACTGCGCTATTGCTTTTGCACTTTTGACGGAGAGCCAAGCGTCGGACATATGATACTTCTAAGGTGCCTCCGACGATTAACCAGTCGATGAAACATAATCAAACATCTAACTCTCTTTTTAGTCTTGACCAGTACCAGTCATTCCATTGAATCGTGTTAGATTTCATGCTACACTACTCTGTATGTTTAAAGTTAGATATCTTAATGCTTGAAAACAAGCAAACAAGCCTTATTTTCCAATTCCAAGCTCACCGTGTTTTCGGTGTCTCGACAATCAGTCATGCAAATATAATAGTCATGAGGACCTAACTATTGCCTCAGCGATCAGTTCCTACCATTGTAATTACCACTATTAGTTAAACCCTGATGCTCAGTCTCGCAACTCTTTCGATATGCACCAGCAGAGTTTTCCGTACAAAAGGTCAGATGTAGTGAGATTGTATTACTAGCTATTTGATTTCAATAAGTTGAACTAACAGTTCCATATCTTTGAACACGACAGACAGCCATAACAAAAGTGCATACACAAGTGCATCTGACAGCCCAGGTAAAATATCATTGTCAAGGAAGCAATAGTTGCAAGTTGGGCTCATTAAACAATTTACCGGCATTAACAATCCCCTTGAAGGAGACATTACTTCCTACCAATGTTTTACAACCAGGACCGGCCACAAAACCAATCCAAGTAATGATTTGAGAGCCAATGAGTCAGATCGAAGAGCTCCCAAGATCAAATCGATATGTAGACTTGAACGACAAAACAAAGTGGTTTCTAATTACAATATTCAAGTTTTCAATTATAATATCCCAAATTTTAACAAAAGTTTCAAGTAAGATTTAATCATTAAGATTGAGGAATGTGAAATTTGAATATTTGAAACTTTGAAACACAAAGGATAATGATTAAAAATTAAATAGTTTTAAAATTTGGAAATTTTCAAAAACCAAATGATAATCCTTTTAAGTGATTCTTTTTACATGAGAAAGTAGACATTTTAAACTTTCCATAGAATCTTAATTAGTAATTTTTGGAAATATGTAGATTTACATATGAATTTTTTAAGTTATGAAACTCTAAATAAAAATTTAAAAAAAAAGGCTTAAACAATTTGTTTTTGTAAAACACTAAACCGGTCAAGCTGATTGGGCAGGCCCAACTAGGTGACCAGTTCTCAAATCGGCCCGTTCGATATTAATAACTATGCTTCTTAGATCCTCAAAGAGCCGAAGGTAATATCTACATTTCAATCCAAAAATTTCTGTAGTCAACTTAACGAAAGGCAACCAAGTTAACCAGTGAAAAATCAATCTCAGAAAATTTAAATATTTAATTAAGCCAGAGAATGCAAATAAAAATATTCACTTTTTTCTGTTTTAATAAAATGACATCTTTACCTCCTTTGTCCCCATAATTCTTATCAGATTATTCACAACAAAACTTGTAACGTTTTTCTTCAACTTTGGCTTTCCTGCATTGGAAGTAAGCCTCATGTTGGCACTTTCTGCTGCATGTTACAAATGTGTCAATTTTGGCACGAGTGCCCATGAACTTAAATGCCTAAATATTACTTGATATCTTACCTTTGATTTTCCAGTCTTCAAGATTCTTGACTTCTCAAGCTGTGGAAGATCAAATTTGTCAAAAGAATTCAAGACAGAAATTCCATCCCTTCCCGAGTCTTCCTTTAGCAGCAAATCCTACAGCCATGCTGGATGCGTTATTACATATTCCCCGGAAAATTCTTGGTAATGTTTATCTTTTGGTCAACAATTAGAAGGCTCAGTGAACAACGATTTTAAATGGAGTGCAGAGAAAATGGTTAGTTGGCCCTTCATTTTAAAAGATAGGATCTATAATTCTTAAAGGCTGACTAAGGAGTGATATCACAAATTATTTTTCGGCTCAATGTTTTTTTCCTTGAGCATTTCAATGTCAGCACAAATTATGCAAATACTATTTGTCCGGTTTGCAGTTTTGTTCTTTGTTGCGTCTTCCTTTCTAGTCATGCCCAATGCAACTGTCTAAGAACCTACCTGCCCCATAAAACCAGCCCAGCATTAGCTATCTAGCGTTATCGAAACAGTAAAAAGGCCATACTAACCAGGCTTACCGCTTTCATTGAAGCCTCACTCCTTGATTCCTCAAGATTCTTAACTTCCAAACAGTCGAAGTAAAACAACATCTGATGAAGAAATGCAAGGGGGGAAGTAAAAGATGATGAACGGAAAAGTTGCAAGGGATGGATCAATCCCATCAGAAAGAAGCGAGCAAAAAAATGAACAAGATTTAAGCACAGGTGCAACAAGGATGCTTATTAATGCCCAAGCATACCTTGCCGAGTAAATGACTATTTGATGCATCAGTTGCCATGGTCTGTACTCCAAGCAAGTTGTTAGGTTTACTGCAGAAGGGACAAAACATAGACCTGAAAACACATCCATCTTCTGGGCACCAAGTACCCTGTTCTGGAACACTTCCATCAACTCTATCGCAAACACGTTGATCAACATATGAATTGCAAGTTATAATAACGGGTACACTTCTTAAATCATCATCATTGTAAGCTTTCAATCTCTGTTTCAAAAGAGATCTTAAATAAACTTTTGATGATAAAGTCATAGAACATGAAATATATAGATTATTCTCAGGCCGGCCCAATGGGGTTTTGCAAAGTGAGCAGAATATCTGCAACCTTTTCTCCATAACAGGATCAGTCAATATAAATGAACTAGACAGATTGCTTGTCTGTGATTGCAGTGAATTTGACTTCAATTTTTTGTGAAATTCAGATTCATTTCCATTTGTTGCCTCGTTGACATTCACCAAACTTACAGTGTGCTTTGTAGGGATGCTGGCACAGGGGGTGATGTAATGCTCTTCATCGATAAGGTTTATAAATGGTATATCCATGGACTTTCTCCTTTTCTGGGTGTGAGAATTAACACTCCTATTCAATGATGATTCTATTTCCACAGTATGACAGCTGTTTGCAATTACATTTTTTTCAGGAGTAACTGATATTAAACACTGAGCTGTTGAAGCTTTACTTCCAATACTTGAAGAAATTGGAAGGAATGACTGACCATTTAATTCAGAAGGTGCCTCAATTAAGGTAGAGCTAGAGTGGTCATCCTTACAGCCATAACCAGGGCTAGCAGGGACAATGCCGCAATCCATGCAAGGGGTATCCTTCACAAGGGAGACTTCTTCGTGTATAACTGCCGCAGATGATACCCCAGTGAAACTGCAAGGAGGGGAAAAGAATCTCTCAACTAATCTAGAATGGCTACTATTTTATTGAGATTCAAATTGATTTCTGATGGCATAAGAAACTCTAATTTCCACATTCTAAGAACTCAAGTAGCAAATGTTAACTTTGAAGTATAAATGCAGCCAGGAAAAAGAAATTAAACAGTGTTTTATATCGCAAAGCATCAAGCCTAAAATTCCTCCTCCCGGGAGGGGGGGGGGGAGCAGAAAAGAAATAACCCTCAATACCTCGTGCTCTCTCAAATATCATACTTGGAAAGAAAAGAATGAAGTTCATGCATGTGGCCTAGCTCTACCTTAATTGATACCACAAATATCAGGCTACAAGATAAGCTATGACTTTAATCAATCACAGTATCGGTGGTATTCAGTACTTCAACAGAATGGTGCTGAAAAGGTTACTGGCAATTCCTTGCACACTTGTGATGTGCCCAAAGGCAACTTTACCATTTGGTAGCCTGAGTTTCATAAGTAATAGATATAATGATGAAAATACAAGTATACAATTACCATGATCCTTTGCAGTCCCTTGGGTCTAAACAGTGTTTACAGTTGGATGAGTCCCTATCCTTGTGCACAGATGGCTGATTCTCATCCTTGATCATTTCTATTTTGCTATTGCCACCATTAGACTTAGACACTTTCTTATTTGTTTTTCTTATAAAACCCATATTCTGATCCTTGGCTTGGTCACATTCCTGGTTTAAACCCAAATTTTGAGTGACATTTGTGCCAAACTGCTCCTGCAGTAAGCAAGCAATCACATTAGCAAAACCATTTTTCCTTTGTTTTCCGGAAAAGATTTTTTTTCTTTGTTTTGTTTTTTTTTTTTTTGGGGTGGGGGCGGCTGTGGTGGTGGTTTACACATCAAATACCTTGACTTTCTCAAAGAATGATCTCAGTCCCTTCATAGACAAGTCAAAACTGTCGTATATCCTTAAGGTTTTTCTTAACCACTTTGAAATGAATGCTCTATTTCTCTCTTCCTTAAAGCGTTCATCTAATTCCACAAGAACAGTTGCATCAATGAATGAACGAAAGCAAGCTGAGTGTTGCAATGCTAAGGTCACAGGATAATGTTTAATAAACTACAATTCAAGAATAACCAGCAACAAAGACCGTGAAAAAAGGAAGAAAAAAGAAAAGAAAGAGCAAAAGATTAAAACAAATGAATGTCTGAACCAAAAATGTATACAGCCAGCAGTAATTGCTTGTTCCAATGACACGAGTCAATTAACTGAGCCATTTGGGATTCCCACTATATGACGGCATGCATCAATTTATAAGTAACAAAGAAAAATATTTGCAAAAACTGTGTTGTCCTTAAAAATTGAAACAATACTTAAAGGGAAGTAAAGTTTTCAATCATATTCCTAGATTGCCTTGTTAAAAGCACTTTTGTCAACATGATATAATATTGCTGCAAGCATAGGCGTTTTCTTGCACATTGAATAATCTTGTGAGCTCCTCCTTTTTAGTCCTTGTTTAGAGTAAAAGGCAATGAAAGAGTAGAGGGAAAATAAGGGACCCAAAATGAGAGAACTTAAGTAATCAGAATACTTACCCAATAAGATGACTGCTCCATAATCAAGCCTATGCCGTATACAACGACCTACAAAAAGTAAAAGAGAACATACCGATAACAAGAACTTTCATATCTACAAGTGAAAGTGCATATTAGGAAAATAAAGGGTAATATAAAAACAGCTAATGAATCAAATTGGGTCGTAATATGGGAAAAAATCGATGACCATGATGCACCTGTTGCTTGATTCAAAGCTCGAAATGCTTGATGGCAATACCACTCGTTTCCACTCAAAAGATTCTTGGATGACTTGTATGTGTCGTTGTATTTCTTCTTTAGTGCAACTTGAATATCATTTCTTGTGAGAAGCCACAACAAATAAATGAGAAAATATATGTACATGATAGAATTCCATTGGCAAAACCTAAAATTTAATGAATCAAAATGTCTTACATGTTGGGAAATGGAATGCCGACTATAATCTGAGCTTGTCAAGAATATCCAATATTTAATAAACATTCACGTAATTTATATTGGCATTTCTAATGCAACCCATTGACACGACTAAGGTTCAGAAGAGCTACAATTTGGTTAGCAAAGAAAAAGATATAGCTAATCCTCTTCTAATCATCTGAGAAGGAGCTCTCAGTTCTCACATAACATATACAACAGCCAGAAGGGGGATCTAGATCAACCAAAACAGATGATTAAACATTTGAGTAGAAATAAGGATACAACCACTCGAGCATAATCATCAGAAAAATCAATGCCTTCAGAAACCTGCAAGCATTAAAATGATGATTGAACACAGTTACATAATTAGATCAATTTCGTAAATAATCAGGGGGAAATATGGAAGAACAGTCCCGATAAGGCTATATGGCCACATCAAATAGATTCCGTTTACTTATTTTAATTACTAATGGTGTTTCAGAAACTCAGTCATGGCAAGCATATACTTAAATCGTATGATAAACTCGCAGTCTTCGGTAAAAATTTTGTATTGAACTTTTATTGTGAATATAATAGCATTAGCGACAAACATGCTCCATTATTGAACGGAAAGTTTTTAAAAAGTTGTGGAACCATAGTTGTATGACAAATGACCTCACTCCGGGCACCCAAAACAAAAAAGACAAATGACCTTGATCAACAACCATGTATAAGGCTAAACACTTCACACATGCTGTCAATTTATCTTGCAAAATGGACAAGACTTTGATGCCTTTTTTGCAACTTTTGTATAGAAAGTTGATATGTAATGTAAAATAAATCCCTAGAGTACTAGACTAGCCTAGGATGTTAATTAGGGATTAGGCCATGATTAG
>JBAGKO010000013.1:28145642-28160652 GCA_037177275.1 Acacia concinna
CTAATTCTCTTCCTCTCCTATCTTCCCTTCTATCCTAAAACCTAAACAATCAAGATTGATTTTACAATCTTGCATCAAAAGTCCTAACATACATTTGTCATGCTTTATGTCAACCAACACATGATATATTACATATATTTATTCTCCCGTGACCTTTTGATTTCAGTGCTACTTAAGCATAATGAAAGACAAATTGACATTATTTGTATTTTAGATGAGAAATGAAGAATATAAAGCATGAATGAGTACAATTGTCATAAACCTTTCCTCGACAAACACCAAGTAAAGCAGCTCCCCCTTTCTTAGAACTTTTTGGAGAATTGACTGCATGTAAATGACTAAAGCCAACATTCTTAACCCTTCTTTTCCTGCCCAGTGTAGGCGTAGTGTGAAGATGAATTGAGTCATAATACCCTTTTAAAGCAAGTTCAAAATCATCTTGACTTCCTCCTCTAGGTTCTGCATACCCACCCAAAAGATATAGAATCGAAATGAATTCAAAGACATGATCCATATGAAATGCCAAACTATAGTTTCCTCAATGCTTACCACAAAAAGGATGAAAATAAGGAAAATGACAATATTAAGAGAAAATCATTGTTTATCATTAAATTCCAACGAGTACTTGAAAGGTACAAGGATAACTGACCTACAAAAAGTGATTTTTCCGCATTTAGACGAGACCATTGACCTGTTTTGGACCACCGATTGCATAATTTCTCCATTAATTTATAACTTGGAAAGAAAACAAGACAGCCACCAGGAACAATTTTGAAAATTTCCTCTAAAGATCTTCCAACTGCATCCTACAAAAATACATACAATAATAGTCTGTTCACGTAGGCAAAGAAAACTCCAGGGACAGAAAAATTTGTAATGAGTACCTGGAATGCATATCCATCAGCTGTTTTATAACTTGCATTCAAAGGATAATTACCTGGACCGGTACAAATTATAGCAGGCCATACCTGTATTGAAGTGGTCCATTTATTGAAATAGCACTTACAAGGGTAAAAGGACAAAGACAACTGAGAAAGTGCGAAATTGGGACCTGAGAGTCAACATTAATTACATGCGGAGCTTCCAGACTAGTTTCAAACTGAACTCCTAGCTCAGATGAAAAGGAATTCATTGGTGACAACGTCCTAAAGTACCAAAACCAATGCATGTGAGAATACGTTGTGGAATAATTACATATGAAGTTATGGAAAAAGATATACAAGGCAAAACTGATCCTGCTGCCCTAAAATATCTGGTCCATATTCTTGGTCTTGTACAAATTGATACATGCATGCTTAGATATATATAAATGTGTATTCCAGCAGAAGTGCTTTCATTTGGAACACACAACAGAAAACAGGCCGCTTAGGGAATTTGACCATCCCAATACATTTATTTAGCCACAAGAATTCATGAGCAGAACTGAAGAATACGAAAAGAACTATAGCCTGAATTTGCATAAACTTGGCCCAGGGAACATACCCAGAAGTCAAAATGACTGATAAAGAAAGATTGGCAATGTCACTAAACACAACAGCTGGATTCAAGCACCATAAACTCAAAGTGTGGGTCCAATTTCCAAAAGATCTTCCTGACACAGTAATATAACACTGATTACAAAGCTGTCCAAACAGCACCTAATATAATGCAATTAATCACTTTATCTATCCATTTTATCGCCAAATCAAGAGCAAGAGTCATTGTTCATTTGTTTGTCTTCTCCAATCCATCTGTATAATTTATAAACCTTCCTAAACACGTTTCATTCAGTGTCAATGGATAAATGGCATTACTATCTAGGGCTCTGCTTGTTCTTCTTGATAGCTTTAGAGTTCAACTACTTACCAGCTTCTTTCTTAACACTTCGCTGCAGAGCAAGCTGGTAATCCAGCATGTGAGAACCATTTCTTGAGAAGAAATAGGTTAGTGAAGAGAATAAGCCTGAAACAAGATTACCATATAACATCAATAATGATATGTTTTATAAATAAAACAAAGCCATACACGACCAAAATTCCACACCTTCCAGTGTTATCACTGACATGCCACTTAAATGGGGTACACCTGACTCCAAATCTGAAGCAAATTTGATTGCCTAAAACAAAAGACTAACTTGATAAGTGACAGGCAGGCACAGAATTAGCCCAAATACAAATGAAATACCTTTGTAGCACATTCTAGTAGGATAGGGAAGCACTGAAGTGAAATATTTGCTTCTTGGAGTTCTGATAAAGCATATGACCCAGTCCAACTATACATACAAACAACCTACATTGTTAAAACTTACACAATTTGTAGCCCATAAGTTGCTTGAGATGTAAAGACAATAATGTTCAAACTGTCAATTCAGATAAGATAGAAGAAGAAAGAAAAATTAAATCAAAAGAAGTATAAACTCAAAGCAATCCATCACTTCTCACCCACTAAACAACACAAGAAAAACTATACATCCGAATGGTTCAGCCAGTTGAAATAAAGGATCAGATGGAGAAACAAAAACAAAAGTTTGCACTATGAATGTTTGAATATAAGGGAAATGGCATTTACTCAAAGTCTACCATAATCAAGTGATTAATAAAAATTTGTTACCTTCACGGCCTTGAAAAGAAAAATAAAAATACAGAATTGCTAATTTTATTAAAATATTAAAAATCACAGATAGCATGGGGAGAAAAGAAAGACATGTTACTTGAAGAATATGATATTAAAGATAATAAAAAGTTTAAAGTTAGTTAGACGTTGTTGGGGAATAAATCCATTAGAAGTTAATTAGTTTGTTTTAGGGTTAGCTTGGTTAAGTCATTCTAGCCTATCAATAAGGGATAAATCCCTATTGTCAACCAGACTTATGATGATGATTGAATAACAATGCTTCTCTTAATTCTCTTTGCCTCTCTATTTCTTCCTCTCGATTCCCTCTATCTCTCTGTTCTTCTTCAAACCCTCTAAATTTTTTTCTCTATTATTTCTTCCATCTATCTTTTTACAGAATTATGATTCTGTAACAGAATAGAAATATTACAGCATTCAACAAATTCAAATTTAATAAGAATATCTTCCTTTTAGGAAGGTTTATTAATCATACTGTGGCCTGCAACAGTTAAGTATCTTGAGCTGTACGCATTAGCATATTGATATGATTGAATATGAGTATTCATTCTCACTATCTTGCTCCCCACAAAGCATGATTATACTCCTCCTATCCTAAATACAAGACTTAATTGACTTTTTTGGAGAGATTAAGGATATTAGTTAAATTAGTTAAGGGAAGTTATAGTTAAGGAAAATTACAAATTCAGGAATCAATGTGGTGTCTAATTATAATTATATGAGTATTGACAAGGTTAGTTTGGGAAAAAGTGGTTAAATATGGGAGACAAAGTAGATAAGAGTCTTATGTTTAGGACCAAATCAAATTTCCAACTAAGTTTTATAATTAAGGTCAGAGGGAGTATCATATTTACATAACATCTCTATAATTTTTGGATTTTGGATATAGTCTATGGTGCATGAATAAAAACAATGGACAGCGACAGGAAGAGGAAGAGGAAGAAAATTTTGACTTACCACGATACGTAGTGCTGAAAATCACGCTTTTCTAGTTTATTTTTCCTACGTTCTATCCAGCTTGTAAGACCCTACACAATTGTAGCACTCATTAAAGATGTACATCTATCGAGGGCATATTTAAAAGTCAGACATTTCTGATTCAAATTCAGTGTCAGAATTAATTACCTGCACCATTTCATGCAAAGGTTGGTATATCAGAGGACTGACAGGACAAAGTTGTTGAAGCTCCATTTGCAGCTCTTTCAAAAGATAATAACAATCATTTATAATCATAATTACCAAGAATCAAAGCAAAAGCTGAAGGGTTTAGAACATACTATCCAAAACATCCTCTTCAATATCGACACTACCAGCATCACGAGTGATATCCTCTATATTGCTGTAAACAATTGAGGCTAGTGAAGAAAAACCACACATAAAACAAGAAAAGGCAATAAGGAATGTTTTGAATATATTTGTCTGTATTTTATTAGAAATAAACCATTAATACGTAGAGAGTGGAGGCAAGAAGTCTGCCGCTCATAAAAGGCGTTAGAGAGAAGGAAAAACGGAAAGGAAGGATGAAAGGAAAAACGAAAATAACAAGACCTAAGGGACAATATCAGAAATATATGGTTGACCAATATAAACAAGGAAATGAGCCATTAGGCATTAATAGGGATAAAATCATATGGTAATGTGTGATCATCCAGATTTGAATAGACTAATGTGTGATTTCATAATCCACAGCCAGAGAGAAAGTAGCTGGGGTCATTAATGCCCTGTCAAGCACACCGGCTAGAAAGAGAGGAGAGTGATTTCCAACTGCTAGTTACAAAACAAGAGCAATGGCGGCCCTTTAAAAAAAACAAAACTTAGGTCAAGTTCATAGGTGAATTTACAGGTACATATACGCATTTTAACAACTAAGAATAACAAAATAACTAGTGTCCAATTTCATTGGTGAATTTACAAGTTCATATGTGCATTTTAATAACTAACAATAACAAGATAACAAGTGTCCATATGAAAATTACAAATCCTAATTTACATTATGAGTCGAAATAAAAATTTACAAGCGCCCATATGCATTTTAGCAACTAGTAATAGCAACAATACCCAAAAAAACAAAAACTAGTAATAGCAAAATAACACATGAGATTGGAAAACTTGACCTAAGTTTTGTACTTTTTAAAACAACTAAACAAGTCATCCATTCAGGTTAGTAGGATGCACTTTCCATATCTGGATGGACTAGCATGAACCTGATATTGTGTGAAAGACGTCTTGAACGACATTGCAAATAAAATAATTGAAAAATAAAACAATTTTGAGATTCCTAAAGTTGCCTCATTTAGCTGTTATAAATTATAATAAACTTAGTCATGGACCTCCACTTAAAAGGTAAATTGAAATACTCCTTGACATAGAATTAAAAACTTTATGACCAAGCCATATAGAGAACAGAGAAGAGATACCCTAGAACCAGGATCGGCAATTCAAGAGATAAGTTCTGAGGGATGATAGGGAAATAGGGAAAGTGATAGGAGAAAAAGTTGGAGAGATACCCTAGAACCAGGATCTCCAATTCTAGAGAACGGAGAAGACAAAATAATTCTCTGAATATTACTTCACATTTCCATAGTCTTTTTTCATGATAAGCTTTAATAGCCAAATAGGATAACTATCAAGATAACTGAAAATAACTATCTAGTAACATACACTAACTGAAGATAATTTAATCACCATGCAACTACCCCATACAACAACTCCTTATCCACGCGTTTCTTCCTAGAAGAGGACATTGGACTCTAATAGAGGGCATATTAGAAATTCTAAGTTCTAACAAATCTATTCATGGGGCCTTTTACCTTCAGTAACAAGTTTAAGCTTTAGGGATGAAATGATCCTTGACAGAAACCTAAGAAACAAAGATAAACAACTCACTGGGCTTCATCCAGAATCACAATGGCTCCTTTTATATCTACATCCATTGCTCCCCGAATGACTGGATTGATAATATAACTGTAAGGACAAAATACCAATTGTGCATCATCTGACATAGAACGAGCTGCATAATAGGAGCAACCTGAAAGTATAAAATATCTTTGTGACTATGTATTAAGATAATATGGGTATATAGAATATAAAACTATGAAGTCTTGCAGGAAAAATAATAGTAAAAGAATGCAATAAGAAGAAGCCAAACCTTTCGCTGCTTGTCCAACTTTCACGAGATCTTCTATATCATGTACCTCGTTACATCCTCCTCTTTGTAGGGATGGGTGACTTTTGACTTTATGTGCATTTCTGTTTAATCATAAGTTTATGATGGCTGCTACTTTCATTAAAGATTGAGATGTATATTAGTTAATAGGAAGGATGTGTAGGTAAGCAAATACTCACTTGAATTCTGGGCATCCTGTTGCCTGATCTTTCAAAAGTAGTTTACTGGAATCATTTGATAAAATATATCAGTATGAAAATCAGCAGATCAACAACAGACTCACGAACTAGAACATCCTTGAGGAAAAACCAACCATTCATCATCAATATTGTCTTTGGCCAGTATATGTTTATTGGTACAGTAATGTTTCCGTGATGCCTGCCAAAGAAAGCAAAAGCAAATTATCAAAGTGAAAAGAAAAAATAGGACGAATTAAGAAGAGATGTAAAAGAGAGAACATGAGAAAAGAATGAGGATGCCATAATCAACTTACAAGACACCCTTCTCCTCACCCCTTTATATATCCATAAGATTCAACCAAATAACTAGCTGGCAAAAGAAAGTCCCTAACAGCCATTTATTTCAAAACAATACAGCCCTTTAAAAAGAATAAAGGAATGAAGGATTCTATTACAGACTTCCAAGGCACTCCTTTACACTATTCACCCTTTCCATAGCCATAAGATGCCAACAACTAACAAATGAAAATCCCTATAAGCCAACCATTACAAAACACAAATACAAGTCCAAATAACTTTACTATTATGATACTTAAAAGATCACGTAGCTTCATAATCCACAGATGACTAGTTGGAATACTGACCTTGTAGGTAATTGTTCCAAAAACTTTTCTTGCATTAGAACCCTCAATATATAGTTCATGATCACTCAAATTAGGAATTGACTGGAAGCTTGTTATATTTATTAAACATTAATATAAACGTATTACAAACACAAGAAAATATTTCCTTCTAGATAAGAGTTAAGCAAAATTGTGTATGTGAAGAGTGTCTACATGCTACAAAATGCTGCTGGAGCAAACCACAAAAAAGGTACATTGGTTTTCTTAAAAACAAATAAATAGAAGTAAATTACTCATAAGAACCATAAATTATCAGAAAACTTTACCCTTGAAGGCAGCTTAGATTTAAAGAACAAAGATACAAAGCAATGGATTCCACCTACCAGCACAGCCATAGGCACCCGATAAGATGTTTTCCGCAATTCACGAATTACTTGAGAAATTTGTGAGTGTGTCCTCCTTATATAGACAAGGACAACAAAAGATTTAGTCAAGTGAAGATGATGATGGTTTATTGCAAAAGGAGTAAAATATCAGATGGACATACGTCTCAATTCTACTCCAATCTTCTTACGAAGTTAAAATTGTCATCCAACGCTAGAGAAATGACGAAAAGCATAAAGTTTGGCTAGAAATTGCCACCAGCATGTAGCAGTAATTATCCTTTTGTAGAATCTACCAATTTATATTGCTATGCTTCGTAATTTGCTAACATTAATTCAGAATTAACCGGGACCTAATTGTTAATTGCTTTCTAGTATTCTTATGACTTTCACGGGATTGGTCATCCTCTTAATTGTTGCTCACTTTAATAAACATGATCTTCAAGTACTTGCCTTTCTTCCCTATACAATTGATCTTATTAAGCCAAATATATACATATATAATTTTGACCTCTGATATGAACAACCACGGAATAACTTATATATATATATATATATAATTGATGCTAATCATTGACAGATTTAGTATATGATCACATTCTAAGGTATTTCATACAACACGATAGTATCCTAGAATTTTACAAGAAAGTAAAGCACAAGTCCCTTAAAATTTTGTATAAGCTACATGTACATGTATCATTGCTACATAGGAATGAACTGTTTGCTAATTATTTAGAAATACTGATAGCCTAAACGAATGAAGCAAAGTCTAAAATAACCATATATTCATAATTTTCGTAAATATTTACCAATAATTGTTTATGCAAGTTATTCAATTGGTGACACAATAGTAAAACTTACGAAGCATAATATATGGTTGGTGCAGCCTTTTTCTTCTGCACCTTCTTGTTAGGCTCAGTCTCTGGCGGCTCCATATTTTCTGATGCTGAAACCAAGTAACATTGCTTGAGACAATAGAATACCAAACAAATATAACATCAGTTTCACAGATATTGGACTAAAGTCTGTAAATCACAAGCATGTTACACCCTGGACGTTAATATAGTAATTCGATCTTCATAATGTGGGGTAGGTTACTGCTCTGATCATAAACGCCCCATGAATATGCCAGTACAAAAACGAGGAAGGAAAAGAAAAATCTGTTCTTTATATTCACCCGCCAAAAAAGGCATGTCCCAGTAATTTTTTGTACCACGGGGATCACACAACTTTCCTTATTTCTTAATAAGTTGAACTGCTTAGATATATATCCAAAGATGTTCGGGCAAACAAAAGAGATATGTATATCCATAGATATCAGTAAAAATGCTAACATGCGCTATCTTTTGGATCTCATTCTGTCTCCTTTAGACCTACTGAAACTTAAATGATGATGATGCATTAGTTTTTAATACAGTCAGCAGGAAATCCCTCACCCGGAGAAGCCTCATCGGGAAGAAATCCACCACCGTAAACAAGAGGGTTTGTCGTAGCTTCTGGAGCGGGCTTCAGGTAAGAGAGATTTTTGTGCTGTTCATTTAACTTGTAGTTCTGCTGCCAAGCGAGGGAGGAGCACAGAAGCGAAAGGGACTTACCAGTACCGGTTGGAGACTCGAGCAATGCGTGACAATGGCCTTCTCTCTGAGCCTGGTTAAGGGTAGAGATGACTCTGCCCATAAATGCAAACTGAGAACCGTATGGCTGGCAAGGAAATTCCACTTGGAGGCCTCCGATGTGATACAAGTTTTTAGGGTTCTTGGCACTCATCGGATCTGCAGAGATCCCTCTAGCTTAGAGACTTTCGGCAGACTACGGGAGATGTCAGAATCAGGTTTGATGTGCACGGGATGCTAATCCGTGATTAAATGCTCTCTTTCCCCCGGGGCATTTTGGAGGGAACCTGAGCTTGTGCAAGTTTGCAGTATTTTGGAGGGAGTATTTTAAACTTTTCGAAGTAAATTATAAATGAGTTAAAATGCATTTTTACCTTCAAAATTTTTTGAATTAAGTAGTAAATTTGTCCCAAAAGTATTAGTGGAGAAGTAATGTTGTCCTATAAGTTGTTTTTGTCTTAATGTAAATGTAGTAATCTTACCTCTCCGTTAAACTAAAATTAAATTTAACCACTAATTTTAACTTTTTTTATTTTTAAAGCTTATGTGGATGATGATTTAGTTAATGTTCTAACCCAAATGCTAGTAAATAAAAAGAAAAAATAATTTATTATTTTAAAGAAATAAAAAATGATTAACTTGCTTGAGGTTGGATATACATAATTGCCACATCAGAGTGATTCATAAATAATAAATGAATATCAGTAGATAAATGTGAATTTATTTATTTTTTCTTATTTTTATTCACTGTCACCTGAATTAAAACCATAACTAAGTCATCATCCACGTAATCTTTAAAAATTAAAAAAAGTTAAACTTAAGATTAAACTTAACTTTAGTTTAATGGGGAGCAAGATTGCTACCTTTTTAAACTTTTAGGGTAAAAATTAAAAAAGTTAAACTTAACAGTCAAACTTAATTTTAGTTTAATGGGGGCAAGATTGCTACCTTTTTAAACTTCCAGGGCAACATTGAAACAGAAAAAACTTACAAGGCAACATTGCTCTTCCGTAAAACTTACAGTGTGAATTTGCTACTTAACCCAAATTTTTTACCATGGGCGATTTTGCCCTTGAAGGTTTTTCAGGGAAAAATAGTTTTAAAAAGGAAGCAATTTTACCTTAATTATTGACTTTGTTAATTTTGACCAAATATAACAGTTCACATATCATCAATGTCATTTTTATTAAAATGCAATTTTGCCTCAAAAGTCCATATGTCATCTACTATATTTTTTTTTAAAAGTTAGATTTAAGGGGGCATTTGAATTGACTTTTGCATAATAGCTTTTGGAGCAAACCATGGATTCCATAATAGATTTTTCAAAATAGCTTTTGTGAAAATTTAGGTTTGGATATATAGCTTTTACAGATTCCGAGGTAAGTATGTGAGTATATGAGAGGAGTTTTGTCTTGATTTGCGTAAACCATTGTTTCATAATTGGAAAGCAAGAAAAAAATGTATTTCTAGAACCATAGTTTCAAACCTTATTTTCATCCAAACCGTGGTTTTCAAATATGATGAGGTGTTTGGCTATTTTTCTCAAACCATGGTTTTCAACCCCAAAACCATCCAAACCATGGTTTCAAAAGAGCATCCAAACAGGCTCTAAGACTTTTTGGGCAAATTTGCACATTAAAAAAATAATGTGAAATGGCATGTGGAGGGCAAGCTCAGTATATTTGGTCAACTAATAGTCAAAATTAACGAAAATAATGGTCAGAACAAAATTGCTCCCTTTTTAAAACCTCCGAGCAAAATTGCCCCCAAATTTACTTTAGATAAAAACTTAGTTGAATTCTAAAAAAAAAAAAAGACAAGAGAAATACATAAAAGACATATCAATATAATGAAATCCGAAAATTTAAGATCGGTCATTTTATACTTTTTCTGAAATTACGAAAATGCCACTAGATTTTAATAACAACAGTATCTTGATTCACAATAAGAATATTTCAATTTACAACAACTCACAGCTAAAATACGTAATATATAAATCCATTTATTATTGTTAATTGAGATATTCTTATTGAAAATGAAGATACTCTTGTTATTAAAATCAAGTGGCATTTTCGTAATTTCACCAAAAAAAATTACAAAATGACTTATATGAAATTTCCAAATTCTATTGTGCTAATAAGTCTTTTCCTTATTTCCCTCGTCTTTTTTTAAAATTTTCACTAAAAACTTTCAAAGCAAAAATCTCCTCTAACCCATTATAAATTTTATACTAGTGCACATAGTGTCCCTGTACTTTTTAAAACTTGATAATAAATTCCTTGGAACTTTTTATTTTGCCAACCAACCCTTCAACTATAACTATTTAATCGTGTGCAAGTAATATCTTCTTGTTGTAATATCTTTCTTCTGGAAATATATAGGAATTTTCCCTCCAAAAATTTATTGTGATAAAATTATGATATTATATCTTTTAAAATTAATCAAAAATAGTGAGGAAATTGAATGCCTTTTCTTTTTTAAAAAATAACACTAAAGTATCAATTAAAAATAATATTAAAAAAATTTCATAATTTGTAAATAATAAGAGAATGAGTTATCATTTATGAGTTATGAAAATTTTTAATATTATTTGTTTAATTAGATCTTAAGTGTCATTTTCCTTTTCTTTTTCCTAAAAATACTTTTTTTCGGCCCAATAAACATTTCTTGATAAATAAAAGAAAGGGGAGTTTGGCTAAAATATCCTCTTCCATGTAAATTTTTTATTCAAATGTGAGTCGGGGAATTTCGCCCCTTTAGAGTCATGATTTTGGTTGAAATGAGAAATGATTTAGTATTATAAAAATAATAATAAATGCTCCTCTAATCCTATTTACAATATCTCGTTAACTAAATAACATTGGTTAAGGAAGAAATTAAAATTAGTTCAAAAGAATAAGAATATCTTAAATAAACTGTTTTCCTCTAAGTTTAACCTTATTTACAAGGGGACAAATAATAGATACACAAAATAATAATAATGATGATAAAAAGTGAAAAAGAGAACATAGTGTATAAAAAATTTGAATGACAAAAATGAGAAAAACTCATTGAATGCTCTAACAGCTTTTGTTGAAGATTAAGATGGTTTAAATTTGAGAAAATTGTGTTGAGGTCCCAAATAAGGGAATATACATCAAAGAAATTATGTAAAGTCAATAAACTGTAGTGAAGTTTTTTGGGACTTTTCTGTCATTAATTTGAATTGTTCAATTACCCAAATGCTCATAATTATCAATGACAGACCCTAGAATTGTTAATCATAGCCCTTGGAATTAGTTGTTAATAAAAACCCCTGGGGTTGTCAATGTCTGCCCTTAACAACCCTAAGGGCCGCCATTTACAACCCTAGGGGCTTTCGTTAACAACAAACTCTAGAGGTTACTATTAACAACCCTAGAAATTGTCGTTGACAACTAGGGGCATTTAGGTAATTGAATAATTTGAATTAACAATAAAAAAGTCTTAAATGACTTCACTGCAATTTGTTGATTTCACGGGACCTTTTTAACGTAAATTCCTTTAATCAAGACCTGAATACAATTTTCCTTTTGAATTTTGAGCTTTTATAAAACATAAGAGCAAGTCTAGTGTAAAACTAATCATGAGCACGCTTTATCAGATTATATAAAGTTGATTTAATACTCCCTTGGGTTTTAATTATAAGACATAAGTAACTTTTTTGGAGAATTCTAATAAATTTAATTAAATTAATTTAAAATAGAAAAATTTATCATTTTTCTACAAACTATTTTGTTTGACTTATAAACTAATATATAATACAATAAAATACAACATATAATATGATTAAGTAACTTATTTTGCTTCATTAACTTTTAAAAAAAATCAACTGGGTCTTATAATTAAGATCTTAAAGAATAGTATTTTAGTTTATATATTTTAAGTATTTTTCTATTTTAAGACGTGAAATGTAAAATTAAATTAAATAACATAACATCACATTGAATTTATTAAAATGCATTAATTCATCTTCTAATCCATTTCCTCCTTAGACTTTAGTTAACATCGATCAACTTCAAATGGTTGAAATCAATACATAATAATAAATCTATATCATCTTAAGTTGAGCCAACTTAACTTCTCCGTGTCTCCTCTCTATTTCCACTGTTCATATGAGCAGTAGCCTAAGTCATTGATGGCTAAACTCATCAAGAAGTTTAGGAATTAGCTGAAAATTTTAGTATGAAGATTATTTGAAGAGCTCAATGGAGTAAAATATGGCTTCAATGCTCTTGCCTTGGATTTCGTTAGAATTAGAAATATGGGTTTTAACCGTAGGCTGAACCCGCCTAACCCGAAATATGGGTGGTTTGGGTTTAGAAAAAGGGGACCGTTTTGGTATTGGCCTTTTAGGTCTTAACCCATATAGGCTCAACTTGTGACGGGTTGGCCCGATGGGTTCATGGTTAACCTTTTTTTCTTTTCTTTTTTTTTTTAAATATGTAAAGCCCAAAACAAAGCCTAGGAGTCCACTTCTTCGTACAAATCCAACACTAACACTCTAACAAACCTTACTATTGTAATCTCGCCTCTCGCCAGTCACTCTCACTCAACCCCTCACAATGGCATCCATCACGGTATCGCCCGTCACTCTAACAGCCCCTCACAACCTCACGCGGTCAAGCAAGAGGCTTACCTTGACTTTAGTGTTTGTAACGACGTGACTCCTACTCTCACTCTATCTCTCAAGTTCACCGTGCATCTTTTATCTGTGAGAATTGAGACCATGACTTCCTCTTTCACTTCATCTCTTAGGCTAGCTATCTCTCATCTCCCTTTACGATCGACTTATTAATTGTTATCAAATTTTTATTTTTTTTAATAGTTTGGTTTTGAATTCTAATGTTTTGTAAAAAAAAATTGAACATATCCCTTTTTAAAAAAAAAAATAGAAAGTTTGAAAAAAGAAAAAAAACAGGCTAACTCACTTAAATCGCTAGCCCAGCGGTTAGGGTTTGGGTTGGCATATAGATGTAGGTCTTTTTGGCCCGAACCCATATAGTCCCATCCCATGATAGGCTGGTCCAAAACCAGTGGTCTGACCCATATTAGCGGCTCTAGGCTCCGTGCATAAAATATTAACAAATTTTTCTAGATCTTGTAATTTTAAATTTGAAATTCCCTCTTATTTTACAATCCCTTCCCTCTCACTTATTTTCCCACTTTTTTCCTTCCTGAGGCGTTGTTTCTCTACCTCTCTTTTCAATTTTTGTTCCCAATTTTGCTAACCTTTTTTCATCTTTGTGGCTTCTCCCTTAATCGTAGCATGACTAGTGCAATCACTAGTGAGGGAGTATTTTATTCTTATCTCACAAGCTTTCCACCATAAAGCAGCTGACGTGAATATAGTGATTGATGGCAGTCCAGTTGTTATGGTTAGCAGCATCTTCATACACTCCCATTCTTGATTTGTAAATGTTTTGGTGATTGCTTCTTCTAAGTTTGGTTATTATATTGGTAAATTGCTCTTCTCATTAGCTCTTAACGCTGCCAATTATGATTAGATCACCCCATATGCATTTTTTATTCCACCCTAGTATTCCCTTTTTTCTCTTTTCGTTTTAACTCCTCGTCTTTGGTTGTATGTTGATTCAACGTGCACGGATTTTATTCATGTTATATTTAATTGATTTGAGGGAAGAAATTGGGTGCCTTGTAGTGGAGAAAGTGGGCTAGTTAACAAACAAAAATGAGAGGGAGAAAAGGGATTACAGATAATGTACTTGTATTTATCTTATAGGCAACATAGTGGAGAATGGTAGGTGAGAGGAATGCCAGAGATTATCAATGTTAATGGTGAGCATTTGGATGATCATCCTCTCCCTAGTAGGTGAAGTCGATGTTGTCTAGGTGGTGAAGATGGAGGAAAGTTGACGATTGATGAGGATGAAGTATAGTGATGATGGTGATAGACGACGGTGAAGCTTGCTTTTTTTTAATCATGGGCAAGAAACGTAAAACCGAACTGGACTGGCCGGTCAGACCGGAAAATCGACCAACCGGACCCAAGGCCGGTCCGATCTCAAGCTTTGACTGGTGGCCGAGTTGACTCGGCCGGGTTGGCCAAGTCTTCAAAAAAAAACCAAAGAAAGCAGACGAGCATGGTGAAGAACGAAGAACTCAGAACAGAGAGAGATAAGTAGTAGACACAGACACAGCCTCGACTTCGAGCACACACCCACTCACACTTCACAGCAAAATTAAATAGCAGTGGCTTAACAAAACATAGAAAACTTGGGCTAAGAACTAGAGATCGGAGATGTCTAAGATAATGGAGGTTGATGAAGAACTGAGGGGATCTAGCAAGTCGGCAACTGAAGAGGAGGTGCAGTGAAAAAAAATGGGAGGAAGAGAGAAGAAGATGAAGTTGAAAATGGAATGGAAAAAACGAAAGATGAAAGATGAAGAACAAAGA
>JBAGKO010000014.1:9768-30563 GCA_037177275.1 Acacia concinna
TTTTTCTACAAAGATTATATTAAGGGTAAAATAGACTTTGTGTGATATATTAATTTTAAATAATTATTAAAAAATAATTTATTGTACCTTGCTTTAAAATCAAACCAAACACTAGCCTTGTAATTAATGTTGCATTGCATCGCACTGCACTGTAAGGTGTAATGGGATTATAAACTAAACAGGCCTGAATTTCGCTTGGAAAATTTTTTAAAGCCAAACTGCTGCCTCAATTTTAGCTTGGTTAAGTCATTCTTCTCCTTT
This sequence comes from Acacia concinna, assembly GCA_037177275.1. Taxonomy (NCBI): domain Eukaryota; kingdom Viridiplantae; phylum Streptophyta; class Magnoliopsida; order Fabales; family Fabaceae; genus Acacia; species Acacia concinna. Next base: position 10,030 of record JBAGKO010000014.1, read on the forward strand.
GGTGGATGCGTTATTGATATGCAGTCTTTTCTTTCCAGTATTTCCCTAAATTAATTTTTCTCTTTTTAGAGATCAAGGAAATGTTGCCCAGACTTTGAAGTTTGATTGAGTATGTATGTGTTAAGGAGTAATCAACTTGTTGGTTGGGAAGTGTTTTGTAGGTCTAATAAGGAAGGGTGATCTGGAAAATTTGGTGTCCAAAAATTGTTGTTTGGACTGGTAAAATGGTTATGGCAGTTTCCACTTGAGACATCTGTAGTATCAAGGTGCTTTGTTGAAAGGATTAGAGAATTAATGAATCTGTTATAATCCCTCATCTTGCACGGGATAGTTTGATGTACTTTGTCATTATATGTGGACAATATAGGTTTTGAATACTTGATAATTTTTATTCATAGAAGTAAGGGGTATATATACAAGAAATTGAGTAAATCAACGAGATCTCGATCTTACGCTACAAGTTTCACAAATCGGGAAATAATAAGAACTAGAAAATAATCAGAATCAATTGTCCTAATTTCCTTAAATATTGGGATCCTAGCCTAATTAGCTATTTACATTATAATATTCCCACAATATATAATAAAATCAATTTATGAATATGTATGATTATAGTTCAATTTTTCACTATAGATTTTTTATTTATTTATTTTATTTCTTCAATGATTTTCTTGTTAGATATTTGGTTTACAGCTAACTTGGTTAATTTGTTTTTTGTCGCTTGGACAGGTGGGTTTAGCTGATAAAATTAACACTCTAGTGGGAGCTCTTTCTGGTGGCATGAAGAGGAAACTGTCTCTTGGAATTGCATTGATAGGAAATAGCAAGGTTGTGTTTATATTGAAGGCTCATCATTGTCTGTTCAAATTTTGGACAAAACTAGAATATTTTGGTCTTCCTTTGCAGGTTATAGTTCTTGATGAGCCTACTAGTGGAATGGATCCATACTCAATGCGCTTGACTTGGCAGCTAATTAAAAAAATAAAAAAAGGAAGGATAATATTACTGACTACACACTCTATGGATGAAGCAGATGAACTTGGTGATCGGATAGCTATCATGGCCAATGGTTCTTTGAAATGCTGTGGAAGGTTATCTTCATTAAGTATTCTTTCTTATCGTTTTGTAGTCTACTGAAGCAAATATGAATAATGAATAATATATGGATTTTAATTTTTAGGACTGGTTCCAAGTTTTTTTTTGGTAAAGAAGAAAATTGAAGTTCAATAGGAGGAAAAAATGATATTTTTATTTGCCCCCTCTAAAGTTCTGGAGTAGGTTTATAATTCATGGATATAATGAATTCGTCCTAACATTTGACTTTCTATTTACTATTGCTAGTGATTTCAATCTGGACTGTAAATTAGAATACTTGATTGTTGCGTTTGAGAGTCTTATGACTTTCTCAGTGCTTCAGCATGAATAAGAAAACCTAAGTTTTATTTCAGCATGGAATTTAGTCAGTTCTGGGTGTTTTTGTCTGTAGCAGAATGCTTTCAAGGTCATCATCTTTTTGGCCTTGCATATCTGATGTGTATGATTGCTTTTATGGCTTCTCGGCTCATGCTTGTCTTCCATTACTAGAATACAGCAATCGGAAAGTGCTGTAGCATTTTTAACCTTTTTGGTTCTTTAGTTCCTGTAGATTCTGTTTTGGATTTCTGTTTTAGAACATTAAAAGCTGAGTTTGTTGAAGTAGTTAATAATCAATTCAGCTGTAGCTGTTAGGAATTCAGTTGCCCGAACTGACGTTCATATAAATCATAAATGGACCATGTGCCTGGGTGGGAAAAAGCAATAATGGACCAAAGAATTCGTCTTTTTTATTTCCCCCAACAGCTCTCAATCTCCTTCTATTCTCTTATCAATTTATAGAGGAGCTTGATGGCTCTCTGATATGATATTGTAATCTGAATCTAGCTAGAGATTTAATTGTTAGGGATTTAATTGTTTTTAATTGCTGATGTGGCGATAGGAATTTAATTGCTTTTATTTCCTAGCTTTGTTACAGTAGTCTTTCTGGTTATTTCCAGTTATTTCCGGGCTTTGTTATGAAAGTTACAGTAGTCTTGTTATTCCCTATCTAAGGCACTCTATAAATAAGAGAGTAAGCCTATTGTAATGAAAGTCTTTACATTTGTTAGTAAGAATACAGATTAGAATTCTCCTTCTCTCCTTCTCTTCTCTTCCTTTCTCTTCTCTTCCCTTCTCTTCTCTTCTCTTCTCTTCTTCTCTAATTCTCTCTATTCTTCTGCAATTCTCTCCTAAATCCCTCTCTCCTTCTATCTTAATCCCTAAAAATCATATTCAGATTACAAAATAAATATCAAAGCCCAAATTCAACTGCTTTGGCTTATTCAAGGAGAGCTAAACGTGCAACACGTGACTGAATATCCTCTAGGCTGAATTAATCTTTTAGTTTATTTTTTATTATTTAATTATATAGAATTCTGTTAGTTGCTATAATAATGGGATGGCCATAATCCCACGTCCGAGTCAGTCTATTAGTGTCTTTATTTTCCAGCAATTATTATTTTATTTCCCTTATGAGAAATACCAAAAATTATGCTCTGTAACTTCCCTATAAATTAGCCTCAAGGCATTGAGTAATAAATTGGAAATTACAGAGTGAAATTACATTCTGGAGATACTCCTGGCTATTAGCAAAACTGAGACGAGATCCTTGCTAAAGTTTTTCTAATAGATTTCCCTTTTACTTTACTTTCAATTCTAATCGCTGGTTAGGGTGCTATTATCAACTAAGTAAGCCATGCCGAAAAAACTACCTACTTTGAAATCTTTAACTGCCGCACAAGGGACCAAGAATGATCTTTATGATACACTTCACAAAAGGGGGTAATTATTATTTTTCATAAATTCTAGAAAATGTCTAATAACTCTTCAGCTTCCTAGCAGAAAGAATAAGAAGATTTTCGATAATCAAATATATTTAGAGATGGGAAAACTCAACCTCTCACATTTAGCAAATTGATCAGACTTGTTTTGTGGGCCTTGGGGTCTCATTCTTCAAAACAACTGTCATAACTGGTTTCTCAAATGATTTGACAAAAAACATTTATAGTCCTCACTATTACAATCCGATATCTATTTCTCTAACAATGCAAAAAGGAAGCAAAAACAGGCATGCAAGATAATAATCCCAAGAACAAATTGACAGAAAACAGATGTTTAAAATCCAACTGTTTACCTATAATTAGGATCCCAATCACCAGGATCAGGCAATGATAAGCAAGACTCTGGGCTGTCATGTCCCAATTCTGTTGATTGCAAGTTTGAATTAGAACTTGGCATAAACAAGCATGCCATTTTCGGATTGGCTCCAACTCCTCGATGCTTCCAGCTTGCAGCATCAGTATTTGATTGCAGATAAGAGGGCGAGCTGCTAAGAACTTCTTGAGCTGTTCCTTCACCATGGATGGAGCTGTCAGGACATAGACCTTGCCGATGTGGAGAAAATGTTATATCTTGAGTTTGAGAGCTTCCAGAACATCCCCAATTTTTTCTTCTATTAAAATGGCTAACAGTAGATGTCTTCCCCAGTGGTGATCCATGAGAAGTACCTCTTGCAGGAGAAGTAGGTCCATAGTGTCCTGGAGAGCTTGCTGAAACTTGTGTGTAGGAACTTGGAGGAGTAAATTGAGAGGGACTGGCACCCAGAGGCAGATGGGTGAAAGTTCCAGCAGATGGGCTTATGCCTCGACCATTCCCCGGCTGGTATTGAATAACTCTTCTCCTTGCATCAGGACTATTTCCAAGCATGGACGTACTCCCATGACCAAGCAAATGAATACCAGATGGACCAACAGGCGAATAGTATGCAAACATGTTATTGCTTTCTCCATAACTTCCGTAGCTACTTCCAAGGCCACCACTATCATTATAGCTACCATGGCTACCTACACTGCCATAGCTGCTAGTAGGAGGATATTGAACCATCTGGAAATGCAAGCTGCTATATAGTGATGGCCTCCTTTTGTTAGGAACCTGCAAGAACATAATATAATTTACTAAAAAAATATTTTCAAATACCTTGTTCAGGGAAGTAACAATCATAGATGCACAATTGCACGATGAAAATTCCAAAGAAGCTAGACTAAAGAAATTGCAGAGGAAAATCCAGGATTATTGATACTCAATATGGGAATTCAACTTAAATGGATTGGGTACCATAAGTGAGAGAGAGAGAGAGAATGGATGTGCGCCTGCACTACTGTACTAATGCCAAATTCATAGCATAAAATAAGGCAAACATCTCTACCAGAGAAAAAAATTGATAGGTGACCACAACCAGAGCAACCGCTATGTCAAAATCTCATTGGGGTTACTACAAATAAACTAAATATTAGAGTCAAGCTGATTCGCATTGAAGGGTTTTCAGGAAGATGAACAGAAAATAGGTCCATTATGCCTTGAACTGCTACTGTTATGTTTGAATCAATGTCATTAAAATCAAATCAGTCAATAATGTGAAGTTATATCCATAGACCAGGGTGTGGATACAAACTTCTATCTGTTGAAGTGTAATTTAGGATGATAGTGCTATGAAACTGAGTGGGATCAAGTCCTAGGCAAGCATGGAGAACCCACCCTTGAAAGTAGGTTCGTAAAGCAAAAAACGATTTTAATTAAATACTAGAAGAACTACTTGTGGCTCCCAGTAAGGAGCTCCATCATAGCACTACCTCTAATGATTCAAAATCAGCAATGCCTGCACTAGTGTCACCAACCACGGGGTCACCCCCTCCAAAAGGTAGCCATTTCCGTGCAGGTAGGTCTATCTATAATCCTAATTGATCGGACCAAATCAAGCTTGGAGAAACCACCCTTAAAAATCAGCTAGTAAAGGGAAAGAACTATACCATTCAAGTACCCCAATAATTACTTGTGGCTACTTAATGAGGAACTCCATCAGTATGAAAATCTAGCGAATATTCACATTCTGCCTAATATTATATTCTGTCAAATAAAAAACAACATTGATGCCAACTGCCATTTTATTCATGAGAAAACTCTAAAGAAGTATCTTTCCACTGCACACGTGATAATAGGAGAGAAACTAGCAAACAACCTCACTAAAGCTCCCCATTGCAATAAAATTAACTACATTAATAACAAGCTTAGAATTATTAACATATATGCTTCAGGCTGAAGGGGTCCAATGCCCATTAGAATTATAATAGCTACTAGATTAAATGTCTGGGGTCAACTAGTTACTTGGGTTTGCACTAGTCACTAAGTGCTCGTTTGGGAACAAAGAAAAAGTGTTTAAAAAAACACTTTTATATAAGCCGAGACTAAACCTTTTCTCACATACTTGCCTGAAACATTGTAAAAGCACTTTTAAAAAACTAAAACAAACACTTGTAATAGAAAGATTTCATCGGTATTAATACACACTTGAGGGAGCTAAATCAAAATATACAACTGATTACTCTCTCAAAACTACAAAGACAAAAAAAAAAACAAAAAAACAAAAAAGCAACCCCCCTTTCCCCCAACAAAGAAAAGGGTCAATAGAAAGGCATTTCCTGCTTAAGAGGATAGCAGGCTCACATTAGGTGATAGACCAGCAGCAAACCAGTGCCCTCCACCAGGATGATGATCCACTTTGACAGCTTGAACAACCGGCTGAAGTTCATAAAAAAAATTGTCAGTATAAGACCATAAAGAGATAGAAAACCATGTACCTAATCTATTAGTAACTCACTGCAATGAGAGAAGCAACAGCCAAAAATTTTAGCGACTAAATAATAGGAATACAGTTAATCCAAGAGAATGACGTGACGGCAGTAATCACAGGTTACTAAAATCAAAATAATGAGCAAATTTTCAGGCATGACTAAAAGCGCATTATAACATTTACCTGAGTTAATCCTCATGATCATCAAATCCTGATATTTTTGCCACATTGCAACATAAAGTATTCATTACCATGCTGGAAGTGAACAGTAACTCCAAGATCCAGTTGGCTTTTTAAAAGTGAAAGGGGAAAAAAAAAGATCCAGGATTGTTCTCATTACACCCAATTGATATCATGTGAATAAAGATCCAAGAACAATTAAGAAAGTCAATATGAATGAAACCTAGCAAGAAACAGTTTCAAGTTTGCCCATGCCACAATCAAAGGAACCTTATATCCACCCATGCATCCATCCAATACCATTTCATCTTTATCCATGCAATACTTATTCAATCTAGGAGGTCCTCCAATTAATATCTTTTCAGTTCGTTAAAAATTAATAGAGTACCCTAAATGGGATAGTGGGTGAAGTGGTGGATTAGTTTGTTATCATATTTTCACGAGTAGTTTATGTATTTTCTATTACAAAAAAGAATGTGATATTGGTTACAAATATCTCAATTAGGATTTGTTCATCATTAATTAAGTTATGATTTAGTCTAATATTTTCTAACTTATTTATTAATTATTCAATATCTATTTTTATATTATAAATAGGGCAGTAGCTAGTAGCAAAGTAGATTTTGAGATTCTTTGAATTTTGGGAGATTCTCTTTAGGTTTTATTATTGTATGAGTTTAACATCCTTATTCATATTATGATAGAGCTTTTCCATCATCTTTATTAAACTGTGAAGTTAGATTAAGATTTTAAATTTTAAGAGACTTCCATTCGGTCTTCTATATCTATTTGGATCCAATTACAAATTTTCAGCTAGCTGCAAACTCACGTTTGGCAATCACTATTGCACCCCCTGCCTCCAATGTGTTCAAGGCTAATGAGCATAAATGTTTCAAACTATTAATTGTGATACAAACCATTTATCAAACACTCAAAATTAGGTTACCCAAATAATATAGCAGAAGCAGTGATTCATTCATAAAAACAACTTAATAGATCATTTAAAGTTTTAAATTAAAAGTATGGCGCGCATAAATTCAACTCAGGTGATGAGAGTAATGTGGAATTACAATGTGAGGAAATGTCCAAAGTTCAGTCCGTTTTAATATAACCAACCAAAAATAGTGTATAAGCCAAATGAATGATATAAGTATTTTAAAACTAAGATTTTTCTCACCACACGAGGGGTCTCTGGAGGAGGCTCATACGGATGGGTAAAAGGTTCCCCTGTCACAAAAGGGTGCCTTGAAGCCTACAGGAAGTTTTTTTTTTTTTTTCAAAAAAGAATATTTTAGCAGTGATAGAAGTGAAGACACAAAAATTAAACAATATAACTACCGAGGGCATAACATTTTCATCAGCACAGGCAGAAATTTAGTTTATAACATAACGCTCAAAATAGTACAAAGCAAATTACCTGGAAGGGTGACCAGCGTTTTGCAGGATCAAATTCAACAAGACCTCTCAAAAAATCAATTAATGCCAACCGTATTTGACTCTCTGTAATGAGTTAAGTAAATACCATATTCATTAGTGGCCTCATTCTAGTAACAGAATGCACAAGGAAGCATACAACATTATATGACTAACAAGTTCAACAGAATCTTCAGTTGTTCCTAGCTTTGAGAAAGAAACATGAAACCTAACCTTTAAGAATATCCTCCTTCGGCAAGTTTTTCCTATACGGATAGTTAGTAACAATTGCTTCAAGGTTCATATGATTGAAATACTCTTTCCCAATTGATGGCTTCTTCAACTCTCTCTAAACATAAACCAAAAATATGACAATTAAATATATAACATTGGAAAAGGATTCTAAAATTTCAGAAGGATTTTTACGCCCTACCAGCAGGAGAGGCACCATAACATCCAATCTGGAAAACATTAGATATATAACTTACAGCTTCATATTCATCCTCAGTCAATGCTTGATAAGAACTTCTTCCATTTGTCGAAATCTCACTGTTCTCTCCATTCTGAATACTCCCAATACGCTTGAAAAATTTATTAGCGTTTTTGGCATCCCTCAGCACATAATCAGGCGGTTGTCCTCTAAATAGTGTTACAACAAAAAGGGAATTATTAAATACAGCAAAAGAAGAAAAACAAATGATTTTCAAAAGAAAACCCAGATATTAAAATGGAAAATGTTACTTTCACATTAAACTCTAGCAACTACACTTCATTTCCATTTGGAAAGGATGACAAGAAGATTATGAGAAGTGAGAGGTATCAAAGATGGGACCATTCTGCTTCCCACTGCCAAACCATTGCAGGTAGAACTTTCTTAGTCACATGCAATGGATGCATGAGTTAAAACAACTTTTACAAAGAAATTACCCACTTTTTTTTTTCCATTTTAAGCCAACATATGAAGTAAATTTAAAGTAAAAGATTTGGTTTACTAAATTAAACATTGGCAATGAAACTTCAACCTATACAATCTTGCAAGATAACTGTTTCAACTTGACTTTATAGCCATATAATACACATATTTAAATAAGTAAAAATAGCGTAAATACATGAATCAGATGCTTTTGACCCTTCTAACCTTTTTTTGACCCAATTTGGAGACAAAGGTATGGTTGGCTTTCCTCATAAGGCCCAATACCCGATCCCTATGTTGTTCAGAATATTTGCTCTATTTTTATTTATTTGAATATATGTAGAAGTTGTAGTTGGTGGGTAGTAGTAGCTTTTATTGAGCTTTGCATTTATTTTTTGCTATCTAAAATTAAACCTCTTGAAATATTCTTCAATCAACATACAAAAGTAATCATTCTATTTCGTAGGGTTCCAGAGCCTTTGACATCTCCAGAGGTCCCAAGATAGGATTGTATCTCACTCCAACTCATCTCTCCCCTAAACCTTAATATCCTCCCATCATTGCTTCCACCATAAACACCACTAGCTGATATTCTGCACTCATCTTGCGTTAGACCATCAAATTCAAGGGATGACAATCAATGGAACCTAAAAGTCCAGTAACCAGACTCCTCCACTTGTGCCACCATAAGTTTTCTGGATAGTCAAGTTGTCTTAACAATATTCTTTTACAAAAAGGGTGGCTAATGCACAAGGCTCCCATTCAATGGGGTCTAGAATGTGATGGATATACACAACCTTAACCCCGCAAGCAGAGAGACTGTTTCTGGAATTTGAACCCCTATGATTTACATGTCACAGGGCAACAACCTTATTATTGCACTCAGGCTCACTCTCTATATTCTTTTACAAAGATACTTATAAAGTCAAACCCCCAACAATTTTTATACTCCTCATTAATATATTTGAAAAATTACATAAACCCTTTTAAAATCTTGTGTGTTTACCTATACTTTATCAACTTATTATAGATATATATATATATATATAGATATGACAGGAGCTATAAAATGTGTGCTTATTCTTCAATTTTAGTAAACTAAGGGGTGGCCTAGTGCACAAGGCTCCCACTAGGTGGGGTCTAGGGAAGAATAGTTGTATGCAGCCTTAATTTTAGTAAATAATATTATTATGTTTATTCAATAAATATTTTAAATTAATTTTAGTGGTTATTAGTAATTATAATTCAGATTCTTTACTACTCGCCACCCATAAAAAAAGATTTCTGTCCTCAACCCTGCATACAACACCCTTTCTTGTCATTGTTTGCGTTTGCCAACATCGAATACTACCCCTCTAGTGATTCCTAGGGGTAGATCATCCAACATCATTCCGTTTTAACTTTTCCTTAGGAAAACCAGCCATGTCTTCTTAAGAAATGTCAAAGTCAAGTATCATTTCACCTTTTATTAGTGGGAGTTTTATGATCAGCACTAAATAACTTCAGGAAGCATCTAACTATAATCTTGGCTACCTCTGTATGTTTACAGTTCAAGGGACAAGATCACATAGATCACCTGCGTATAAAGACGATGTTCCTACTACAGATATATCAACTAGGGTCAAAATTGATGCCCATTTATATGCATTATTATAGCGTGTTATTGATTCTAAATTGCTTCCTTCATATCAATCTTACGAAACTTGTTATAAAATGAGCAATAAAGCAGCTTCAATGTTGATAGAACCAGACCTGACTAACAAGTTTGACTAGTTCTTATAGGTCCAATCCAGACATATATGCCATAACCATACAAAAAGCAAACTAGGAAAAAGCTAGAAAACCAATATCAACTCAATGAAACCAACCAATGGGTCGGATGGTCTGTGTTATGGAATATTAATAAGACTATTAAAAGCATGGGCTCTATATTAACCAAAAATAATGCAAGATTTACATCTAGTGTTAATGGGTCTTTGTATTTCGACTCTGATAAAACTTTGCAAGCACCTTTGCTAGCAACAACAGAAGAAAAGCACAAAAAATCATGGTTTAAGGAGGTGAAGCCAAGAGCCTCTACTTCCATGAGTGTTTTCAGGAGTCACACAAGACAGCTCTTGGTTCAGCGCTGTCAACCACTACTTACGCTCTCTCAACGTCAGCGGCCTTAATCTATTTCATAATTCTGAGTTTGATTTCTCCACCAGCATCTCTGTTTCAGTTGACAGACTGAAGTATTTTGCAAGATTGTGCACGTTTCAAGAAGCATGGAACTGGGTTTGTGGTCGTTCAGAAGTTGACGTGGCAAGCAAAACTTCAGGTTGAATTGTCAAACACAGTTGGTTACCACCTTCAGTAGGTGTCGGAGATATTTTGAATGTGAATTGGGTTTTTTAATGCCAGATGAACAAATTGGCTTTAACAGTAACAGTAAATGCAAGAGCCAAAAGTAGTTGCACCCACAGATCAATTTAAAATGCTTTTTGGAAGGTTCTGTTCTCTAAGTAGGAAAGAAGAGATGTGTGCAGCAACGCTCAAATCACAGAATTCTTCACTAAGCAGCAAAAGTCTCATCAGGATTTAAAAGCCTGTGCTTTTAGATTGGTTTCAGTCTTCAGACTTTGAATTTTCGAGGTCCAGTTTTGTATTTTGTTGTTTTTTTCAGATCCTTAAGGGTAAGGATGTTTTTTGGGAGGGGGTATTACTATGGAATCTTCATAAGACTATGAATAGTTGATAGTTAGTTGTTGTTAGTAATTGGGTAGTTAGTCCGTTAAAAATACCTCACTGCCAATTGTAAATCAGACTATTGAAAACGTGATGGAATGGCATTTCTTCTCTACCCCTCTCTCATTCCCTCTCCGTTTCTCTCTCTTTTTCCTCTTTCTCTCTCATCAGTTTTTCCTTTCAAACTAAGACTTGTTAGATGGACTGCAGTCACATGAATTAAGAGGCTTTCCAAGAAAGTTCCTTGCCAAGGTCATTACAGAATCAAAATGATCAGCTGTCAAAGCTATTATATGTATCTTCAATTTGAAGGAGTGCGAGAGTTCAGAGCACATAATAGGAGTAATAAGAAATGCATCAGGAATACAAATTAGAAATTATAGCAGGGTTGTATCAAACATGCATAAAATAATAGTAATAAGGATAGATTAACAGAGCTCCCTTCAAAATACGAATTTTCAAAATTACAACACTCAAATTTTCTTGCCATTATTGAATGTTCAAACTATTAACATTATATCAAGCTTTTGAATTTTGATTTTGGCAACTCGTAAATTTCACATCTCAATAGCTACTTTTTTTCAATACAGAATGACTAAGTTCTTTAACTTAAAGTTTTCTAAGAAACCATTGGATAAAATGATGACAAAAAATTATAAATACTATATAAGGAAAAGTAACTGAGAATTAATGGATTGCAGTTGCTATCAGGCTTTCACAAATTCAATTTGCCCTTGTGTATATTTCCAATTATTTTTTCTTCCTATTATTTTGTCAACATGCAAGATGACTAACAGCAACCACCATTTTTTAACAACGGCCTGACCTAAATTTACTCTACGAGCAACCAGATAACAGTTTGTGGCTAATCTAATGCATTTAAGAGACCTTTAAACTGGAATGTTGCATGCTAGAAATACACTATTTGAGGGAAAAATGCATACCCGAGTATTTCAATCATCCGCCTCAAAAGATCAAATTCAGAAGCACCAGGAAATAATGGTAATCCAAGAAACAATTCAGCCACTATGCACCCGAAGGACCACATATCAATAGCTGTTGTGTATCTTATAATGATTAAGGACCAGATGTCAATGAAAAATATCTGAATTCAAAAAAACACAAAAGTGGCAACCAGCTCTCCATCCCCTATATCACTCAAATGATCATCCAACAAAATTATTCTGATTTTTCAAATCACAACTTGTTATTAGGCTAATAACAGGACGAACTCATAGTACACAGACATGAGCTAGATCACAAACCTTACAATTGGCTAAAAGCTGAGATCCCTTAGCAAACCCAGAACTTACAATGCAGTAAAATGGTCAAAGAAAAGGAAAACAACCAAAAAAACAAAACATACAGGATGAAGCAAAAAATTGACCCCCAACGCCCCAAAAAGAAAAAAGAACCAAAAAAAAAAGGAAACGAAAACGGAAAAAATAAAACAGTTATAAAGCCATAGTATATAAAGGGGGGCAGTCCAAAACACAAGGCTCCCACCAGGTGGGTTTTGGGGAGAATAGATGTAGCAGCCTTAGCCCTACTAGCGGAGAGGCGGTTTTCAGAATTCGAACCAATCAACATTACCACTACGCCAAAACAGTTCTATAATCATAGTACAAATCAGCAATTTCATTTCATAGGATACTGATATCCAAGAAGAACCTCAGGAGACCTATAATATCGACTCTGCAGTAGAAAGGATGTAATCAGTGCCATCAAAAAAAGCTCATACAAACCAACACTGACTGTAAAAGTAAACCTGAATATAGGAGTAGACAGTACGATCTTCCATGCATGCTGATCCAAAATCAATAATCTTGACTTCTGCTGGCTTCACACTAGGACACAAACATAGATCCATAATATTAAAATTCAACACGAAAAGGTTGCAACATATAGTTGTCTGTAGGACTATACAATAAGAAATCAACCTTGTACATAGAAGAATGTTTTCTGGCTTCAGATCACAATGAATGATGCCAGCATCTTTTAATAGAGCCAGTCCATGTAATATCTAAAACCATAAAATAAAGAAAATAATCCTCATAGAATATCAAAACAAATTAGGGGCCACATGGAAAATTTCAAGATAAATCTTGTATACCTGCTTAGAGAACAACTGAACAATACTCAGAGACAATCCCCTAAAATGGTTCAATTTGATAAGCTCGTACCTGTGTGGGAACAGAATGTCAACATTGACATATGCAAAAGAATACAAATAAACAAATCTAAGACAATAATCTTGCAGTAGAACTAGCTCAGGTAAGATGATCAAATTTACTTGCATCACCAAGAAAATGGAAGAACAAAAGAAGCCACACAATCTGTAACTTACAAGTTTGTGTCCAAAAGTTCAAAGCATATGCACAAATGCCGTTGATATACAAAGTAATCATATATACGAACAATGTGATGCTTGTCCTCAGGATCATACTTCTTGTTTAACTGTATGAAGAAAAAGAGCATAGTAACATACCAGACTTACTCCTCTAAGTTGTACTAACAATAACATGATTAGCTTCACAAGTGTAAGAATCAAATGACTGCCGCATTCAAAATAGTCACTTCAAGTTGTACTAACAATAACATGATTGGCTTCACAAGAGTAAGAATCAGAAGACTACCGTATTCAGAATAGATACTTCAACCAATGCCTGTTGATAGTATGCAGGTTGATTTTTGATGATCTTTACTGCAACATAGCTGTTAGTATCTGAAACCCAACATTTAGCCACTTGCCCAAATGTCCCATGGCCAAGGACATCTTTGACAAGATATCTGCAAAATAATGGAAGCAAAATTTGTAAACACATCCCAACATCTGTCTGTCAGGCGGAGGCAAGGGGAAATATTTTCTATTACTTGAAAATTCTCAAATATTCCTTCAATATTTGACAGAGTTTATATTGAAAATAAAAATAAGAAAGTGATACACCATGTTAAATAATATGCTCTCCTGAAAAGACAATACAAACGAATTATCAAAAGTGTACAGTCCTAAAAGCTTTTACTATCAATCAAAGAAAGTTCCCACGAATAACCAGAAGAAAGTTTTTTCATACTATACATACTATACGCCAACAATCTGATAGAGTTAAGCGATGCGAAGAATTTAGGAAATTCATAATTGAGTGATCCTTTCAAGAAAAGTTCTGAGTTCAGGGAAGTCTTATAGGGGGAGAAAATAGTCACATGAAATGCACCTGAAAATAATGGTATAAATGTGTTTGCAGGGATACAGTATTACAACAAATAGAGGTTGAGGTTCAACTCTTGAAACCAACAATTACTTTAGTTGGGAGGCCGATTGCAACAAGGAATGTAGTTATTACTAAACAGCAAGATTTAAGAAATCTGCTAGTGGTAGTTAGTGCCTCACTACTTAATGTAATTCCACAATTGCCCATATGCGCATGTAAATGGGAGCAATAAGAAAAAACCATTGTACAAATGAATGAGGTCTGGTAATTGAATTGCAGGATTTTTTATATCACTGCGTGTCCTAACAGTAAAAAACGGCAAAGACAGCATAAGCTTCCACAGGTAGATTTGTAGTTTACTTTATTATGTGCACAGAAGAGAAAAGGCGAGATGGACTATGGTCTGAAATACATACAAGACAATTTTGCCAAAAAGAAAAGCAAGAAAACGGACATGTAGACCCTAAATCAAATTTATAGAGCTGATGATGTTCAAAATCAATTTTGGATAGGAATTTAATTTGACACTTGCAGTAGCAAGTTAAACCACAAAAATTAAATTTGGAGATTTAAATATAGATGCTCGTGGTGATACTTTTATTTTGGTCAATCTGTCCATAACGGAGTTGCCATACAGGATCCGTGTAACCATTGTTCATTGTCATAATAAGGTCTGAGTGAATAACAAACCTTCTATTTCTCTCTAAATTGACCAAGACATAGTTCACTGTCAGAATAAGATCTGAGTTAACATTATCATAGCCATCATTAAGCACTCCAACAGATGGGCTGGTCAAATATCTTTTTGGATTTAGCTCTTCAGAATACTTGAACTGTGGATTGCATATTTGGTATGTTTCAACTATTTCCTTGGTCAATCTTGCCAGCAGCTGCAAATTGGAAGTTGAACATAAGTCCAAAGTCCCACCTGAGTACTCTAATCTTCAAAGTTTTTGTACCCAGTCAAGTACAAATAATAATGATATCAAACTACAAATCAATACCAAAATGATGCAACATTTAGATACTCTTATAAAGAAATGGATTTTGACTTTCAACAAGTTTTTGCTGTTCAGCTACACTACTTGGAGAAGGAATTAGAATACAAGTGAGGAATTTCCAAAACACAATATGATGCCAAATGAAATGCGTCACTGAATGAAAAAGAGATTAGCTAGCAAACTTTCATATGATGAATCTCACTCCAACTGTTATTTTTCTCCTAATGAAGAAGCAGCATTGTGTAACAGGTATAAGTATAGGGAAGAGCATTCAGGGAAACAATGGTACCAATGAAATGGCTCAATAAATCTCCTTTTTACAGGAATAACTCACAAAATCCTTAATCTAACAGAACTGGAAATCGGTAGCTGATTTAGGTCTTCAATAAGGACTATCAATTCTATGGTTTTAAGCGACATATAATTATTTTGAGCAAGATCTGAAAAGTTAAGCCACTAAACAAGGGAATTTCATAATTGAGCACCTGCAAAAAAGAACCCTGATAATTCCACACATATATACATTTGCTGGGAAAAAATATAAAAGATAGATTTTCACAAAAGGGGAAGATAAAATGCCAACCAAAGAACAGAAAACAAAAGAAACTATAAACCCATTCATGCAGCATAGTTGTCAATCTCCCCACATATCAAATGAAGAGAAGGATGAGGCATCCCAAGAGTAAGACAGCAACAGAAAAGAAAAGATGATACTCCCTCTTGTCCTAACTATAGGACATATTTGGGGAGTTGATTTTGATCCTAAACATAAAATATATTTTTTATATTTGTCAATCTTTTTCTAATTTACCCCTATTGATGGTCCTTCAACAATAATGAAGGAGGAGAGAGAAGGAAGGAATTAAGGAAGATGATTAAGTGTTTTAGAAAATATATGTCGTATTAGCTAACTTAACTAATTTCTTAATCCAATCAAATTAGGAAAAGATATCATACATTAAGGACCAGAGGAACTAGCAAATAAAGTTGCAAACTACCTGTGAGTATCTAATGTATATACACACTTAAAGAAACCGTGAGCTTTTCCAGAGCAGCAAACATGCCGCTACCCCCCACCCGTGAGTACCTAATGAATAGACATGCTTAAAGAAACCATGAGCTTTTCCAAAGCAGCAAACATGCTGCAACCCTTTCAACATAAACATTGAACTGCTTTGTTTGAAAATGAGTACAACTTCATTAGAGCATAAGAATATATAAAGCCAAGTTTATTGCCAAAGTGCTTGCTGCTACCCTAAATTCAACTAGGCTTGAACATAACTGGATGAAGATTTAAACAAGCTAGAAATATTGGAAACAGACTAGTCAAAAAACAACTCAGAGAACCTCATTTGACCTGGGGGAACCGGTCAGGTCTTGGCTTGAAAAAAAACCCACCGAACACAAAATAGACCAAACAAGACCAAGTTGGTCACCCGGGTTCTGGACTAACTCTTCAAACCAAATGGTCCACAAACCAGGGAGACTGAGCCCCCAATATGGCCCACCACCAGGTGCGTGTCAAGTTAGACTAAGCCTTGGACAGCAACATCTAGCCCAAAGTATTTTCAGACCAGGCCTTGGGTTGAGAATCAACCAGGTCTAGCTCAATCTTATTGCAAACCTAGCTAGAAATAAGCTTTTTAGTGAGATCTATTGCTAAAACATTTTATCTCGTAAATATTCTGTTCCATGCTCTAAGGAATCGTACCAAAACTTTATTACTTTAGAAAGTTATCTTTAATCATTGACTCTTTAAAATGTCTTCTTGGTAATTAAATTGACATGTAATCTATAATCTATCAACACATTGTCTAATAATCTATACTTTTTCACTGATTACACTTGTGCTTTTCCAAATTGGGAAAAAACAACAATTAGCAGCGCAAAGGACTGTGGGCTACATCTCATCTAAGGTTACGATATTTCAAGCAATGTAGCCTTTTTCTTGATTCATTTCCTTCTCCGTTTTTTATTTTTTTCATTTTTGGCCAACAAACTGTGTAGCCATTCTCTGAGAACATAACACCATAGGTTTGGTCACCCTAATCTAGATTAATTAAAAAAAATGTATCCAACATCATTGAGTAAAAGTTCTCAATATGTTAGTCAAGTGAGCTAGTGTCAAAACATGTCCCTATGTTTGGGTCTGTTTGGGAAACCCCCAGACCTAGGTTTCAAAACTTAAGTTTGCGCAAGCCGAAACAAAACTCTTCTCACATATTTGCCTCGGAATCCGTAAAAGCTATTCTCAAAAGCTAATCCAAACGTACCCAATCCACTGGACCCATGAACATTCAGCACAAATGGATAAACTCCACTATCCACAACTCAATATATGTCACGGGCAGTATCAAGTTTCAAGCTTAAACTAAATCAATACAATAGTTTCACATAAACAATCTAGCTCGGGCATCCCAAATTCAATTGCCCATCGTTCATTACCCTAAACAATGAACTTTGACTGGCAAATCAAAGACAGATATTCTCAGCAAATATGATGTAACAATGCTAGAAGAATTATTATCAATTATCAAAACTATCAGAAAATTCAGGAAGTAACTCACGGATTTTCTCACAACAACACGCAGAGTTTGGGAATTATCCGAAGTTTCACCCGAACATATATATGGAGTAAACCCAAGCTGGCTGGGCCTCCATCCTAACCCCATCGATGCTGAAGATGAGGATGCAACGCCCAAGTCTCTGCACTGAGACTGCTCCGCTTCATTATCGGGACTGACCCCATCCATGACCCAGAGTCAGACCTCAAATATAGCTCCAACTCACAAATGGACTTTGCCCAATTTCTTTTCCATTTATGCGTAACACAAGTAAAGAAACAAATAAACGGGGGGAACCAGTAAATCAACGATTGAACCCACGTGCTGATTTAATTGGGTTTATGCGAGTAATCCACCAACAGATTGTAATCCCATCATGGATGGAAATCCCCACATCATAGCATTATAGCATGCCTCGGATCCATTCAGAACAAAAGGAGATAATTTTACATGCGGCGGACGACGATTCTTGAAAATCAATCGCACAGAAAGACAGATAGACCGATGATTCCTGGAGATCTTAGAGAAAGAAAATCAGGTGGAGGATATTAGGAAAAGTTCGAGAATTGGTGTTCATCCACGATCATTCTTTGTGAAGAAGATAGAAAGAACACGGTAAAACAATGGTTGTTTGTGGTTCTCGAAGACAGTCACCGTCTTGCTTTATCCAAGTGGGGATTGTAAAACAAAATCTTCTGATGGTTACTCAAACTCAAAACCTCTGCAAATTTAGTTGCTATTTTGTTTAGTTTGGCGTCACCAGGACTCATCGGTATGCTGGAGAAAACGGGGAGAAAAAAAATGAAAAAAAGATGGAACAATGAATGTTTTGCAATTTGGCCACATAGAGTTCTTTGTTTTTTTTTCCCCACTGAGAAGTTGTTTTAAAGGGTGTTTTCAGTTTTCTTTGCTCTCCCTAGGAGTCCCGGTTCAATTTGGATCCCTTGAGCTATACAACCACCAGAGATTTTTTAGAAAATTACATTTAGGTCCAAATAAAAAAACATACATTAAATAGGTCCCATGAAAAAAATATACTTTTCCTCGGGCTATATTAACAACCCGGAGTTGTTAATTGGGATCTGACAATAATAAATTTCCTACACAGAACCTATTTGATGTAAAGTCTCTTATTTGAGACCTCAATGCAAATTTCCCAAAATTTTTTAGTGGACATCCATTTCTCCGGCGGCATGAAAACCCCAGGAGGTAGAGAACAAAAAGTAAACTTAATAGACAAGTTCAACCTATTTTTAATGTTTTTTTATTTGTCTATATGGCTATAATTTGGTGTGAAAAAAATATATATCTTATCTTAACTACCAAACTAAACTAATATAAATAAAAATAAATATTAACTTCAAGCCCTTAGGTTTATTATTTTTTTTAAGAAAATGTAAGTTTTATTTTGATTCTATAGTAAATCATCCTTTATGGAATAAGTTCATTTGAAGTTTGAAATATTTGATATGAATATGAATCTTATAGTCACACAAATAAATGAAAGTTTAAGAATCTCTAACCAGGTGGAAGCACTCCATCAACGAGTGGGAAAATTAAAAAAAAGTTCTATAAATAAACCTATAATGATTGTAGCTGATGCTGCAGTACAGACTTTTGAAAGTAAACTTAATAGACAGGTTCAGCTCATTTTTAATATTTTTTTTATTTGTCTATATGGCTATAATTTAGTGTGAAAAAAATCTATATCTTATCTTAACTACCAAATTAAACTAATATAAATAAAAATAAATATTAACTTGAAGCCCTTAGGTTTATTATTTTTTAAAGAAAATGTAAGTTTTATTTTGTTTCACATGAACCATATAGGATTATTATATCTAAAAGCTATATAATTGAATATTACTAATGTTATTAGATAATTGAATATTAATTCCAGCATTTGTTTTTTCAAAGTTTACTTTTTTTGCTTGCATTTCCACCATCTCCAAATGAGTTAGATTTTTTTTTAGATGCAATTTTTGGCCCGGCGTCTGCATGTTATTGACTCAAGATTCATATTATGAGCATCCCTAAAGTTAAGTGCAACTGCCAATCGATTGAGTGTCAAGTACTTAAGTTATCATATTTATGCATTTTCATTCTTTTAGACATCAAATATGAAATATGTCTCTACCACAGTCTTGAGTGATAAATGAGAAAATTATTATTTAATAAACTTAAGTATAACATAGTTAATATACAAATACAAGAATTTGATTTTATGTTAGTGAATTTGATATCGTTATTAGGTTTTGCATGAGGTGAGGGGAAGGCCAATAATAAAGTAACCAATTAGGTGAAAATCCAAGTGATGAGGTGAGGATTAATAACTCCACCTAGTCCAACAACTCCTTATTACCGGCCTTCACTTTGATTTTCCTTCCAACCAAGACCTTATCCAGTGACATCCTTTTTTATAGAACCTAGAGTAAGTATAGTGACTTTAAGTATATATAAAATGTGCAATTTTAAAGAGAAAGAATCTATACTTTAAGATAAATTTTACTCAATTTTTTCAAATACTTGTGTGTGGATATTAAACAAGCATTTGATACATTGTTTTTTTTTTGCCAAAACATTTAATACACTATTTCAATCAATAATTCATTTAGATTAATATGTGTGTGCGGATATAAGGTGGATTCAATATATCATATTAGGTAAATAATGGTAATGATGAATAATAATTATTATAAAAAATAAGATTTTTTGAAAAAAATTATTGAGACTATAATATATGGATTATTTAGAAATTATCCATATCAAATCAAGTTTTAATAGGCATATAACTTCCAAAGCAAATGAGGAAGGGGGGGGGGG
>JBAGKO010000014.1:48936-69304 GCA_037177275.1 Acacia concinna
AAATTAATTTTTCTTTTTTCTAATATAATTTTTAAATTTTACAATATATATAATTATATAATATATTCACTAATATTCATGTCCGTTTCAATCATTTACTACAATAAGTTACTTTTTAATATATCAGCCAAACATATTTTACTTTTAAATAAGCAACTTATAAGTCACTTATTCTACCTGCAATCCAAGCATATCTAATCTGACTTATATCTAATATGACTTATTCATAAGTCTGATTACAAATAAATCCGTTGTCCTACTATTATTCTAAACGCACCCTAAATCTTCTGGAAAATGATACCAATAATTTCAATAATTTTACTTTTAATTTAATTCATAAAAAAGTATTAAAATATTTTGTTTTACCCCTATTTTTTTTTTGTGTATATAACATTGTATTGGCATGACTAATTATATAAAATGTTAGCACTCTTGCCATAAATATAAAATCGATAAATTAAAAAAAGAAGATAAAAAATTACTTCATCTTTAAATTTGTCTACAAATAACTAAATTAATGCATATAAACATGCATGTATGGAAAAAGTTTGATGGGCACCGTCAGATCTAGATCGTTTAGATGTGATATGGGGTCCAAATTTGATATTTTTACTTTTTTTTTAAAATTTTTTTAATGATTATAAAATTTAAAATAAAGATAATCTTTCAGTTATTTTTTTTAAAAAAATATTTTTCGTATTTAAAAATCATTATCTGGGAAAAAAATCTAGGCCTTCCTTTAGATCTGATGAACTTACGTTGCCCATCAAAATGATAAGCACCAAAACTAGTTCCCACGCAAATACTTACTGTGTGTGTTTGGTAGTGTGGCTGTGGGAAACATAAAATAAACGTTGCTACATATACTATTATATTACAAAGTATTGGTATATATGCAAATCCATCACTTTTGGTCTACGTGTGATAAAATTATTTACCTAATAGTGTGTGTGTGTCTAATTATTTACCTAATAGTGTGTGTGTGTCTATATATAGTTATTTACCTAATAGTAATATGATTCTCTTTATGATCAGTAACACTGTACTCTCCTAGCTATAGCTCCATTATCATAGCTCAAGTATATATCTTTATCACACACACACACACACACTCTCTTTTATCTTAAATATAATATTTTTTTAAAATATTTTTTAAAATATTAAAAAAAGTATATAAGTTACTTAATCATTGTATAATATATAGTGTATCATTATTATATTATACATTAGTTTATAAATTAAACGAAATAGATTTAAAAAAGCAACAAATTTAAATACTTTAAAGTTATGTTATTAGCTTTCTTAAATTTTTTTAAAAAAGGTCAAATAAGATTTATAATTAAAATTGGAGATAATATATTTATTTCATAGTCAAAATCTCTTGCATTTATTTAAGAAGTTGGCCTAACTTTCGTGTGATCCAAATTTGGGGAAGAAGGAAGAACACATGATGATCCAATAGGTAGGGGTGTTGTTCATTATCCGTGTCCACAACCTTACTTTCTCTCTAATCCATCACCAACATTATGAGTCACATGCATTCATATCAATTGGCTTCTTCTCTCTTCATTCATATTTATATCTTCCCTCTCTGCCTTTCATTGTCCAACTTACAAGCAAAAGCTTTCAATTGTTAGGATCTAGCAATAAAAACAACAACAATAACAATAATAATAATGCTTCTCCACATGCTTCTCTGAGTCAATTCTCTTTCTCCAATGCAAAACATTTAAAGCTCCAAGCCACTGTGTAAATAATTTAATTTGATCCCATATTGAGAGATTTGTATTATTGGGATAAGGTGAAAAAATATATGACTTTGTACTAAAATGTATCTAGTGTTGGGAGGAGCTCGTCCCATCTAAACGGTTCATATTTATTTTATTTTTTTAAAATGCTAATTTTAAAATGAAAAAAATTATTTTTTGATAAAATGTTAGTTAAAAATCTATCTTTATTTCAAATTCTCTACCAAGTAAAATATTTTTTAAGAAAAATCACGCTTTAAAAAGTTAAATCACATCTAAACGGTTGAAATGGGACGAGCTATCCCTTTGGATAGGTAGGGTAACTAATTCTATTATGCTTTAATTTTTGAAGGTGTAGGAATACCACAAAAATATTTTTTTTGGCACAAATATAGCACATGAACATTAAATATAATATAACACTATTACTTTTTCTGGTGAGACCCATAATATTTTTTTCATACGCGTGTGTAAATAATGTTAGGTTCTATTTAACCACCCATACATTTTTGGAAAATTGCGATTTGGTCCCGACCAACAAAAAATATAATCAAACAGTTCCATAAAATCGCATATTTGTAATAAAGTCTCGTAGGAATTTTTTGCAATTAATTCTATATGTAAAATGTCAACATTGCCCTTTAAGAATAAACAATTCTCTCTCCCTCAATCCTTCTCTCTCGCGTCAATCCATTTCATTTACAGCATCTGACCCTTCTCTCTCTTGCTCTCTATCTCTCTCTATTTGTCTCTCTCTCTCTCTTTCTCTCACTCATGATGTGTCGTGAGCTCAACCCGTGTCTACCTCTTTTGTCAGCAGCTGAAAACCCACCTATCTCCCTCTCACTCTATCTCTCTCGATATGTTGCAAGCTCAACCCATTTCTACCTCTTCGATCAATAGCCAAAGACCTACCTGTCTCTCTCTTACTTGTCTTTCAGTATCTCATGAGAGTAACCCCTCTTTTTCTTCTTCAACTAGCAATAGGAGAACTTAGCAAGTGGCCACCTTCTATGGCATTTGTCACTGTTTGTTAGAAATTGAAGATTCCAGCCAATAGACAAATCAGTCAACCTCCACGAGCGTAACCTTTCTTTGCCTCTCTGATTACATCTGTCAGTGTTTGATGTGTTGATCTAGTATTAGTTCTCTTCCTCTCTGATTGTATTGTTTGGTGTGTAGAAACCTACATATGCGCATAGATGCTTATAGACAATTGTGTACTGTTTTTCCTTATTGATGATTATTGTAGTATGGCTATAGTCCATGATTCTTTATTTACCTTAATAAATTATTTTTTTCGTGGTTTTTGTTGCTTTAGGATTACTGGTATTTTTTATTGTTATCCAAAGTTTTTTCTATTTCCATCCTCACTATGGCATTGTGATTGCTAAACATTTTGTATAGCAATCTTATTTGGTGTTTCTTAATGTGTACTACTATTTCTTATTTCTAATATTTACAATTACAATTCTTTAATAGGTTAATGGCCATTATTGTCTCTCAAGATTTAGTTAGGATGATGCCTGTAAAGGCTTAATCTTTTTGTATTGAGAATTAAGGTGAATAAAAATTAGGGGTATTTGTTGTTTTGAACACATGGTTGTTGTATTAAAGTTGATATCCAGAGTGACAAAGTAGTTGGAAAATATGAAAGTTATTCCAAAGATAGTATGCAAGAGGGGGGAAAGAGAGGAAGTTGATGAACCATGTTAAGTCACATGAGTTCAGTCATGGGATTTTTATATTTTAATTACTAATAATTAAAATGGATTGTATAATAGGAGAGAGAGGGAGAGGTAGGTATAAGAGAACCTCAAAATAAGAGGGTTCTGAAAGTTATATTTCTTGATTTTGTCCTTCCGTTTTTTATTTTATCTTTTGAATTCATGTATAATTCAATTCATATAAACCATACACTTCCAATTCACATGAGCAATTTGAAGGGACCTAATTTTCATATGAACTAGACATATGAGGGCTTGGTAGAGAAGAATCAAGAGTGGATACTCTCAAATTATATCCTTTTAAGATAAAAATATCACAAACGTTTCTAGTCACAAATGGCCTTTAGACCCTCTAAGACATGAATATTGAAGTTGAAAGTTCCATTTTAACTTTTAAAGCTTATTTGGTACAAGAGATTTGAAGGAAAAGGAAGGGGATGGAAAATTTTTAAAAGTTTAATTTAATAAAATTTGTGAAGTGGGGCTAAAATTTTTTAATTAACATCTTATACTCTTTTATTTTACATATTTTCTCTATTAAAATTTTACAACCCCATTTTTCAATTTTCTTAACTAAGCTCACAAAAATTTTATTTTCCCTCCCCTTCCCTCCCCTTTCTTCCCCTCCCTTCATACCAAACAACCTATTATAGTGAAATAGGCAAATGCAACAATAGTTTCACACATTATAGCTCTTGAGATGGGCATCCATAATCAAAACAAAGAGAAAAAGAGGGGGGATGCACTTAGGTCATCTTTGTAGGCTAGGATGGTACCAATTATGAGGGAAATTTAATGCTTTTGTGGAAATGTGAAGCCTATGCATTTGTTCCCCAAGCCTCCTTATTAGCTTACCTTTATAATATTTCCTTTTAATAAAATTGGTCTCCCTTTTTCTTAATAACAATAAGAAAAGGGTGATTCAAGTCATGTTACCTGTCCAATCATCTCATTTCAGTTCTCTTTTGAATCAACAATTATGTGCTTACCAAAGTTCCCATATTTCAAGTGTTAACTACTGATGGAGGAATGGTAAAACTGAATTTTTTCACTTCAATATTCATCCTAATGGTAAAAAAAAAAGACACTACTGATACATAGTACTAGAGTTCTAGTTGTGTTTTTGACTTAATTAGAAAGGACACTTTTATTTTGTTCAAAAAAGAAAGGACACTTTTATATTGCAAGATTTGCATGCTATCCATATTGTTAGCCATGTTTTTGGATTAACTTGTGAAGTTACCCACTTTCTAAGAGGCTTTAACTAGCCAATTATGTGTGGTGGTGAGTCAAGAGCAATGTTGAGAAAAGATAGAGGCAAATCTAATACCTCATAGGATTAATTGTAACTTTGAATAGAGTTGTTTTGTAATTTTTTGAATGATGATCATTTCAATTAAATTCAAATGTAAATATCAGTTAACAAAGATTGTGCTAACTTTTGTGTTTAATTGGATATTATTAATATAAATTAATGTTCATAGCTTCTTTTGATTATAGCAATCTATACAGATTACATATGAGTACAGGGCATTGCACTAACAACTCCATAGGCACCCATTAATAAGTCAATGAGCTTCCACTAACAACTCCATGATAATGCATGACTATAACTGATAAGTCTATGGGCATTGCACTGACAAGTTTATGGGCTTAGATTGACAACTCCATGGTCTTTCATTGACTAGTCCATGAGTTATTCCAAAAAATTTGTGTTATGATTTTTTGGTATTTTTAGAATTGAGAGTTGTTGTCACTATGGTGCATCCAATTTCGGATTTATGGGCTTAGATTGACAAGTTTATGGGCTTAGATTGACAACTCCATAGTCTTTCATTGACTAGTCCATGAGTTATTCCAAAAAATTTGTGTTATGATTTTTTGGTATTTCTAGAATTGAGAGTTGCTGTCACTATGGTGCACCCAATTTCGGATTTATGGTTCATGGTTTATCGAGTTTTTCCTTGTGCATTTCATTAGCATCACAGTTGCGTATGAAGCTGGATGTGAAGTCTTTAGTAAGTTGTCATGTATTAAACTTTACATACCCCTTATGGTACGGTTATTACTAGGCATGTTGTATTTGCTGTGAACAGTAAATTGCTCTTGCTTCTAGGTTATCCATTATTGAACTACCACTCATTTTGTGTCTCATAATGAAACATCATCCACATTATCCATTGTGTCCAGGTTTAATAAACTAATGTCATTGGTTTGAAACTAAGAGGTGGTGGTTTGAAATAGAGACTCTTCTTCCCCCCACATGTTATATGAAATATCATTGTTAATCCAGTCTCAGTTGGATTGTCATAGCTCATCCCTACCTCAGTTGTCACTATCTTTCCCATGTTGAAATTGCTCATCCCTGCCTCCACTATTGTTCCCATGTCAGTAGGCTCTTGAATTGCAACATTAGCCTTAGCAAAAGCTGACTCTTGGATTGCGACATTAGAAGAAGTTGTATCATTAGAAGAAGTTTATTTCTACTTTATTTGACTCCTTTAGAAGTTATTAATTTCGTTATCTATCCTCCCTGGAAGACTCTTGGATTGCAACTGTTGGAACCCATGTTTTGATGATAACAAAAGATAAAAGCAAAGAAGTATCAGAGATCAAGAAACTAGGCAAACGATTTTTAAGTTATTCAGCATAATCACTCTAGTGACGTCACTCGAGTGATACTTTCAGAAAATGATTCCCTTGAATTCTTGATCAATGATATGTTTAGAAACAAGTCAAAAAACTATTGTGCTTTTATGAAATCAAAAGTTTGTTGAGTGATTCAAAATGCATACAAAGTTTTCCCTCATCACTCGAAGTAATTTGGAAGTGATTATCATAATCACTCGAGTGATATGCAAATTCTTCATCACTTTCATATCACTCCAGTGATTATGAGAATGATCAATACAAATCACTCGAAGTGTCACTCGAGTGATGTATTAAATTCTCATTACTTTCAGACCACTCCAATGACTCTCAAAGTGATTAGTACAAATCACTTACAGTATCACTCGAGTGATGTATCATTTTTTGATCACTCGCACATCACCCCAGTGACTTATCAAGTGATCAGGACAAATCACTCAAGTGGTCACTTGAGTGATGTCCTATGGTCGCGACTTCAGGTATGATCAGTTGCAACTGGAGAAGACAAAGAGCATTCCTGAAATTGAGATGCTTCAGGTCGTGACATGAAATATTCTAGGTCGTGACTACAACTGTCTGAAAGTAATCCATAAGAATCAAAGGTTCCAAGTCGTGACAGAGAAAATATGAGGCCACGACTTCATTGACCAGAAGGTTGCTCTTTGTGATCAGGTTAGATCACTCGAGTGATATATTATTTCAGTACTTTCACTTCCTTCTTTTTCAAATGATATTGGTTGTACTAATCTTTCATTTGCTACTTATCCATGATTCTTTTAAAGTCTTCAATTGATCAAAGTTCTTTAATTGAAAGTCCATTATATGATCTATAAGGACATTGATTTACATCTCGGTTATGATGCCTGATTATATGCTTTCAAAATATGAAATCACTCGAGTGATCATCATAATCACTCGGGTAGTCACACGAGTGATATGGTATCGAAAAACATAGCATCATTCCTCTTGTTCCAAATCCAATGATTATATTTGTAATAACTCTTTGCACTTCATCTATTCATCTAACATACTTCTTTATAAGTGTATGATCTTTTCAGAATCAACACCAGGGATTAAAAGCCCATCGAATCAAAGACGTTGCCTACGTCACCCGCATTAAATACCCCAACGACTAGATTTCAAAACTTCCTCTCTCCATCTCAACAGCTATAATCTTGGAGAAGAAGAAGGTTTCTGCCATCAACAGATGAGAAGGATGAACTAACACATTCAACCGTAATTGCAACGGTCATTAATCTCTCTTACGGTATAAATACCGATGGCATTAAAGACAAAACCAACGAACACATTTATTGCAAGGGAACTAATGTTCCATTGATTCATGAGAGTAAATACACTCTGTGAAATACGTGCTTTAGTGTTTAGATATTCTCTCTTTTAAGAAGAGCATTTATTACTTCACTTATATTCTCTGAAAATTCTCAAGGTAGTGGGACCTTGAAGTGGTATATTACAAAGTGTAAGGGGGAGTGAGAGTGTGCTCACTTGATTGCGATTATAAAGTGTCACCAAGAGCCCGGTTAATCTTAGAAGATAGTTGAAAAACTTAGAGGTGACTCTAAGTACTGGACGTAGGTCAAGGTTTGGACCGAAGCAGTATAAATCTTTTGTGAAGTTTTGTGAAGTAGGTTTGGACGTAGGTAAGTTCTTTTGTGAAGTTTTAAATTTGTTAATTTTAATAAACTCATCCAATTCACCCCCTCTTAGGTGATAGGTTTGCACTAACATTTAGTATCAGAGCTAAGCCTTTATTTTTGTTGCAGGTTTAACAGCCTAGAAGGATGATCTCGATGACAAGCCTAGGTGAAAGCATATTGTCAGATGGAGCCTTTATCACTAGACCTCTAGGATTCAATGGAGAACATTTCTCTTTCTCGAAAGCAAAATTCAGAGTCTTTGTCATGGCAACTGAGTATGGCTTATAGGAAGTAATACAAAATGGAAATTACATTCCCATGAAGACAATTGCAGATAGACACGTGAAAAAGACTCTGGTTGAATTTGATGAAGATGATAAAAAGCTAGTGACGCTCAACAGTAAAGCAATACTCATGATTCAAGTGCCCCTATTCAAAAGGAGTACTTTAGGATCTGCAATCTAGCTACACCAAAAGAAATGTGGGAGGCTTTGGAGATTGTGCACAAAGGAACCTCAGGAATCAAGGAGAACAAAATAAACACTCTCACCACATAATATGATCTATTCAGAATGAAGAATGGAGAAACTATTGTTGAGTTCAAGTTAAGATACACTCACATCATCAATCAGCTAGCCGCTTGTGGAAAGAAATACGATCATGGTGTTCAAGTGAGAAAAATTCTCAACATTCTCACGAGTGATTGGGAAGCCAAAGTAATCGCTATTGAAGAAGCCAAAGAAGAATCCATGACTTCAGTGGCTACTCTATTTGGAAGTCTCTTAGAATATGAAGGGAAGTTAAAATTGAAGAGAGAACTTTCTAAAATGGCTGAAAAGAAGAAAAAGGGATTGGCCCTTAATGCCGTCAAAGAAAAGTAATTTGAAGAAGATAATGAAGATATTGAAGATGAATAAATGGGAATGATAGTTAAACGATTCAAAAAGTTTTATCGAAAAGATCAAAGAGCAAAGAGATATCACAAAGGTGGTTCAAGCAATCAAAGACCTCAAAAAGACAACATCATATGCTTCGAGTGTGAACAACCAGAACACTTCAAATAAGAATGTCCTACTTTACAGAAAGATAAAGATAAGAAGAAGAATAAATTCATAAAGAAGAAAGCCTATGTTTCTTCCATATGGGGAGATAGTTCTTCCGAGGAAGAAAGTGAAGGAGAAGAAGCTACCAACAAGTGCCTTGTTGCTCAAGAAGAAACTGAGACAGAGGAGTTAACGAATTCTTAACCAACCTATGATGAATTACAAAATGAATATAATGCTTTACATTCAGAATTCATTAAAGTAGTAAAAGAATTAGTAAGGGTAAAGAAGGATGTCAAAACTCTTGAGGATCAACTCAAAGTGGAAACTTCTTATAAATGTAAGAAGTGTCCAAAACTTGAGAAAGCCAATATTGATCTCACTCGATCTCTTGAAAAATTCACTCAAGGTAGTAAAATGCTAAATGTGATCTTAAAATCTCAAAAATGCACAAGTGATAAGTCTAGTATTGGCTATGATCCAAGTCTTGACAATCAAGAGGTAAGAAAAAGAAAGGAGAGAAACTATACTTGAACTATTTTCAACATTCCATACATTCTTTGAATTCCTTTGCCTATTGTTCTTTTTGTAATCAGAAGGGACATTCTACTACTTCTTGTTAGCACAAGTAGAAAGGTCCACAGAGCTCTTATAAGTGGGTGCCAAAAGGATCATATGTTCCTAAGATAATTGGTACTAACAAAAAAGGACCCATAAGAGTGTGGGTACCTAAAATATGATTGATTTTCATAGCATAAATGCTTCAAAGCCTCCAAAACAAACAAGTGGTATATTGACAGTGGCTGTTCAAGACACATGACTGGTGATAAGATGAAGTTTATAAATCTTAAACCAAAAGATGAAGGCTAAGTAAGCTTTGGTGGAGATCAAACTGGGAAAATTGCTGGAATTAGAGAAATAGGGAGACCAGATGGATGTCAAGTTGAAGATGTGTATTTTGTTGAAGGACTTTGTCATAATCTCTTGAGTGTGAGCCATAACATTGACAAAGACAATTGGGTTATCTTTGATACTGAGGAATGTCTCATTGTGAAAAAAATGATCTTCATATCAAAAAGGAAGATCTCAAAATTAGTCTTCGAGCATCAAGGGATGGTCACTGTTATACTTTGGATTTAAATAATGAATTATCTAGTGAATGCCTTCTTAGTTACCTAGATGAAGGTCAGTGATCGAACCAAAAACTATTGCCTGAATTGGTCGTTAGATGATTGCACCTAAAATGTAGTATAGTGCGCAACCAGTCATTCCTCTCAAGGAGCTATTCTATTGGATTTCCTAAGTAATTTCCTAATTTCTAACTAAACTAATTAGTAGGTTAATTAGGGGGGTTTTCGTGGTGCAAATAAACTAAACTATACTAAATCTAAATTAAACTAATGAATTCTTTTTTGGATTTTTAGGTTTAGAAAAGGTTTTGGTTGGATAAGGGTGATATGGTAAATCTAGTCTCTCGATGGTGTTCGTTTGGTTATCCTCGCTCTCAAAAGATTTTGGGAGTTTAAATCTCTAAGTTCTTATGAAAAACCCCAAGCGATCTCTTAGGTCCAATGACTTAATTAATGAAAACTCTCCTAGGATCCCAGGTTAATTAACTTCAATTAAAACATTGTTTAGGTTCCTTAGAGTGCAATTAAGATGAATGAATGAATGTTCTCGAATTGTCTATCAACAACCCAAGAATTATGCGCGAGAGGGAGAATTTATCACAATCGTGGAAATCAACCAAACACACATAAAAGTCTTAAAACTAAGATATAAATAAATATTGAAATTTATACATCAAACTTGCATAATCAGTTTAGATCTCAGTTACAATCGTAACAAGAATCTCAAAACTCAATAAAACTTCCTAGATCTAGGAGAATTTCATAAAGATGAACAGACTTAAGATCTAAATAGAAAATCTACTCCCCTGATAAGTTCTTAGAGCTGAAACTTTGCTTCCATTGCTGAGAGGCTAAAAGGTTTAGCCTATCATGGCTTCAAATCTCCTACAATCACGTTCGATCTTGAGCTCTATGAGAGATAGTTGAAGTTTATGGTGAATTGGGGGTTGGGATGTTTGGAAGTGGGGAAATTTGGGAATTAGGGTTAGTGGTTGCCTGGTTGCAAATCTGCAGACGCAGGACTTTGCCCACCTTGTAGCCTCCTCTTGAATGTAGGTTAATCTCCCCTATATATATATATGCTAATTTCATATCATATCTATCATAATTTTTATCTTAATTTGAAATCACATCTATCCAAATCGAAATCTTCTTCTGAATCACGTTTGTGCAGATTACGGACGTAGGTCGCGACCTACGATTGTCCAAGTCGCGACCTGGATAGGGGAAAGATCCTTTCAGGCTTGATTATGCTCCAAAACGCACCGTTTCATTAAACTCTCCCAGGTCACGACCTACAAGTCTCTAGGTCGCGACCTCAGCAGTCATATCAGCATTTTCTATGTGTTTGGGCCTTCAAGTTCTGATGTCTTCATCCACTCCATTATGGCTCCAATTTGAGCTTCATGTTCTCCTCCGCTTGCTTGAAAACATAACAACATAACACCTTTGCCAAGGCAAGTGAAGGATTACATAAATAATATAAAATAAGTATATTTTTACCCATAATTCAGCAAAATGTAAAGTATGACACATACAATCCAAATACTCTATATACCATGCAATTTGAGGGTAAACATATGCAATTAAGATGTAAAATACCCTAGAAAACCATATAAATATTGTGTCAGATCAGACATTTATATGGGGGACGTGGAAAGAAGAGAAATGACGTCTGAAAACAAAGGGACATGGAAAAGACATATGACATCCCTAATTTTTATTAGGGATGTAGTAAGTAGGATAATTATAGGGTTAAAGGTGGACTTACCACGTCCCCAAACTGCTTTAGGGAGATACCACATCCCCAAAAGGGTTTGGAGAGGGTTTGGAGAAGCTCTCTAACTAAACTCAACTAAACGAATCAGATTATGAACTTGAGTTTTAATAGTATTTCACTAAACCAATATCACACTACACCAACTTATAAAACAACCTAACCCCCTGTTATACCTAAATAGTGCAAAAGTACAACAACAAACTACAAATGCAAGTATCATACTCTTGCTATATGACATTGTACCACACAAATATGAATGACACTTTTCGGTGAAGAAATGGATTGCAGATTCATAACAAAAATAATAAGTCTTATTCTTCTGGGTGGGGTCAACTACATAACACTATTGTACTCTATTAACAAGTTAAAATAGTGTATCTACTAACCCCCTCTCCGCTTCCTCTTCACTTTATTTTTACACCATTAGATTGCTTTTTAATGGTTGAGATTTTATACTATATTAAAAACACTATTGTAATATCAAATATTAAATGATAATAGTATTTTTCACAAAATAAATATGAACCATTGAAAGCCAATCCAATGCTAGATAAATTAAGTGGAGAGGAAGTTGAGATAAAGGAATTATTGGATACACTATTTTCCCCTATTAACAACTAAATCTTTAGATATATATATATTATCGTAGTCTTGCTACAAGCATTGTACAACACAGATACCACAGATGACATGGTCTAGTGAAGAAATGGATTGCATATTTAGAACAATATAGTAGGTAAGGTCAACTACATGGATTTCACAATGCTATTGTGCTTTATTAACAACCAAATATTTATATTTATTGTTAACCAAAAAGTTCCATTCAATAACTTATTGAGTATTGTCTTTGATTTTCCTCTATGAACACCCCATTCATAAAACCTAGAAACTTTGATAAATATCAAAACAAGTTCCAATACATTTGGGATACAAAAAAAAAATTAAAACCACACGATTCCATTAAGGTCACTTCGAGGCCCAAGCTATCATCAACATTCCACAAGCCAAATTATAATTAATTCAAAGAGCCATAAGTTTAAATCCCAAAGTATCAAATACCAAATTCAACCATAGAAATTCATAACAAGTTTATCTAAAAGGGCCCTAGGTCATGGCATCACAAGTGTTAATACAAATTGTGGCACATGCAAATGAGTTACACCACTTATCTTAACTCCTAACCTCGATTACCCACAATTAATCTTAGGGAATAGAATTCAGGATGTTACACTCTACCAATTCACCCCTCTTTTTCACATGGCTTAAACTTAGAGCATATTTGGTTATTCAAAATCCTTTCATGAAAGTACATTTGCAAATTTCTTTTCATAAAAGTAACCCAAAGTTGCTTTTTTCAAATGGACTTTCTTGTTAGTTTTTTCCTTTCCAAATGGACTTTCAAAAACTATCCTAACATATATAATTAAGGGTTTTTTAGAACTACTTTTGGATTGGACTTTTGACCTTTTTATTAAATACAAGCTGAAAACTATTAATTCAATAGATAATTATAGCAAACCTTTAATTAAAGATTAACCCATCCTCCCTTATCACCTTCCACCTCTTGATAAATAGGTGAACCTTGACCATGCAAAAGTAGCTATCAAGACTATAAGAGATCGTAGCTAAGTAGTCAGTTGTAGAGTTATCATCTCTATATACATGATTAATCAACACCCGCCAATCTCTAAGCAAAACTAGTGGGAGAAGAGCCTTTTCACATACTTCTCTCTCCACTTCCTCTCCACTTAATATCTCATCCATTGAATCATGATTTAATCGATGAGATCTAATGTTATGTAATAACATCATAATTGTATATTTGTATTTTATTTAATATTATAATATTATTTTATACAGAGTATTAAATGTAGTCCATTAAAACATGATTTAAAGGTTAAATATTAAGTGGAGAGAAGATTAAGTGGAGACACCCCTCTCCTGCTTCCAATGAGATGAAGGTAAGGACAATATGACTAACACCCTTGTTCCAACAAAGGTTAAGGCCATGGGCAATACCAATCAACTCTGCTATGGGAGCAGGAACATTTATAAGTTTTCAACTATAACCACAAAGCCATTGATTGGTACCATCCAAAATGACAACTCCAATTTTACTTTCCAAAAGTCATAACCAAGCACACACTAAATCATCACTTAAACAGGCACACATGCTTTAAACACATTAATATATAACTAGATACCCAATAACATAACAAGTTTTCCAACTTTCAGTACTACATAATTGTTTATATTTGACGGTTGTTTTTATCTATATATGACGGTTTCTAACCGCCATATATATATATATGGTGGTTCAAAAACCGCCATATATGTTTTTCCATAAATGACGGTTTTTC
The DNA here is from genome assembly GCA_037177275.1 of Acacia concinna. NCBI lineage: Eukaryota > Viridiplantae > Streptophyta > Magnoliopsida > Fabales > Fabaceae > Acacia > Acacia concinna. The sequence goes on from JBAGKO010000014.1 coordinate 63,032, forward strand.
AGTAAGAAATGTCATATATTGGTCACTTATAAATTACAGCTATTAAATAAAAACCATTATATATATATGTATATGTGACATTTTTTATTGAACAACCGCCAAGTATATCATTTTCTATTTGACAAGATCGATCATCATTATTTTATCTTACAGTCCATTTATATTGAGCCTCTTGGAGAATCTTATGCTCTCTAGGGATCAATGTCCATCTGTTTATGATTTTATTAGATTAAACCATCTAAAATAGTATACATTGATCCAGAAATGATAGAAGATTCATCTGATGAGCTAAATAAATAGATTGCAAAACAAAATATGATGATGATGTGATCACTACAAAACAGAATAATAAGTAAGAAAAATTAGGGAATAGATTAATTAAAGTTTTCACTTTTAGTGACTACACATACATACAAATCAAGAAAAAAATATAAGCTAGCATCATATATATACATCGCATCACGACTTTGATCTATATATCTTCGGCAAACATATGTACTATACATACTATATATACAAACGCAAAACCCACAATAGATTAGTTTTTCATAATAACTACACTTAAAGGAAGAAAGTTCTCACTTTTATGCGATTCACCGTAAAACTAGCAAAGTTCTGAAGACATAAAAGTACTGTCGTACAACGTAATGGACATAAAGTCAGCCATCTATATGTACAAATCAGATCTACCAGTTAGCACGTTCACAGTGAGGTAGACCACGCCACAATAGACATACATCAGAAGGCTAATGCGAACAACAAAGAAATCCAAGTGGGTATGCCGAAAGTGGCTAGTGCGTGGGGTGTAGTGGACGAGAGCGTGCACCACAAAATTTGTTGAGTCTGAAAGTGTAGTGATGAAAATAGGGTTCACAGGGTGGTTTTTAAAGGCATTTCTATTATGGTTGTTTAAAACAACCATCCGATACTATATGTATCACAAGTTTTTAACGAAAAACTGCCACATATATTCCAATTATATATGGCAATTTTTTATATATAGGTATAATTTATATGGCGTTTCTTTATACAACCGTGATATATGTCCGGACGTATGCCGCTTCAAATTTCACGTCTTTATATATGGTAGTTTTTCAAAAACTATCTTATATTTTTCTCATATATATAGCGTTCTTTTTAAAAACCATTATATATAACTAGATGGGGTGTCGATTCAAATCTCACCTCTCTATATATGGTGGGTGTTCTAATAACCATAATATGTACAGCTCCATATATACATGATTCTGTGGTAGTATTTCAAGTGGTTGGCTCTCTCTACCCAAGTCAAATTTTGATAAAAAATCTTCTCCCTTCTTACTTTGAGCTAGTCTCATCATACGCCCATTTTCAGCTTTTTGTGTAGTAACTCGTGTCTTCTTTTGGACCAATAGTTCCCCACTTTCTGCCATTTTACCACTCCCTTGTGTCCCCAGTGTGTGTTTTGGTGGCAGCAGCAAATCAGGATCACTAGGATTGGTTCTCAAAAGTGGAGCCAGTTGTTTGAGCCTTAGGTATATTTGAGGTCATTGTATTGTATGGGATCCTCTATAAAATATATAAGTGGATTGGTTTTTCTACTTGAATCACCAACTTCTGCGAAAGGGTTTGGTCCACTTGATGAGTTCTCATCACTAGGGAATATATTTGGTTATCTTTTGATTTAAAGAAAATATAAATTTATGATGTTGTGACAAAATAAAGATCATGCGCTTGATGGCTCATGTGGTTGCAATGAGAGAAATTTTTTGTTTTGATCTTTAAAAGAAGATATACAATATATATTTATTATCGTTACAATATTATCATTACTTTTTTTTAATTATAAAATTATAAAAGAGGGCAAAAGAGGGCGAAGTGAACACCAAAGAGATTATTGAGAGGGATATTTTGGTTAATAATATATCTAAATATTTAGTTTTCACAGAGTACAATGGAGCCGTGCAATCTATGTAGTCGACCCTACCTAGTGAGATTAAGGCTTTGTTGTTGTTGTATAAAATATTATTAAAAATGAAATTTTTTATTTATTATGTATACTGACTATGCTTAATTTTATGAAAGTTGGGTAGAATCATAAGAACGCAGCCTTGAAAGCAAACCTAGGGAAGTCATTGTCTTTTTTGTTGTCTTTAACTGGAGTTAAAATACCTATCTACTACTAAATGGGCTATGTTGGAATAGGCCTTGTTGGATGATGATAAGAAATGGTGATATGTTTGCACGAGTTAATTTTTTTCTTCTCGCAAAATATTATAGGTACTTTCAAACACTTTAGGTGTTGTGGGATTCCTTGGTGATAGCAGAAGAATCAATGTTGCCATTATGTGGTAGTGGTATGTGACAGCTCCAGAATTTGCCATAATACCTTAGTAAGACTTCTACATCACATCAGGGATTTTGGTAGGGTGAAACATGCAGAACCCGGTCGTTCTAGAGGTTTTGGGCTAGGCATGAATCCAATGTCACCCTCCATAAATTAGTTTTCAGATTTTCGACGATATACCTGCATCTTGGATGTGAATCGTGATTGTTTCTGATATTGCCTTCAATATCAGTATTCATCTTGCATTATTTGGCCTTTCATTGGTCAGTGTAGAATGTAAAGCATTGTAATTATAACCTCAATTCAAGTTTAAAGTAAATCATTGCATCGACTGCCTTATGCAAAAACTATTGATCTACCATGAACTTTCATAACATACAAATAATACAAATTTTCGTAATTTTTATATTATATATCGATATCAATAGAGCTGGGAATCAAGGTTGGCCTTTCTTAAGGCACTGGCCTATTGAAGCCTGACTTAAGAAAAATTCCTAATTTTCAAAGCCCAGTTCGATAACATAAGGGTCAGGGCTGACCCTATACAAGGCAGAAAGCCTTTTGAACATTTTTTTCAACATTTTTTAAAGAAATAAAATTAGTAACCTATAACAATTAAAATTCTAATTTAACACATAAATTATTAACATAAAGTCTAAATGGTACGCAGCATACAACATGCAAATAAACAAATGACATAATCTAAGATACACCATTATCAAATGTCAACCAACTAAAAATATAAATAACACACACACACAAAACATAAAGAGCTAAACACTAAGCAACATGAGCTAAACGTCATAGTTTGTATGTGTGTTGTTGCCTTATTGGATTAGAGTTTTTACCAAAAGGGAGTTGGTTAAATTATGCAAGGTAATTTTTAAAAAAATTAAAAGAGCTTAAAAGGGTAGGCCTGTGGTCCTGCAGGGCTGACCCTTTTAAGCTTGAGGCCCTACAGGGCTAACCCTTTTAAGCCTGAGGCCCTACAGGGTTGGCCCATGTAGACCGATTCTATTTTTCGCCTTTAAAATATAAGTTTGACCCTTAACTTAAACAGGCTTAAAAGATTCAGCCCGACCTTTTCCATACTCTAGATATCAATAACTCAATCCTAGAGACTTCAAATTTGAAAAGAATGGACTATGACATGAATTGCAAGTTTTCATTTTGCTCAACATGTTTTTTTTTCAACAAAGAAACTAATTATATTGTGAAGAACAAAAATTACAATGTCTTAAACAGTAAAGAAAACAACAAACAAAATGAAAATAAAAAAAAACTATGTATATAGAAATTAAAGCTACAACCATAGGCCAGTTAAAGGTCTTCAATCTAGAGAGAAAACAAAACGTAATAAAAAAACGAGAAAGTTGCATTGAGGTCTGATACTAGACAAAATACAACAAAATGGTCTTTTGAAATCACTAATTTTCAAGCAAGACTCATGGCACATTATTGCAATAAATTTTAAATGTGAAAAGACCCAAATGCCCCTAGTAATAAAACACCAAGCTGGCCCCATTCAATTTTCAGCACCTCTCTCTCTATCACACATGGATGAAGCTCTTCAAAATCATCATCACCATTATATAAATAACACTCACCATCATATCACCGTAATGGTCATTGAACCTCTTCTTCATGGGTGGATCGCTAAAGCTTTTACTCTTCACTGGTGTAGCTTTTTCTCATCACCAATGAAGCTTTTCCTCTACAATGAAGGTGTTTGTTATTCCACCAGTTTACAGAGTCATTTCTCAAAATCATTTCATTTGGTGTACAGAGTCATAATATGTTGTTAAGAGGAGCAGTGGTAGTTGTTAAAACAAGCCCATGAACTAGCCAGGAGACGCCCATAGACTTGTCAGTGTATTCCCCTGAAATTGTTGATATATATTTATATTATGTGTGGACATATTTATAAAATACCTTTGTTATTGTAATTTTTTATTAATTAAATGGACATATAATTTGGACAATCTCTCACCTTCTATCTAGGAAAACATGAGATTTCTCACTGTCAATTGTCTCACTTGTCAACGCAACCACATGAACTTGTCAATTGCCGCCCATACACTTGTCAACGAACACCCATCAATTTTTCAGTGCAATCCTCTTAACTGCTTACTCAGTTGCACGATATTCATATCAACACGTCGTTTATACAAGTTAGCTAGAATAATAAGGTTGATTCATCATAGAATTTAACAAACATTTAGTTTATTCCAAAATTTTTTCTTGTCAAATTAAATAACCAAAATGAGTAAGGACAAAATATTTGAAGTACCTGAGTAAGCGAAAGCGAGGCAGTGCCTGTTGAGTTGAAACTTTCCTTCTTTCCCTCCTTTCTTATTTCTTTCACTGTGTTGCCTTCAACCACAGCAACATGGAAGGCCCTAAACACCAACAATGTTCAAAATCACTACAATCTCTGTCCTCTTCAATTTTAGGGGAATGCACTGACAAGTCTATTGGCATCTACTAACAAGTTCATATGCTTGTTTTAACAACTATCGCTACCCCTACTAACAACCCATTCTAACTTCACACAACAAATTCAAATAGATTAAGAAATGACTTTGTAAACCAATCGTGATAACAAATACCTTCATTGTGACAACAATTATAAAGAGTTTGAACCATGTGTGTTTGAGAGACAGAGCGCTAAAAATTGATCTGGGTCAACTTAGTGTATTGTTACTAAGGGTATTGTGTTTTCTCACATTTCGAACTTATTGCAATAATGTCCTGCAGGACTTATCTATAAATTGATGATTTCAAGTGACCTTTTTATCATTTTTTTTGTCTAGCATGGGACCTTAGTGCAAATTTCCCAAAAAAAAAACAACCTGAACACTATATGCTAAATAGGACTGTCATTGTGGAGATTAAGATACCCAATCTAAAGGATAAGACCATCCAATGTAGCTTTGGCAATCTCCTTGACAACCAAATCTACTTTCATGAGAATCCATACATAATAATAGTTCTTGATTAAATTCCTTAAGCCAATAGAATTCTCAAGGAGGGAAACAAACATATCAATAGCAAGAAAAATACAATCAATATACCCATAGAGGATAGAATCACAACTCTATCCTAATGATAAATAGTATTGGCATACCAAATGAATAAATACTTGTCTAGCCAATGAAAAACAAAGTGTACACACTCATCAGAGTCAAGTTGATGATTCCCAAATGACATCTTAGAAAATGATCTATAGCTCTAATACTTTTCATCCCTGAACTTTTATGTCTCGTGTGACGTTGTTTTTCCATTGATTTACTCTCATCAACAAGAAAACCCTACTCTCGCTCCTCGATTCATCCTTCAAGGCCTTACTTTCATTAGTAAGTAAGGAGCCCCACTACCTCGACTATACACTGACGCCACCAAGTCCAAGAGCCCTGGACGCACCCATTGGAAGTCTTCACATGAATTTGATTATTGCATACCTCCTCGCTTTCATCCACCCAACACCCCCACTCGTCACCATGAGACAATGTGCATCCAACAAACACATTCAACAACCACGCCTTATAAACACTAATAAGAGCCTCTACCAGGATGGGAGAATAAACCCTACAAAGATAAGGGAAATGACAGTGCCCAAGCAATTATGAGGGAAAACCTAGTATAGATGGAGAAGAAAGGGAAAATTTCAATAAATGACTAGGGACTAAATTAATTTCAGTTAATGACCAAAACATTCTGAAATTTCACTACAGGACCAACAACCAAAATAAAAATATTTTTTTCAAGTAAACATAAAATAATGCCCCTTGGTTCATAAACAAATGAAATCCTCTTATGATATGAATAAGTGTGCAACTCTTTATGAACAAGTAGAATCCTCCTATGAATAATTGATCTGACACCATATTAACATGGTTTTCTTGAGTGTTTTCCCACTAAATTGCACACTTTTACCCTCATTATGC
>JBAGKO010000014.1:69404-85516 GCA_037177275.1 Acacia concinna
TCTTTATACATCAAGAAAATACAAGAATGTGTAAGAATATACAAGAAACCTCTAGAAAATTCTAGAGCGTGACATTCAGATTCACCAATCAGTTTATATATATATATATATTGATATTGATTAAAGGTAGAAGGCAATTCAATTTTTCTGACAATTTTGAGTTTTTTTTTTTTTGGCTTGAATAGCTTAGTGGGGATGAAAGAACCAAGTGCCCAATAATTTAATGAGATTATACTTTATTTCAATTGCTCAAGAATTATAAAAGTGAGTAGGTTATTTTGGGGGCAATATTCAAAATTATTTTATTTAAATGATATTCAAATGATTATTTTGTTTATATTGATGGTAAGTAAAATTATAATTATATTTAAAAAAATCTTAAATAGAATAAGGGTAAAATTGTCAATATGAAATGATTTCCTTCCCCTTCCCTTCTAAACCAAACAAGGTAATATTAAAAGGGTTAAGTAGCAAATTTACCCCGAAAGTATAGGCTCAGGAGCAATGTTGCCCTAAAAGTTTTTTTAGTCTCAATCTTACCTTCGAAGTTTTAAAACGGAGCAATCTTGCCCCTCCGTTAACCTAAAGTTAAGTTTGACCGTTAAATTTGACTGTTAACTTTGACTTTTTTTCATTTTTAAAACTTACGTGAATGATGACTCAGCTAAGGTTTTAATCCAGGTGGCAGTGAATAAAAATAAAAATGAAAAAAAACAAAAACAATCCACATTTATCCACTGATATTTATTTATTATCTATAAATCACTTTAATGTGACAGTTCTCTATGTCTAGTTTCAAGCAAATTAACCATTTTTTATTTCTTTAAAATAATACATTAATATTTGTGGGTAAATGTTGATTTTTTTCTTTTTATCCACGGCAAACTGGGCAAAAACCTTAACTAAGACATTGTCCACATAAGCCTTAAAAAAAAGTTAAATTTAACGGTCAATATGCATTTTTGCCTCACTTTAACCATTAAGTTTAACTTTTTTATTTTAAAGTGAGGCAAAAATGCGCATTGACCGTTAAGTTTAACTTTTTTTTATTTTTAAGGCTTATGTAGATTATGACTTAACTAAGGTTTCAACCTATATTGCAGTGGATAAAAAATAAAAAATAAAAAAATTAACATTTACCCACAAATATTAATTTATCATTTTAAAGAAATAAAAAAATAGTTAACTTGCTTGAAGTTGGACATAAAGAACTGTCACATCAGAGTTATTTATAGATAATAAATGAATATTAGATGTGGATTGTTTTTGTTTTTTTATTTTTATCCACTGCGAGCTGGATTTAAGTCTTAACTGAATCATCATCCACATAAACCTTTAAAATGAAAAAGGCCAAAGTCAACGGCTAAAGTCAAATTTAACGGTCAAACTTAACATTAGATTAATGTAGTGACAATATTACTCCGTTTTAATACTTTCAGAGCAACATCAAGACAAAATAAACTTCTAAAGCAACATTGCTTCAAGGCCTATACTTCCAAAATAAATTTGCTACTTAACCTATATTACAATCCTTTCCCTTCCTTTTCTAAAGATTAATCCAAACAAGATAATATTAAAATCCCTCCAATCTCTTCTCCTCCCATTCATTAAAATCCCTCCCTTAAATCCCCCCTTGCCCTCCCCTTGGCTGAACCAAAAGGCCCTTAGGATGCATGTAGTATTTGATTAAAATACACACAATGGACTTGATCATGTAGCTATGAATTAAATGCCCATTACTCAACACTTCGGTTCTAGCTTTCAATTAACTTTTTACAAAGAGAATTTACGTTATATGAGGCAACTATGTGAAAGAAATTACTTAGTCAGCATGGGTACTGCCCGAACTAGAACATACCCCATCAAGATGAAATTATATAGATATAACATGCTATACATTTCAGTGCAAATTATTATTAAATGTTCCACATGTGATAACTACACGACGATGAAGTATTTTACCATGTACTTTATTTAATGTCATACACCTTCAATATCAACCATGCATGGGAAATGATGGGGGGGGAAAGACTCATCGACGGTCTTCAACTGAGTGGGTCTGATATGTTCGGCGCCTAAGCTGGGAATCCGGGTTGGGTTGCTGAAGAAATATTCTTGTTGGATCATTAGGATCAACATACCTGCAAGAGAAAAAATTAACAAAACATTTTACAAATTGGCTCACATAAATCAGTAATAAGTAATGACAGCAAAACATTCGCTTACGCATGTCTCATCATCTCATCTACAGGCGTCTGTGATGCTTGCAAAGGATCCAGATGAGATTCCATCTCGATATTAGAGTGTTGATTATAACGCCTTACTGAAGCAATCAAATTCAAGAAGAGAGGAACGAAAGTTCCACAGCCCCCTTCTTTGAACAAGATCTTGAATGAGTGCGTGGAATGAAGAACTCTATGTTGGTCATCTGGTACGACCTATATAGATTTCACAGAATTCAGTTCGTAGGACAAATGCGAATTACAGATATATAGGGTCTCTATCCACAGATTATGTCCTATTTCTTTTTCTTTTCTTTTTCTTTTTTTTTGGACGAGGATTATGTCCTATTTGATGCACCAAGAATTCTGATTATAATTCTTTTGATACTAAAATAGAAAATTAACAGAAAAATACAAGAATATAACAGAGACCAAGAATAACAAAAGATAAGACGATTCAATAATCGACCCTGAAACTTACAGGCTCAACGAGTCCAGAAATATTGTTGCAGTGAAATATTGGTTGGTTAAATTTTTCCCCATGGATGTAAAGCTGCATAATGAGGATAACTAAAAATTAGCGAGACCTCAACATATAATAGTGGCAATGAAAACATGCAAAAGATGGATAAGAGAATTATGATAGCCAAAAACTTCAAAGGATTTGGAATGGTAATAATGATTTTATAGACAAAACAACTCCATTTCAGGGGTAAAGCAAGAATATCACTCTACTCTTTCTTAATGCATAAAAGAGTCTCCTGGGAACAACGAATCAAATGAATTAAAAACTTCCCAACATCCTGATCAATATTCATAATCCTTAAAAAAAGGATAATAAATAATAGACATAGCAATAGAAAACATCAAAACACAGGTGTAGAGATGTTGCCATGCTGAATCCCACAATCCTTCCCCCTTTAGTCACTTCCCATTACCCCTTCCATTGACTGTCTAGCCACACTGATCCACTTAACTGATCCCTCAAAAGCCTCCTCGTGTCCTAGAGTAGGGGTCCTTATAATATACTCCTTCTGTTCCTATGTATAAGTTACACTCTTTGGTATAGAACTGATCCAATATATAAATTACACTTTCTTTTCGTCAGAAATTTTAATACAGGCAAAATTCCATTTTAACCCTCATTTAATCACAATGTAGGGTGTAGGATGCATCTTGTCTTCTTAGAACATCTTCAGCAGCAACCCACCATTCATCAAAATTCTGTAGCTGGTCAATCCCCCACTATCGCCCTTCAATCATGCATCAGTTCCAGCAAGGTAGGTTTGCCCAATTTCTATCCATTATCGTGCATCAACATCCAACCTTTGGTGCTGTGTTCAAAAAAATTCTCTCCCATCTATTTTTGTGACCCTTAATCACTTTTGACTTTTTGGCTTGATAACATAGAAATCTAACAGCACTTGCGGACTAGATGTGAAGGTCATTATACCATCATCTTTGCCACCTTTGTCACCTTCATCATCTTCCGGCTGTTGAAGAAAAAGATTACTGCCTTTCGTCTTCCTGTTTCAGATTTATTATTTATGTGTTTTATGCTTTGATTTCAAAGCATACCTTAAGTGGCAAATCTGGTTTGATGGTGATGTAATTGCTGTTTTGAGAGGAATGTCCACATCTACAAGGGCAAATCGTAGCCCTTACACAAGTTTTCAGATAGAAATGTAACGTGTTTCCTATGAGTCACTAAAATGCTTTGCAAACAGATAGAACAGCCTACTACACTCAAGTTTTATAGGATCAGTACATGCTCTTTATAGAGTGATGGACCCATTCATCCCTTGGCCCAAACTTACAAGAGGAAGCAGCCCAAGGATAAGTGTAATGCACAAAAGGCCAGAGGGGACCACAGTGGCGAGGACGTACCTGGTAAGGGAGCAGAGAGAGGCCAGGGTAGTGGGAAGGCGGTTATTTAGTTACGCGCACTACAGGGAGGAAACAGGCAGAACGTTGATTGGCTATTGGAGAGTTCCTGACCTCAAGATAGTCCCTTTTATTTCCTTAGGCTGAATATTAGCAGTAGTATTTCCATTTTTCTGTATTGGCTGAGACTGAGTTTGTTTAGTTCCCTATCAGTTCTTTATCTTTTAGACCACGAAGAAGGAGTGTAACTGGATATTGCTGTCATTTGGATAATATATATATATACCAGTTCCATCATCGAGCTTTTCTTACCATTTCCTTTATTTGCAGTAGTTTATATAAAAAGGATATGACAAGCAATAATATTTAAATAAAAGCCGCTTCACATACCAAAGGCATGTCAAAAGCTGCAAGGTCTCCAACAGGCACTTTAGCAACGAAAACCATTCGTATATTTGACAAATAGATGGTTCCCTTTGTTTTGACGTGACCCCCTTGATTTCTGGCCATACATCACATAAGTTAATAACAAAGTGATGATTTAATCAAGTTCATCTAAAGTTGTCTAAATGCAAAATAAAACAAAACGGGAGAACTAGAAAATGGATCCAAATCATGTTTAAATATCAGATGGGGGAAGTAAGACAGATAAACAGTACTATTTGACATAATATATACATTATACAACATATGGATACTAGTACATAAAGAAAACACAATAAAATTGAAAAGAAAAAAGAAAAGTAGGAGTTGATACTTGATAGGAAGAAAAAAGTAACACTATTGAAATCACTAATCAAAACTCAGATATCAACAGCCAGGGGTAATTCAGTACTTGTTATCTAACTAAAGTGGTTAAAGCCACATGTATCTATTAACAACTAACAACCCTCTTTTATACCACTGACACATAACAGTAACAAAAAAAGAAAAAGAAAAAGAAAAACATCCTTGTCCTCAAGGATGGTGTTGCATGGAGTGGCTGCTGTAGAAAAACCATAAATTTGTGGCAACTGACATATTTGGTTGCAGGCTGCCAATTTAAGATGGACTTGTTTTTCTTCTAGCGAAAACAAAATTGCTTTATCTACTGTCTCCTATATGTAGGCCACAACTTAAAAGGTAACTCGGTCATCCAAATCAACGACTCTATCTGTTCTTCTTATCAATCTACTTCATGGAACCAAGGTTATTTTAAAACAATGCTTCAGAATTTGATCATCTATAATAAAGTCCCCTAAAGAAACAAGGACCAGTAATTGCCATTCATACAAACAGCAGCAAGAAAGAGGCATGCCGGCACTGCTTTGCTAAAGGCCGATGATGTAGCCAATCCCTGAGTAATCCCCACCATATATGTTGAATAAATCATGATAATAGAAGGCACAGCATATAATTCATGAATACCATAAAACTTTAGCCATGATAAACGCGAAAAAAAATATGTCACCAATGATATGAATACATTCTATGCATATTAATCCTACAAAATCATTCTCCTGATTTTATACCAACGACACAAACATGTGACAACATATATAAATCTTTGAACATTCCCTTGCAACAAATAAATCACTTATTTAAGTTACAATGCGGTAGTTGCAACATAGCTTCCTTTAATGACTGTTTTGCTTTGTTTAGGAATCAATTATACAAGATGATAATGAAATTGATCACATACAAGCTAGGTGGTTCAGATGGAGAAAGGCTACATAAGTTATTTGTATTGAGAAAGTTCCTAATAAGTTTATAGAGAAGTTTTATGGAACCACTATACGACCAAAATTCCAAGAATGATACATGTCAATGAATATTGGGCATTAAAGGAGTTTAAATTCTAGTAAGTAGGCTTAGATTTAGGCTTCCTGGGTGGCTTTGGACAAGAAAAAATGGTATACCAAATGAATCTAATTGGGGAGTCTGTAAGGGAAAGAGTTGCCTGGACTTCAGAAGCCATGGGATGAACTTAGATTCAAATTATTTTCCATTTGGGGTTTTCAACGTCAGTTCCAAGTACTTTGACACAGAAGTTGATGCACTCTAAGCCGTGTAGCCTCCTAATCCAAACTCCTGCGGTCCTTGCTTTTTTAAGCCTGCTTGATATGAACGCCAGCTACTTTGCAATGCTCTGACGATGTTAAAAGTTCGCTAACATAGAATCACTCCTAGGCAAGGTAAGCTTTAAGAAATATGCCAATAGTTAATGGGCGTACATGTTTCCTGATAAACCAACTAGAAGAAACTTGTGCAAGTACATACCAATCCCCTGACGGTGTAAGAAACCGACAAACCCTTTCCCCAAACTTAATTCCAATTAAGAGAGAAACAAAATAAAACCGTGTAAATTTATGCTCGAGAAGCAAGACTTACGCACCCAGGGATCTTATCGACCTCGAACTCAACGCCATCCCTGGCCAAGACAAACATCTCGTTCACAAAAGGAACGGGCATACCGTTAGGAAAAAGCTGAGGATTCAGAGCCATCTGGGAACGCAGGCGAACTCGCTACAGACCTCGATCGAACTTCGAATACAGCGAATGAGAACTCCGGAGCTATCTGTCGATGCTTTGGACGAATTAGAAATTATAAGATCGTACTATGCTTAGAAAAGCGGAGCACCCCGTTTCCGAGTTTCAAGTTTCCACGGCATTCTAGAGAACGGCATACGGTATCGTGTTTTTCCCCAACGACAAAACCACAGGGCAGTTTAGTTGGAAGAAAAATATAAACTATTTTTTTAAAAAGATTAAGGGAAAATTCTTTAAAAAAAAAAATAGAGAAAGGAAATAGGGAAATTTCAGTTCAGAATAACGAAATTGGAAAATTTCAATTTAGTCATTTTTTATTTTTTTTTTGTGAAATCACAAAAATGCCACTCAATTTTAATAACTCGAGTATTTTAAGTCACAACAAGAGTGTCTCAATTAACAACAACAACACAACAACTCACAACGTAAATATGTAATATCTAAATACTTCTGTTGTTGTCAATTGGGATACTCTTATTGTGAATTAAGATACTCATGTTGTTAAAATCCAATGGCATTTTTATAATTTCACAAAAAAAACTATAAATGACTTATTTGGAATTTTTGCATTGCATTGTTCTAATCTAAAATTTCTCTATTTCCACTGTCTTTTTTTTTTTTTTGAAATTCTCCCAAAGATTAAAGGACCAAATATATTTCAATCAACTCAATTTGCCCCAAAAATTTTTTTATTTCAGTCAATAACTAAAGCGGTCAGAAATTTTACGGCAGAATTAAGGACAAAAATAAAAATAAATTTTATAAATAAAAATACAATGCCACTTACTTTTATTTTTAAAAAAGGGTAAAAGTTAATTTTTTTGCCCCAGAAGTTTTTCATGAAGCAAATTTGACCCTAAAGTATGAAATCTAGAGCAATTTTGCCATAACCATTATCCCAATTAAGTTTGACCATTAATTGACCTGAGTGTCGTCTATGTCATTTTTGTTAAAGTACAAATTTGCCTAAAAGTTTTCACCCAAGAGTAATTTTGCCCTGGAAATTTTCAATCAATTGCAAATTTGCCCTAACTTGTAAGTCAAAATTGCATCTGATGTTTAAACTTAATTCGGATAACAGTCAAGGCAAAATTGCTTCAGATTTCATACTTTCAAGGCAAAAATACTTATAGAAACTTTTAGGGGCAAAAATGGCTTTTAACTCTTAAAAAAAATTATGAGCAAGTATGCAACTTTTCATAAGCAAATACAATCTTCCTATTAACACAATTAATTTTCAATAGTCGAAGCTTCGATTAGTCAGTACTGGAGCTTCAATGGTTGGTTGGCTAGCTAGCAATGGCCACTCTAGCCTAGTGGTGGCCGGCCAACAATCACTGAAGCATCAATGACAATAAAACCTTTTTAAAACAAATAAGGCAAGAGATATTACTCCCTCTGGTTCTTTTTATAAGCAATTTTCTTTTGCAGACAACAAATTGATGGTTAAGATTAATTAAAAATAATGATTGTTTCAAAAATATTATGTCATTTCCAAATATGCCCATATTTATGAAAAAGAGTATGAATAAGAACAAATATAAAACATATGAGAGAGAATGAGTGAAAATATGAGATAGAATGAATAATAAATGATTACGTGAGAAAGAATTAATAGTAAGTAGGTGATAATTCATTGGCAAAAAAAAAAAGTAGGTGATAATTATTATAAGGGTTAAGTAGCAAATATGTTCTGCAAGTATACACGAGAAGCAATGTTTCCCGAGATGTCGCCCAAAAGTCTAAAAACGTAGCAATGTTACCCCTGAGTTAACCACCGTTTAAGTTGACCATTAATTTTAACTGTAATTGCTTGCATGGCAGCCACATGTATTATAACTTTTCCACCTCAACATCAAACCTCATCCTCACTCCCTTTCTCTCTCATTCTTTGTCTAGTGGCAAAAAAAATATTGGACCCTACACTTCAATCCTCTAACCAGACCATCCCCTTTGCTCCCACCCACCACCATCTTCTCATTCATCATATGAAAGCTCTGCTTCCTTCGACCCCATGTCTCCTCCACAAAAGCTTTGTTTTTTCTTCTCTTCATCTCTAGTGAATCCAATTGAATTCAAAGCAAAACAATAAGTAAATATATTCATAGAAAACCAAGAACTCTAGATAGGGAAAAATCACAATAACACTACCAATGCTTTTAGAACTAAAATGGAAAATTGATATTCCCTCTAAAATTGAAGCAAATTGGCATGACAAAAAAATGAGAAAAGTGTCTAAGATGGGGGGAGAGATTCAAAATTTCCTCTACTACCAGAAATTCATCTTGACAGCTCAAATGGGTGGTTGACGAGCAACAGAAAACGGCGATGATGCAATGATGGGTTGTATTTAGTGTTGAAGATATGGGTTGTCAATTTGAAAAGGGCGAGGGGGCTCTGATTTGAAGAGAGAAGAGAAAGAGATGATGGTGATGACATAGAGGAAGGTGTATGGATGGCGAAGAGAGCAGTGCTGGGGATATCAGAGAGCAAGTCATTTGGAGGTGAAGTGAGAGAGTGATGCCAAGAACTTGTCCTGGAGGTGGAAGAGATCATGCTAGTGATAGGAGAAGAAGCACTCATAGTAGGGAAAGAAAGTCAAGAGGAAAGAGAATATTATGAGTTGAGGGTATTTAGGTATTTGAATATGGCTAAGGGGCTAAGTTGGTTTCTTAGGTGCCAAATAAGAGTGTCACATGGGTTGTTTAGTCAAAAAAACAAACTGTCAAATTTAACATTTGTTAAGTCGATGGCAACATTGCTACATTTTCAGACTTTCAAGGCGACATTGAAACTAAAATAATTCTAGGGCAACATCTCTCATTCGTATCTACTTTCAGGGCAGATTTGCTACTTAACCCTTATTATAAATGTTTCTATTAAATATGGGTAAAAAGAGGAAAAAGAAGTTTAAATTATGAAACAAGAAAAGAAAGTGGTTTATATTAAAGACTAAGTATAAGAGAGAGAAAGTTTCCTATAAAAAGGATTAGGAAGAGTATTGTTTAAGAGAAAGATCTATAAATGCCATGTGAACTTTTAAAATCTCTTGTGATAAAGGGGGATCAACTATTTTATAACTGGATTGGACCGAGCGGACTGACTGGTGACCAAAAATTTCTCTGGCTCGCTTCTCATGCCGCAACCGCTCGGTTAGTCCAACCGTTTTGAACCACCTCAGGCCAGCCTTTAACCAGTCGAAGTTAATCAGGATGGTTTTGTAAAAACTGAATGGCTCAAATATTTCACTTGTTGGACTGCAAAATGGAAGCAGAAAGTCGAAATCTTCATCTCTGACTTGAGGCTATAGCAAACCGAAAAAGAAGAATTGGGAGATGGAAAGAGAAGAAAGAAGAAATAACATTTTATGAGAGGAAAAGCATAACCTCAGAGTCTCAAACACCAACATTCACAGATCACGACGCTGCAAGCGGAGGCCATTATCAAAAAAATGAAAGGTTGCTTCTTAGTAGGACCTGTTGAAGGTTGGAACTTCTTTGAACGGAAGTTGAAGAACGGAGCTTTAGATATGAAAAAATATGATGTTTTGAATTTTTTGAGAGAGAAAATGTTTGAATGGCATAAGAGTCATTGGCTTTGTTTAATATTTGCAGGCTGCCACCATCACACACGATCACTGAGAAGCCCATGTGATCTTCTTCTATGCACAGTTTTTTTTCCTGCTTTTATTTTTCATTTGTGTGTCTTTGATTTTAATCATTTTATCGTTACATAATGCTTATTTAAAATAATTTATTTGGAGGTAATAATATATTATTTGTGAAGTACGAAGTAAGTATGTGAGAGTGATATTTCTCATACTTTGTGCACAAAATCTTATTTGCCTCAAATAAGTTATAATAAACAAGCCAGTAATTTCTTTTTTGAGTAAGGTATAAAAAAGAGAAAAAGATAAATAAATACCCTCAAAACATTAAAAACTTTGAAATATAACTCAAATATGATAAAGAGCAAATGAGGGGCAGAGGATTTATCTAGAATACCAAAATTATTGGCAGTAACTACAACTGAACATTGAGTTTTAGTCATACGATGTTTAATTGTAGTCATTACTTGTTCAATTGTAGTTACTGCCAACAATTTTAGTATTCCAGATAAGTCATCTGCCTCTCATTTGTCCTTTACTATATTCGAGTTGTCTTTCAGAATTTTTAAAGTTTTGAGGGTATTTATTTATTTATTTCCCTATATAAAATTTGTTTCCATTGATACAAAATTATTTTTTTTGGCAAAAAGATTTGCCACAATCGAAAATTATATGTCGACTATTTAATTTCTTACACTTATTTATAAAAATGATATTTTGTTTCTTATACACATAATATTATATAATATTCTTTTTTAGTTTAATTACTTTTACGTCCTTAATATAAGATATATTTATTTAATTTGAGTAGATTAAGGAATTTTTTTTCATACATGATGAAAGTTAAGAAACAAACAAAAACAAAAATATTATTGCTAACCAGGTTCTATATGAACCAAGTCAGTGTCAAGCCTATCTAGAATCCAAGCTACATATTGAGTTATCTTTTCACAAGGTTATCTGCAATGAGGTTTAGGTTTCTTGGGATGTAACAAATATCTACCTGTCAACTACGTTCCAATAAGCTTCAAATCTCCAACACCAAGCTTCGTTGATGTGTAACTCGGTACATCCTTCTTAACATAGTATCCAAGCATTAAGAAAGTCTATAAAAAAGTTAGTAAATATGTCATATATTTTTTAAAACCCTCTAGTCATTTTATTTAAATCCATCAATCACTCTCATTGATTATTGTTGAGGAAGTATTATTAGAGATAAATTAAAAAAATTGATAAATATAAAAATTATATCTTATATTTAAGATGATGATCATCTAGTGAATGAGTATTGTATTACCGGACTAATCAAACAGTCCGATTGTTTCCACGGTGACCCGCTACCTTTTCCTCGTTTTTAAAACATTGGAGGGTTGATGGAATTCTGGGTTCATTATGTTTGTATTGAATGACAAAAATGTCCCTCAATTAATCCTTCATTTCTCATCTCTCTCCCCTTCCTCGATTCCTCCCCTCTCTTCCTCTTCCCAATCATAGCGACTATGGTTGTTGCTCTTTGTTCTCTTCACCCAACATAGCCTGGTCCTCACCTTTCTTCTGGTTGGGTTGAATCATTCTTCGAGTTTGTTTTTCTTATTTTTTGGGTTTTTAGTCCTTGCATTTGTTTTTTGGAACCCAGAGTTGAAACTTGTTAGAATTGAAACTTAAACTAGAGGTATTGTGCTATATTTCACAGGGATTTTCATTCGTGGATATAATTTTATTGAATTTAAGGAGCTGGTGAAAATTTTCTCTAATGAGTTGAGATTTGAATGAGTGTTAAAAAGTTTGAGATTATTTTTTTCTTTTCTAGGTGATTTTTGTTTTGTGACTAGATATGAAGCTTGAGTTGGGTTTAGAAGGGGGATGTGGAATGATGGAAAAAAAACCATGGTTGCATCAGTTATGGGAAATCGAACTTTTGAATACATTATAACCCAGTGGCAACAATGATTTTTTTGGCAAATATCACAGTCGAAGGATTTCGTTTAGGTCTTGGGTTGGGGAGATGGATGCAGCAGACAACCCAAAGGGAGAAGAGGAAGAAGGTTGAAGGAGGGAGGCGTTGACAATTTGAGTGTAACAAATTACTCCTCGGTTCTTATTTATAAGATTTTTTTAAATAATTTTAAGAAAATTTAAAAAAATAATAATTATATTACTTTAAGACATTAAAGTTTGTCATTTTTCTTTATTTGACTTATGAACTATTATATAATGTAATAAAATATAGCATATGATGTTATTAAGTAATATAATTAGTTTTCTTAGGATTTTTTTAGAATTCTCTAAAAAAGTCTTATAAATAAAAATAGAGAGAGTAACATACAAAAATGGATAATTTGAACTAATTGCTAATTGTTATACAGACTTGTCAATCCCTATATTTAAATTACTAATTATTAAATTTAATTTATCATTGTTTATATTTAAATTGTCGACCAACGCCTAATATGAGTATAATAATTATCAATTATCCCATTTTGGCATTGTTGGCACCCTTTTTTTGCTGCACGCTGACAGTTGTACCAATTCACAACTATTCATATTTTGACATAACTTTAGTCACTTCAGGGTCAAATACAAAATTCTCATAAATTAGAATGTAATATAGTGTAAATAATTCGGGATCGTTCTCTTATCATGGAGCTTTTATTTTGAATCCCCAGATTAAGCTAAGTACTAAAAGTATGGTTAAAAAAATAGCGTTTTGAGATTGGTTTTTTTAATTCAAATGAAAATTGAACTATGCTAATATCTTTGGTATTTGTAAAAATAATAAGGAAAGAAATATTTTTTTGGATTAGGTAACAAAGTTGGTGGTTTTCTAACTTCTTAAAATTAATTGGGAGTTAAAAATTGCATCAAATCTAATAAAAAAACTCTAAGTAATCGCATTAAGTCTAATCTATCTAATTAATGACTAATCATACAATTGCATTCATAGTCATTTCTTAGATAAATTGTTAAAAAATCATACAATCCCATTCATAATCATTTCTTAGATAAATTGTTAAAAACCACTTGATATGTGTTTGAAAATTATTTTAATGCACTTGTTTCCTCTTAATAAAAGGACAATCTTGACACTCAATATAAAATTAATTTATCATACAATCCATATATCACATAAAATGTATAATTTATTAATCCTAAAAGAAATATGTCAATATAAAGTCTTAAGCGAACTATTATAAAATTCAACACAAATAATAATTCAACTAGTCTCACAATCATGTATCCAGACAATAATCAAGTAAAAGTCCATAATACATGAAGTGAGTTTATATAAAAATAGTAAACTCCTTTTAGTAGCTTATTAAAACTCTAACCATTTTCTCTACTGCCAAAACTCGAAGGAAATTAGCCACTTATTATTTTAGATAGGGTTGATGTACTTAAATAGCTATGAACTTTTTCTCAAAAGTGCAAAAGTAACTATGAACTATTTTTTAGTGCAAAAGTAATCATTAACTCTAGAAAATGGGTGTAAAACCGTTAAAGTACTGTTCAAAACCATTAACTGTAATATCTTGATATTTTTAGCTCTATAGATGAGGAATTCAGGATAAGTAAAGGGTCAGAATCAGTAGAAGAGGATGTCCAGAAAAAGTAGAAAAAAATTGTTGAAATCATTTATCGCCAATACAAAGTAATTCCCAGAGAAAAATTCATTTTGGTAGTTCTAGGTGGCAAAAAATTTTGAAATTTTTATGAGAACCTCCTGGAATATTCAGAATTTTCCTCTACTAATTTTGTCACTTCACTCATCCTGAATTCCTCATCTAAGGAGCTAAAATATCAGGATGTTACAGATAACAATTTTGAACAGGACTTTAACGGTTTTACTCCCTTTTCTAAAATTCATGGTTACTTTTACACCAAAAAATAGTTTAGGGCTACTTTTGCACTTCTGAGAAAAGTTTATAGCTATTTAAACATCTTAACCTTTTAGATACAACCACGCAATTAATAGTCAAGAAAAGTAATAGTCAAGAAACCCATCAACTCTAGAGAGAGAGAAAATATGGGTCTTTGGTTCAGTGAATGGAGAGAGAGAAAATATGGGTCTTTGGTTCAATGAAAGGAAAAAAACAAGAAACAGATGGAGGTTGGTGGTTATGAAGAAGGATCAGCGATGATGGTGATGGTGATCGACGAAGGTGGCTGACGGTGATGATGGGTCTCGACTACTAAAAATGGAAGGTGGGGGAGACTGACGGTGGAGAACAAAGAAATATGATGATGGGTGGTGTTGGTCTGACGGTGAAACTGGAGAAGGATCAGCAATGACGATTCAAAACAATAAAAAAAATTATTTAACTAATTAGTCTATAAAATAAAATAATGCAAATAAAATATTTTCTTGAAATAAGTATTTTAAAGACATATGAGCATGTGTGTAAACTTCTTATATTATTTGAGGAAAAAAACAAGAGAGAGAGAGAGAGAGAGTAAGAATAAATTGTCTAAATATTACTAACAATTATCCCAATATCTTTTTTGAAAAAAAAATATTTTATTCAAAAACAAAACCCTAACTCACCCATATAAAATACATTTTCCAATTTTAACTCTACCAGCCGCACTGTTGTCTTCCTTTTTTTTCTCTTTACTGTTCCTCCGTCTAGTCAGCCGCCGCTCACAACCATTGCAGCCGGTAAACTCTATTCTTTGTCCATTCTTCTTTTTTTTACATCTTATTCGAATCATACCTGTCCACTCATTCTTGTTCATCACTGTTCACCATTTTTTTTATTTATTCTCTCTTTCTTCTTTATCTTTCATTGAGCAGAAGGTCTTGTCTTGCCAAGCCATTCCTCTCTCCATTTATTTCTACTGTGCGTGAGATGTAAGTGTGTGTATAGTTGTAATTTTTCATAGCACCCTACTTTCGAAAATTAAAAAAAAAGAATGGTATTGTGTGTGTATTTTTGGGAAGCGTTCCTGTACCTATTGCCTTTTCCTTCCATTAACTTTTCTTTCTTCCTTCCCGAAAGTCCTGTGCAAGTGTTTATGTGTATTTAAAAAAATTATCTAAAGATTAATATATATATATATATATATGATAGCTAACAAACATGTATTATATAATATTAACTTTTAGGAGTAGATTTAGGTTTTATGCTAGAATTAGAATAACTCTAAAATAGCTTTGAGTAAACTACTAATAGAAATTTAAATGTATATTTTGTAGACTCTTATTGAGCTTGGGAGTAACTCTGGTATGCTTACCTATGTGTTTGGGATACCAGGTAACTATGAATATTCTTTCACACACTTGTAAATTATGGGTGTTTAAATTATGAATGATTTTCTTGAAAAATAGACTGAATTATATGTATATGTGCATATATCCTAAATTCTCAATTAAGTGATATTATAAGTGAATTTAATTGTAATTCATTTTAATTCCTTTATGAATATGATAATTATGGTTAATGTATGTTTAGATTATTGTTCCTTTCAAACATGCTTTTAAGTGTATTGATGCGTGATATAAATGGAAGAATGATTTATTGTACCTTGTCTGGATAATATTATATATATATATATATACTGGTAATTGAATATATCTATCATGGAAGTTGCATTTGTGATGGGTTGGAGTAGTAAGGAGAAATTTATATGTTGAAATATTTTACCACATGGTATGCCATCACCCGGTGCACAGTGGATGACACTTTTTAGAACCCCTTCTTCCATACTTTCATGTGGCCAAGATTTGTGTTGGAGCTGGGGACTTAGGACACCTTCTAGGTTTTATTCTTTTTAAGGAGGGGAGCCATAGTCCAGACTTGAGCTCTATACCTTTGGCCGGGTGTATCTTAAGAAACTGGTGAGCTTGGGACAATCCAGTTAAATGGATGAGT
>JBAGKO010000014.1:85616-112395 GCA_037177275.1 Acacia concinna
GTGGACGGTGATACAAGGGAGATTGCATATTACATAATTATAATTGTTTGTTGTGATAAAAATATAGATTTGAAAATGATGATTGGATCTGAAATTGTGTTATATGAAGTTCATGAATATACAAATATATGTGTAATCAGTTTCTTATTTTGTCATATGTGATTTACTTGTGTGTGGTAGAAACTTTCAGTAGTTATTGAGACCGTGCCATCTCATCCCTTAATATTAACACTTTTCAGGTGATTGAACTAGTAGGAACCAAGGGAAGGCGCCTATGGAGTTAGCCGCAATAGCTCTTTTATACTCCTAGAGTATATGTTATGTTGTTTAATTTTGCCATTACCCTATGACTTCCGCATTTTATTTTTATCCACTAAACTATTTTGAGGATTTCATTTGAAACCTTGCATGAGATATATTTGAACTAATAATGTATTTTGATGATTTGGATGTTTAACATCCTTACTGGTTATATTAGAGGTATTTCTGTTAATATTTGGTCTATTAAAAATTAAGGTGTTACATTATTGACTAAAAGTGTAATGATTTTGACAAAATCCATAATGGTTTTAAAAAAATCAATAAATATGGACAATATATGTAAAATGATATGATAAAAAGTTTTGGGTTATGACTAATAGAGTAATGAGTTGGTGAAATGAATATTGGTGTTAATGAATTTCGTAATAGTTTTGACAAATCAATAAATACTGACAAGATATATAAAAGTATTGACAAAGAGTTTTAAGTTGTAACCAATTCAACAAACCAATTGAATAATGTGATTCACTAAAAGAGTACTAATTTTGACAAAATCCATAATGGTTTTGACAAAATCAATAAATATTGACAATGTGTAAAATGATTGAGTAATGGGTTTTTTTTTTGTCTTTTCTCCCAAAAATGAAAAACTCATATTCCTACGTCATTCCCTCTCTATCTTTGCATGTGTTAATGGACTTTTTTGGGTTTTGGAAGTTGACATGGTATTTATTTATCTTTTTCCCTTACGGTTTTTGTACTTACAAGACTTATTTTTATTTTAGTTTTTGGTTTTACAATAAAATTTCATAATATTTTAGTATTGGATTGAAATAAATTTGATTATGTGAACCTTTAATGAAATTCCCCCAACAAGTTTTATTGGTGCAATATAATAAAATTGGAGAAGTTGGGTTACAAAATTTTAATAAAAAAAATATGGAAGATAAAAAAACTAAAACAGAAAGAAAATTTAAGTGAAAACTTTAACACCACTTCCCTCATTTTCTTAATTTCGATTAAAAAAAGCTCTCTCTCTACTTACCAATTGACTTTTTTCTATCACTCTAAAGTACTTCTATCTATCATTTTTTTCTCTAAACTAGTTAGTAGGATTTTTATGAGTAACTAAATAATATATTTAACTTTTTAATTTTTTTTTTTAAAAAAAGTTAATTGTATCTTATAATTATAATTAGCACCGAGAGTACAAGCCAGAATTGGTTTTGGCTTTTGATGAAAGATGGATATATAGGGATGAGATTTAAAAGTATGTTTGGTATGTCAATAGTTTTAACTTTCTATAGTAGCAAGCACAAACTACAACTGGAGTTTTCCAAGAAAAAGTATTCCAAGAAAGATGATGCACACAGAAATCTCAGGGCAGAAAGTTGCTCGCAGTAATTTTTCCCTCATGTAAAATTAATTTTTACTCCAAAAACCTTAAAAATGTTCTAAAACAGCCCATATTCTTGTCACATTTATCAAATTTGCTCCATTCATCTTTTGCACAAATTGCAGAAACACAATATATCACCACAGTCAAGATTAGCTAATTACAAATATAAAATAAAGAATGAGGAAGAGAGGCCTCCCCCAAAATTTGTAACCCACAAGAAGCTAAAGCAAGGTATTCACAAACTGACAACCCTACAAAAAATTTGGCAGCTGAGAATCCAATCTTTGCTGCAATTCCTTAATCTTCAGGGAGAGTTCCTCTTTATGTTCCTTGTAGCTCTGGAGCAAGTATTCTTTTCCTTCTATTACCTCTTTCAACTCGCCTACTTGCCTCCTGAGCAGCTCTATCCTCTCTTCATCGTCCCTTTCTTTTTCAAGGAGCTCCAAATTATTGTCCCCTTCAGTAAGTCCATTTGCATGGCCGTCACTATTAGCTGTAGTGGTAGAAGATTTGTCATGGGAAGCATGTGCAACACAATGATCTGAAATTGCCTTTCTCAGCTGTTGAATCTCCCTCTCAGAGTCAAACAAGTCCCTGTTTGCAGCATCAAGCTGCAATTGCAAATGAGAAGACAGTCCTAACTGAGCATTAAGTGAACTTTGCAATTCAGCTATTTGATCTTGCATCTCCAGTATCATATCATCTCTTCTCTTCAACTGTTGCCTCAGCTTCTGTATAACTTCCCGCTTGCTAAAGATATCATACCCAGACTCTGATACACACGGTGAGTCAGAGCAGTTTGAATGATGGAATGACTTTGAAGGCAATTCAAGCTGATCAGGAGAGGAAGCCCAAAGAACACCATTCTCCTTGCTAAATTCAGCACTAGAAACAGTAACCAAAGGGAGGGCCACATCAGATTCCCTCAGCATCTGACCATTTGACTGGCACTTTAGTTCTGTTGCACCTCCATTTCCTGTAAGAAACATCAACACAAACAAGGAAACTTCCATGTTAGGTGCAAAACCAATAAGATAAACGAGTTTCTAAAGCTAGGGCTGGGCGAAGCTATCCTGTTAAATAGAACCATATAAAAAACGGATGCTAAGCAAGAGCAAAATATACAGAAATAATATTACCCCAAATAACCAGCAAGGAATTAATTTCATCAACTATGTGTTCCAATTATTTGTGAAGTGATTTATATCCAAAGTTGACTATCTTCTCCAAGAAAGCAGTCAACTTCAAAAGTGGTCCATCAACTGAAATGTATTTTAGACCAAGTTAATCAGCAGAAAGCACCATGTGACTCTTTTCCTTTTAACCAAATAATACCACATCTGCAGATGCACAATACAAAATTTGATCACCATAATTGCAATTACTCTAGAGTGAACTCGCATAGGTCCAAGTAAACTCCTGTTGCCTTAACTTTGCACTTTGCCAACTGACCATGAAGTTGCTTACTCTCACGGAGAGATATCAGTAGGGTGTGATAAGTTGAGCTATAATTAGATTTATAATGTCTAGATGACCTTCTTGATTAGAACACTCCATTCCCACTTTCCCCACCATTACAAATCAATAAAACTGCACATCACTTCCAACATCTCAAACGATAAGTGAAATTCTTGTAAATTACTTTTAATTGTTTTAAGTTAACAATGATGCATGCAATGGCTTCAAATGGTGCACAAGAATCAGAAGCAGAGATAGATGATAGAAAAATACATGAACGGACCAAAAAGGAAATAAGAGTCTACAGCTGTCTGAAACACTTTAAAATCATAGGAGCGCAGACATTGTTGGGTAACAGGAGACTAGATTGGGTCAGACTTCTATAAAACTCAATATGGAAACAGCATTCAAAATAGGAGGAAACAAGACAAAGGATAGAGAAAGACAGAGGTGGAGAACTTTTTCACAGAACTGAAGCATAATTAAAAAATTCAAAGCAATTTACTCAAAAAGGAAACAATTTTTGGGCAATAAAAAGAAAAGAGGGTAAATAGAAGAGTTTACTAGGATAACATTCTGCAACAGGTGAAACTACAAAAGCAACCGCAAAGGACCAAGTTAAACCTGAAATACAGCTGAAGTAACCACTATTATCTTGTGCTAGGGGGTATCCATTAGCGTGAAAATCACTCTCTGCATGTTTCCTAGTACTGGAGGCCTTTACAGTTCCTGATTTTTTAAAAGAAAAATAAAGTTATAATCGGACATATATAATAAAAGTTGTTACAGTGAAATCAATCAAACTAAGGAAATGTTGGAAAATTACTAGCACTTTCAAGCTGCTTTGAGTCAAGTGCCTGCTTCAGCTTGTAACCAAGGCGGAAAGATAATGTACTTAACAAAGCACCGGCAGCAATAAGAAGCCAATTGGGTCCTTCACCTTGAAGCTTGGTCTCCTTTTGAATTCTAGGTATCTCATTGGTAATTGGTCTCATTTTAAGAGCTAAAATAATTGAATATACTATTCTCACTTATTCAGAAACAGCCTACAAAGATAGTCAGCAACATTTGATTAATACTAGATGGGTTCCAGTTTAGATGATCATGCCAAACAAATTTGAAAAGTTTCTTAGTAGATCATGCCAAAAGTAAAGTTGTTTGGAGCCCAATAAAATAGGGCAGAGGAAGACCAGAGAAAATGCTCAACAAGGTTATTGAGCAAGGTCCCTTAGTTAACAATTTATCCAGAGATTCAATTTTTCATCATTTTGGAAAGATTAACCTTGTCTTTGTTTATGTCTTAGATTGGAACAAATTACTATACCCACCTAATGGGATAAGGCTTTGTTGTTGTTGTAACATGCCAAAGAAATTAACACAATTTCTTAGTAGAAGTTGACAACTCTTCAACTATGTAACAAAAAACAAACATAAACGGAAAAGCAAACAGCCCAATATAGTATGGATCCAGATCATCCCCTCAAAATACTGGACTCAACTACTAAGTCCCAAAGCATAAAAAGTTAAGATATTAACACACCTCAAAAACAAACGAATACTGTGATATATTATATTATTTAAGTAACAGTTATCAGGATATATCTGACAATTGAACAATAATATAGAACAACTCATCAAGTTAACCATAAAATTAAAATATTTACGATCAGAAAACTATTGATATCTTTGGAAATATAATGGATATGTAATATGTTATAAATTGAAAGGATGGCCTGCTAACGTTATTAAAACAGTCTATCCCCCAACTTGTTCACAAATTGCTAACTGATCCTTAAAAGAAAACGTAGGTTAGTGAACATGAAGTCAAAGATCAAATACGAGTTTTTAAGAATTCTATAAGTAACATGGCACAAGTCTTAAAGTGCTTAGAGATTGAGGCCGATTTGATATGTTGGAAGTTGGTGCGTGGAAATGGAAGTGATGTGGATTCCACAAAGATCATGTATGAATGCTTAATCAACACACTAACTGCAAATGCAGCTGTCAAAACACTAGAAGTCCAAACTAAGTAATACTCAACGCATGAAAGTCATGTTCTACATGCACTTATCTGAACCAGGATGTCCTCATGTAATTTCAAAGATATAGAAGAAGACGCTAGCATATAGAACTACTATAAATATAATTCAGCAAAATCGTGGCATTATTGGGCATTATAGTTTTGGTATTTCTCCTCTCCTTTAATGTATGAAATCTTCCACTTTCCCAATACGAAGGCTTCCTCCATCCCCACCTTTTTCTAGAACAACTTAGCTTTTTCCTAAAATTTCTGGCTGTCAATATAAAAAAACTTCTACAATCTTTCTATCAATTTTCTTTCAGTTTTGTTTTATATGTCCTCTATCTAGATAACAAGCTTCAACATTGGCACTATCAAACATTTATAAAGGGAAAAAAATAAGGATTCCAATATGGTAGCCCTTGAAGGATCACGAGTACTAGCTTCCAATAAATCCTTACTTCCTTTTATCTCATCTTATACCATGAAGAAAATATCACCAAATTGGTTCAATCAATGTGACTTCCTGAGGAATCATCACTCGCAGAAAAAGAGTAATATACAAAGAGAAGAAAAGTGATAGAAATCCAGGAGAGAGGAAAACCTGGAACAATCAAAGGCTCATCGTGGTCGACCATGAAAACCTGGGCATGGAAGGGGAAGATGATGCAGTGAGAGAACAGGAAGGGCTTTTGTGGAGTGATAGTTGAGGTACTGACTGAAGAGAACGGCGGCTAAAGAGAGGACGACGGAAAATTCAGAGGAAAAGACCTCGAGCTCAGCAAAGGACAATAAGAAGGGCAGAGTAGTAATTTTACCTCAAAATTATAAAAGAAGAAAAATAAATAGAAAGGAAATATGTAAAAATCGTTGCAGTAAAATGAAATCATAAAATTTCATATTAATCTTTTTATATTTAAAATGTTGTGAAATTATAAAAATACCCTTAAATTTTAATAATAAGAGTATTCTAATTCATAATAAAAGTATATCAATTAACGCATTTAAATAATATGTATTTAAACTGTGAGTTGCTGTGAATTGAAATACTCTTATTGTAAATTAAAATTATTTTGTTGTTAAAATTAAGAGGAATTTTTGTAATTTTACAACATTTCAAGTACAAAAGTACTGATATAGGATTTTATAATTTCATTGCACTGAAATGTCTTTTAAATATTTCACTTGTATTTTTTTAGAATTCTCCCAATTTTAAAATTGGACCAATTTTATCTCTATTATTGTCTAGGTTAATTTAAATTGTTTGTTGACTACATACATTAAACTGATAGTTTAAACATCTTAGTTATTTTTGTTAAATTGTAATTTTGCCCTTAAAAGTCCATATGTCATTTACACAATTTTGAAATTTTGAAACTTCAAAAGTAAATTTTCACCATAAAAAAAAAAAATAGAGCCAATCAAACCCTGTTTAGTTAATTGATTGTCAAAATTAACTGAGACAACGACAAAAGCAAAGTTGCTTCAATTTTAAAATTGTTGAAACAAAATTGCCTCTCAATCAAAACCTTCAGAGCAAAACTGCCTTTCAATCAAAACTTTCGAAGCTCTTAGCCTCAAACTAAGAAACATTTTGACTTTACAAAAGAAAAATACAAACTACCCTAAACTTTAGACAAATGTACAAAAAATCAAACCGAGCAACGATTCGGTTAAGGCATGGGTTCAGGGTTCAAAAAGTTCAACCGGGTCGGATCAGGGGTTGAACCGGCCATATTAAAATATTACAATTTAATTGATAATGATAAAATAACATTATATATATGCATGAAAATTAAAGAAATATATACATATAATTTATAATAATAAAATAGGTGACAATATATTGATATATTTTTAAAATTTCATAAATAAATGGGTAATATTCTTTTTTTTTAATAAAAATGGGTCAACCGGTTCGATCGGTCGTTGATCAAATTGATTAGTTGACCGGTTTTTATCCAGTCCGGACCGGACCACTAGCCGGTTCCCAGTCGAACCGGCTGGTCCTGTCCAGTTTTTTATTCTTTGCTTTAAACAATTCATAAATATTTTTTTTTGTTTTAATCCGATATAAATAACGCTCTTTTAATTTAATACTGCTAACTGTGTCAACCTAAATAATTGAAGAATTGAGGATTGGAAGCGGGAGAGCTTTTCTCTCTGTTTAGCTTCAGCAACTTTGATCACCCATCTGCCCTGCGATCTACATACCCTTTTACATTACCTTTATGCCCTTAATCACAATCTCTTGCTCTGTACTCCTACGGAGTTTGTGGTGCTTTTCCTTGTCTTCATGTTCCAACTCCCACCTTGTTATGCTTTGCATCTGGATTACTGCTGCAAGCATTACCTCTTTATGCGCATCATTCATACTCGCCACATCCATGCATCTAAAATGCAATCACTCTTGTTAATTCATTGGCAACTTCGTGGATCTATCACTATCATCCAGGAAGTGCATAATCACTTTCTCCTTCATTTCCATCATGCACTCGATGCGAGCTTCATTCAAAATTATAGTTTTGGCGTCTTCAGGGCATGCTTTGGGTACTCTCTGCATGGCTTCCAGACGTCCCTATATCATCCTTAACTATAACTCACGCTCTTCTTTGGATTGCCATACAAGATCTACCTTTGAACTATTATACCACCCCTATTGCCCGCCTTATTTCTCATCACTTTGGTGAATTCCTATCATATGATCAAAATAATGTATCTCACTGGGGAGGCTTCTGTATCCGTGTTAAAGTACCATGGACATTCTGTGTTTCCACACTTCTGCAAGTCACGCTTCTAGCAGGCAAGGTAGTTGGGATCACCTAACTAATTGAGCATGTCGGTACACTCTGTCAACTTTGTGGTTGCTTAGGTCATACTTCCCGCCTTTGTTCACACCAACCTTCCCCTCGCACCATGGGCCCATTTCATTGCATGTTTCCTTCAAATTTGGCTCCTACCAACTCTAATGTCATAGTGTGTTGCTATTATGGTCCCCACCTCCCTCATCCAATAGCCCTAACCTAATCGCCCATTGTTTTGCCCCAGCTTCACTTAAATGAGCTCTCCCATTCCCCTCGAATGCTCCACGCCTAAAAAAAAAATATCCACTCTATTTCACATGAATTAGCCTCCTCACCAACAGTATATCCAAATAGCCTCCCTTTTCCCCATCACTTATATTGCGGTAAAAAATGTTTATGTACCCTAGATTCCTATCTTACATCCCTTTTCCCCAACAGTATAATGACATTTTTGGAACGTTTGCTGCTTTACTATGTTATATTAACTATACTATTACTTATATTTCTCCTTTATTTTGGTTGTGTTGCAGGTGTTAGCTCTTTTTGTGATAGATTGTCGACACTAATGCCATATATGTCACTCAAACCGAACTCTAACACTCTTGGAAGTCTGGATATCCTCAAACTAGTTTTTGCTTGCGTAGTAGTGTTTGTTTGTTCCTTAAGTCATCAACCATTGCATTTGATGCTCTTGGCACTTGGGATTGTACAACTTTTTCTTACTATGGCACATAGAAGAATCCGCTTGCCTCATCTCTCTTCCCAAGGGAAGCTTCAAACCATAGTGGTTCACTCGGGTGGCCTATGTCCTTTGGAAGATGTACTGCAACACCCATATATTCGCTTTTGCTCTACTATCCCAAGCTCCATCTATGTTGTTGGTAGTTTTTAGTGGCTCGCTTTTGGTGGCTTCAAACTATTTTATGCGTCGAGGCTTCATGTTGCTTTGTTTGGTAGTTCTTCTTATATGCTCCTCTGGTCCTATATAGGGCAAAGAGAGAAAAAACAATTTGCTCCTATTTATAAGGCGGAGAGAGAATATTTTTATGTGAATATACAAGTTTAGCCTTTATTTATTGTTAAGTTTAAATTGTTCTTATATGATATAATATATCTTGAATGAGGGTAAAATTGGCAAATTGTTGAATTTTATAATAGAGTTAATGAAGTTTAAGGTTTTTCTTTTTGTTTGTATGAAAAATGTTGGAAGTGATTTATATATAGGATCAGAGGAGTATGTCGTTTACTGATGCTTGCTTGTAGTTTATTTGCTTTCTATTTTTGTAGGTTTTAGGCTGCTTGTTTTGCTTTTTGTAACCCAGTATAGGGTAGCCCAAATATAATGTAATCATTTTACGTTATTTTTAATGAAATTTGTCTATTTATAAAAAGGGGGAAAATTGCACTGAAGTACCAAGTAAGGGAATATATATCAAAATGGTCCTATGAAATCAACAAATTGCAATGAGAGCCCTTGAAACTTTTATATCGTTTATTCCATTTGCTAATTTACCCAAATGCCCTTATTGGAATTAAAAAGAACTAAACAAAATGGACTGAAGCAAGGCAAAGTGTGCGATCTAAAGGCAGGAGAGCTGAGAAAGGGAATGACATAAGGGAAAAACGGAAAGATACAGAGGAACGGCAAGGTACAGAGTTCATCTTATTGCAGCTATTATCTTTATCTTCTTCATTCAACTTGATTGATATTTGTGTTCCCAATTTGAAAAAATCTGAATGTTGTATTTGCTTTAAAACATGGAAAAATGTGCTAACTTTTTGGTTTGATAATTGATAATGAGGGAAGGTTGTGTCGGTATTGAGGTTTGCTTCTTGAACGTTGTTTGTGGCCTACATATTAAGTGTTGATTGTGGTTTCATGATGTTTGGTTAGGGTTTAGTTTGTGATCTCTATTTTATTGTTGACGATGCTATGTTTTCGGGTTGCGGGTGCTATGTTTTTGCATTACAAGGTGTAAGGGATGAAGATTAAGGTAAAATTTTGAAGTTCCAGCATGTGGGGTGCAAAGGGAAAAATGGGTTGTTAATGGATACAGCCATAGTTGTTAATACATGTGCAAAACTTGTTAATGACAAATGTAGGTCGTATTTAAGTATTTTAGTTATGATTTAAGGGTGTTTAAGAATGATTTTAAATGTGTGCATTTTCTTTTGATATTTTGTACTTATTTAATGTATTAAAAGTGGGGGTATATCAGTATGAGGTGAAAGTTGTATGTTTTGGATTGTTGTTGTGTGAAGTCAAAAAGGTGTTGTTAATAAGGGCAGCGATAGTTGTTAATATCTGTGGTGACCTTGTTAATAGCAACTATAATGTATAGGTGGATAGTGGTGATGGCCAGCACGTATAGGAAGAATCTACTATGTTTTGAAAAGCACAGATGATGAGGACAAGATTGACAAGGAAGTCACATTGGTACAAGTTCATGTACAATTGGATAACTTGAGTTGACTTTGTGAGGATTTTTTTTTTATATATATTTTGAACTATATCAACTTCATTACAATTGTATTTGTAGAGACTCTTGTAGGGTACATGTGTTGTTTTGTTGCAAATGTGAGACAAAATCGAACAAGGGATGATGGTTACACCATACCTTACTATTCAATGGACAATTACATGAAATGAATGTTGGCTTTTTGTGGTGGCTTGTCACTCATTCTAACAACATACATGTATAAAAAGTTGTCTCTGGTGCAAGTGAATAGGCAGAGAAAGAGAACAAAATATGTGGACAAGTTTTTTGTAATTAGTATCATTGATTAAGTTGACATTCTAACTCCTTATAGTGAACTCATTTTTCTATAAAGATCAAGTACGTACTCCTTGTATGGAATTGATAACAATGGTTTATTAGTATTATCCATATGTTTATTACATTCTTCCTTATCAAATTCAAGCAATTTCTATGCTAATTTTCTTAGTTAAATATGCTAACAAGTCCATGAGTAGCTGTTAACAAATATAAGGGCATCCATTGACAAGTATACATTAAAAGGTCTGTGTGTTTATGGATAAGTACATGGGCTGACTTGTATACACAAACAACTGTATGTACGTCAACTAACAACTACATGGCCTACAGTAACATGTTCATGGGCTCAACTGACAAGTTGATGTGCGCCCATTTATAATTTGTTTGGCCTGTGTGACGCGATCTCTATAAATATATGGCACATAACAAAAAGTATGTGGCAACCAATTATCATTGAATCATACTAATTAAATGATACTCTATAAATAAATGGCACATAAACATATATATATATATATATATATTAATAATTTCAAAAGATTGGGCTAACAACCACATGGTGTCAATTAATAAGTTCATATGCACGTTTTGACAAATCTATGTCCATAATTTGACAATTGCATTTACATTAAAAATCTAATTTTTCCTACATGAAAGTTGGAAATAATACCATATTATATCCAACTTTCATTTACATTGACAAATACATCTACAAGGAAGTTGCCCATATTGACAAACAATCCAAAAAAAAAAAAAAAACCATGGTATGCGCTCCTTACAATTAAGTATGTCTAATAACATGTACTAAATACTAGTATGATATACACCTTCCAAAAAAATATATGCACTATACAAAAAGTAATCTAAATCAAATATCTTGTATCATGCTGGATTAGAATTTTTGCATGTCTTGACAATATGGCTGGCCTTATTGCCCCTACCACAATAATAAATCCTTTTGTTTTGAAATTAGGATTCTATCCTTCTCTTCTTTGGCCTTTCAAGTGGCCTTTTAGTGATTGGTGGTTATAACAACATTTGTGCCATCATCTATGCTCTTCAAAATATAGCATATTCTTCTCAGACATGCTGGCTATCACCACTATCCGCATACACATTACAATTGCTATTAAAAAGGTTACCACATATATTAACAATTATTACTGCCCTCATTAATAACACATTTTTGACTTCACACATCAGCAATCCAAAGCACACAACTTTCATCTCATATTGATACACCCCACTTGTAATGCATTAAATGAGTACAAAATATCAAAAGAAAAAGGGCACACATTTGCAATCATTCTTAAACGCCTTTAGACCACAACTAAAATATTTAAATATGACCTACAGTTGTCAATAACAAGTTTTGCACTTGCATTAGCAATTATTGTTGCATTCATTAACAACCCATTTTTTCTATTGCAACCCACGTGCAAGAACTTCAACATTTCACCCTAATATTCATCCCTTACCCCTTGTAATGCAAAAACACAACACCCACTGCCCAAAAGCAAAGCATCCTCAACTATAAAACAAAGATCACAAACTAAATCCTAATCAAATATCATGGAACCACAATTAACACTTAATATGTAGGCCACAAACAATATTCAAAATGCAAACCTCAATACCCACACAACCTTATCTAATTATCAATGATCAAACCAAAATGTTAGCACCTTTTTTCATTTTTTAGAGCAGATACAACATTCAGATTTTTTCAGATTAGGAAGACAAAAATCAGTCAAGGTGAATGAAGAAGATGAAGATAATAGGTGCAATCGGATGAACTCACTACCTTGTCATTCCTCTATACCTCATTCCCCTTCTTAGTTCTCTGGCCTTCAAACCGCATGCTCTACCTTCCTTCAGTCCTTTGTTTTTTTTAGTCCTTTTTAATTCCAATAAGCACATTTGGGTAAATTGGCAAATGAAATAAATGATAGAAAAGTCTTAAAGGCTCTCATTGCAATTTGTTGATTTCACATGATTTTTTTGACGTATATTCCCTTGCACAGGACTTAAGTGCAATTTTCCCAAAAAAAAATATTATTGATAAATTTGAGTTTTCATGCCTATACTTTTTTTTTTTTAGTTGGAGAAGCCTATACTTGTTAAACATTATGCGCATATGGCCATATATAGCCCCTGGAAAAATTTCATTTCACTCTCATTATAAATAGAACTACGGCTTCTTTGATTTTATTTTCTGTTTTTTACTCTTTAAAACAATTTTTAGAAAAAAAGTTTTGAAAATAATAAAACAAAAAAAATCTTTTTGGAAAATTGTTGTTGAAAAATAAAATTTTTTGAAAATAATAAAACAAAAAATCTTTTTGGATAATTGTTGTTGAAAAATATGTTTTTGAAGTGATATAGCGACGGGGCTGTTGATAGTGATGTGACGGAAATCATTATTTATAGTATAGTATCGATAGTTCATAAGTGACAGTTTTAACAAATGAAAAACCAAAAAAACAAAAATAAGAAAACAACTTAAAACTGTTTTTGTTTTTTAATTTTAAAAAACAACTTTTTTGTTTTTTTGTGTTTAAAAAAAATTTGGTAAAACAACTTTTCAAACAAGTTTTTTGCTTTTTTATTTTAAAAATAAAATAATTATTTTTAAAAATAGCATCAAACAAGCTCTTAATAACCATGAGTCTCTAAAACTTTTCAAAAACCCTTTTCTTACTTTGAAACTGTTCTAAAACCTCGTAACACCTAAGAACAAAAATGAAATTAAAATGTATGGGTGAAAAAGACAAGTGTGTCCTTACTTTACTTTTCAAAAAGAAAAAAAAAAGAGGGTCAATAGTTGTCGGAGCTCTAGCGGCGAGTCGTTTGGCCGAAGCAATCGGCATCTAGAGTGGAGACACTAACGCCACATCGCCAAAAAAACTTAAATTCAATCTCTTCATTTTAGTTATAAAACTTTATATTCAATTGTTTTTTCGCACCCAAGAAAGTTTATGTTGTTGGCTGTCTATCTGCAAAAAGTTCATAGAGTAATTTTTTTAAAAAAATATCTCATTGTTGTGGCTGTCAACAAATATCTCTGTCATGGTTGTCACCCACAGAGTCATGACACGCCCCAAAATATTGAAATTGTGAATTTTATCATGCTAGTTATAAATGGAGATCCATCTATTAGAATTCACAACTTCACTTATAAGTATGCTATTAAAATTGACAACTTTATCATAATAAATTTACAATTTTTTTATTTTCAAAATAAGTCATTTGCTTAAGAAAACTATATGTCAAATCATTAGTAAAGACCACACTTAAGTAAAATTCATTATATCCATTATGATAAGAACACTGCTTTAATGCGATTTCAAAGACCATACTATAGTTGAACATACATAAAATTTTGTTGCCCCCTTTCTGGCTTTTTTTTTTTTATCAAATTGCCCCCAAAACCTTTTGAAATGCCATCTCACTCCTAAGACTAAATTGAATTAAAATTTGTGGATGAAAAAACAATTGTGCCCTTACTTTATAAGACAAATAAGTGAAATTATAAGACCATCTGGGCTTGTCGATAAGTAACATTCACAAAAAAAACAAAAACATGCTATTGCAAAACACATGAGAATTTACAAGACCATCTTGAACATGTACAAGACAAGGCATAAATGTTTTTTTTAAGTAAAAAATAAAAACTTAATTTCAGTTTAATCCTATGCGTACAGTGAAGTTTTAGAAAGTTTTGGAACTCCTTGATATTAAATGGCTACAGATGGGGTGCAGTGAAATTTTCCCATAAAAATATGCTGACAGAAAATACTATCTGATTCATTCATTCTTTAAAATTGACCGATTAATTTGTGACCTGATCAAAGTTAACTGCTGACTGAACTACTATATGATTTGTGATTGTAAAATTTCATCAGTTCAGTTTGGTTTCTGGGCCATGTCTATTTGTTAGCTCTTTGTGCTCCTGTCAAGTTAAAAAAAAAAAAAAAAACAGGATAAAATAGTAGGATTTTCTAAAAAGGGGTGGGAGGGGAAAAAGAAATTTATTAAATACCCCGACAGATTGCCTGCTACAACTAATTTCCCGGGGGACAATCACTTCTTCATTTCTCTGCTATAACAATCACCCCATTGCAAGGAATCGCGAGTGAATGAGAATGTCCATCTGATGCCAAATAATTACAATTTGTCGCTCTCATTCATTAAGGCTTTTGACATGTAATGACAGCAAATTTAATTAGACCTTTCTTGTATCCTTCTACCATCAATGGCATAGCCAACGCTCCTTTTATGGTTTTCAATCCTGCCACAAAATAGTAGACACATTCAGATTATTCACCAAACGCTTCAAAACAGGAACCGAACTATATGGATTAAGTTATTCATGAATAGACTATAATATATGAATGATAGATGTTATAGCACAAAGCATGTTTGACACGTGTTTGTGGACAAATTTATCTAAGGTAACTCAAGAAAATAACTAGGCCAGATTCAAGAGGCGACAAGACAGGGGAGTTCTTACCGCTGCGCAAGAGTGATGCAAGACCCTTCCATGTCAAAGCTGAGCGGATGACTGCTGGCCAAAATGGAGCCACAAATGGAGACCAATCTGCCGATTTGATGTTCTGCAACAGCAAGCAACCACATCAGATTCGCACAGTGCACACAGAACCTATTATCGTCCATGCTCTATACATAGACTAAGCACAAGATCGTGACACAGAAGACTAAGTAACCACATGACTCTCCTCAATAACCGAGTTCCAGCCTTTTCAGTTAACTACCTGAAGTGACAGAGATTCAATTAATCTGACGTAATCAGCAGTTGAGCACCAGGCTGGGAGATAATATGAGTCACATATCTTCTTCAAGAGATTTTCCTCCCATGGCATCAAAGATTCTTCAGAAGGGCCAAGATCCCTGTGGCACCATGTTACGATAATTATTGTGCCACCCGGTGCTACTACTCGAGCTAACTCACCAACAAACTGCCAGCAAAGTGTTACATGAAGAAATTGAGATAAGATCACCCCTTACCAGAACTTGGAATGAAAATGGAGATTCAAGCATACTTGCACGGTATTGTCAGATGCTACTGAAGAATTTCATAAAAATCAGTCCGTCGCAATTAATGCTTAATACTAAAAGAGAGGCAAAAAAACCTTTGCTTTGTCAGGCATATGTTCTCCACTCTCCATGGACCATACCAGATCAAACTGCCCATCATGGAATGGTTGCTTCAAAGCATCTGCAACTTGAAAAGAAACCTGCTATCACACAAATAGGAAGGTAAGAATAAAAGAGCTATATTGAATACATCCTATAAAAAAAAACTCAAAAACCTTGTTTCTTAAATTTGTTTTAAATATCAATTTTAGGAAGCAAACATAAAATGATTAATGCAAAAAAAAAACAAAAGATAAGGGGAAAAACGAAAAGATCAACAGAGACCTGATCAGCTAATCCTTGGGAAGCAGAAAGAGCATTTGCTCTAGCAGCTTGAACAGGGCTTAGAGTGATGCCTATGCTCTTTGCCCCAAATTTGTTTGCCATGTATCTTGAACTGCCACCTATGCCACATCCAACATCAACAATAGCCTTGGGCCACTTGGTTGGGTCCTCTAGCCGTTCAGAGAAAAAATTAGGAGTCAGTGCCTTTTCAGCTCCAATGCAAAACAATATATTTAGAGAAATCAGGACTAAGGAGTATGGACCCAGCTCCAATTCCTTTTAAATTTTTATGACATTTACGGCTGTGGATATATTCTTTTTAGGGAAAAAAAAAAAGATTGGCAAAATCACTTTTCGAAATGATTGAGTTTATGAAACAGGTTAGACATCAACAGAAAAATTTAGTTGTTGAAAACAAGCCCCTAAACTTCACACGATATATGACCATTTCATGCAAAAAATTTCAATCTTGTTATATATTCCCAATTTTTTTTATAACTGGAATTCATTAAAAGAAATATATAAATAGC
This sequence comes from Acacia concinna, assembly GCA_037177275.1. Classification (NCBI taxonomy): domain Eukaryota; kingdom Viridiplantae; phylum Streptophyta; class Magnoliopsida; order Fabales; family Fabaceae; genus Acacia; species Acacia concinna. Next base: position 102,308 of record JBAGKO010000014.1, read on the forward strand.
TTATGCTCCATTTTGCCAAAGGTTTTCATTAAGGTGTGTTTGGATGGAAAGAAAAATGGGGAGAAAGGGAGAGAAAATGAATAATGAGTATAAAAATTTCTATAACTGGTAAAAAAAACTTATTTTTCTTTTCCCTTAAGTAATGCAGCTTCATTTCTCTTACATTTCTACGGCTCTGTAAAACATTTCGGACCTCTGATGGTGCATTATCATGAATAAACACCCCAAGGCCCATCCTGCGACGTTTTGAATTTGCCACCGAGGCCAGTCAGTGAAGATATTCCACTACAAAAGATCTCAGCAAGTGATGTCTCCTTTATTCTCATACTGGCTCTTTTCTGGATAAAAAATACCCTTTTTTCCTCCCCTCACTCAACGTCTTTGGAGATCTGGACTACCAAGGTCCACTTCAACCTCTAGGCAGAAATTGTAAAGCGCTCGTTCACAAGGATATCTTGGATTTTTTGTCCTTCTTTGTTAGCTTTAAGGCAGTTTGTTATAACTTTCACAAGCATAAATCTTCTAGTTTATTTTCTTCAGGCTCTTTTTTAAGGACTGACTTACATATCTGAAATCTGAATATTAGCGTTTAATAGAGAAACTTTCAGATTCAAACTTTCGTATACTTGCGGGTACCGCTGAAAGGATGATATTAGAAATCTTGGAACGACGGTGCTTTTGAGGTAAATAGGGTAGGAGAGTACCAGAAACACCAGCGAAACGAAGGGCCTCCTCAATCATCCGGATCTGAGCAGCGCGGTGGTCGGAAAGGGAAACGATGGAATCGGGGTCGTAAAAGCCGTGGTGCATATGGTCACCCCAGATGTCTTCCCAAATGCCGGAAGACTCATCGTAGAACTCAGCAATGCCCTTCTGCAGGACCTCAGGCTCCATGAGGCTGCTGCTTGCCCTTGCTGCAAAGCTAGTGGAGCGCCAAGAACGGGATCTGAGGGGCACACTGACAGCCGTTTTGCTCGATGTCGCGACTGATGGGAAAGGTGAATAGCACAAAGAACTGTAATATAAGAGCGACGTGGGGGCAGTGCTCATGGCTTCTGAATTCTTCAGTACGGGCTGCTAGTGAGGTGGAGATTGATGGAACTGACAATGTAGTGATCCATGAAATGTGCCTTCCTCTCTCTCTGTCAAGTAAGATCTTTGGTAGGTAAAGAAGCCACGTCCGAAGATTGATCAATCAACAAAAACCAGTACTTCCGTCTCTGAGTTTGATATTTTTTAAAAATTTTAAAAAAATTTTAAAAAAGTTAATTATATTATTTTAAAATATTTAAATTTATCATTTTTCTTTAAATTATATTATTTGACTTATGAACTTATATATAATGTAATAAAATATGATATATGATATGATTAAGTAATATAATTAACTTTTTTAAAATTTTTCTAAAATTCTCTAAAAAAAAGTCAATTGAATCCTATAAATAAACATGGAAGAAGTACTACCTCCAGTCCTATTTATAAGATCCAGTTGACTTTTTTGGAGAATCGTACAAAAATCCTAAAAAAGCTAATTATATTACTTTAAGACATTAAAATTTATTATTTTTCTTTAAATTATATTGTTTGACTTGTGAATTAATATATAATGTAATAAAATATGATATATGATACAATTAAGTAATATAATTAACTTTTTTAGGATTTTTCTATAATTCTCTAAAAAAATTAACTAGGCCTTATAAATAGGATTAGAGGGAGTATTAGTTAGGGTATACGACAATTTCACTAGGTAATCAATCAGCAAAACGGATGTGAATTCTATTCCCGGATTGCGTCCTCTTGTAAAAGATATCAATATTATTGAATTTAAAAAGAAGCAAAAATATAATTAAAATAAATAAAAAATAAAAAAATTTAATAATTATAAATTAAGATATTGAAGGTGTGAAAATAGATATATTAACACCTTTAATATTACAATTATCAACTACAAAACTTATATTGTTTTCACTTATTTCAATTATATTTTTTATTCTTTCTCATCTCCCTATTATTTATTAATTACTTTTGTTATTAAAAATCAATATTTTAAAAATTAGACCGTACATTAAGCTAAAAAAGCTAGCGAGTCATGATTCAAATAGTCAGATCTATTGGGTCGTTCGGTCAAATCGATAATACAATAATTAAATGGGAGAAACAGAAAAAGATAAAAAAAATACTGTTAAAATTGGTAAAAGACAAATATCATACTTATATCAAATTTTTTACATCCATTTCATCGGGTTTTCCAATCACATGTGACTTTATGTCTTATTTATTATATTTGATTTTATAATTAAATTATAATAATTCAAAAATAGGACACATGGTCCCATTTGATTAGTGAACCTAACAAAATAGATGTAAGAAACTTGATTTAAGTATTTTTTTAAAGATAAATATGTATATTGAATTGTTAATAATTAATATAGATAATAAAGTTGTTAATATAAATATATTAACAATGTAATAAACATTTGTCTTTTACTATTTCAATAGTATTTTTCTGTCTTTTTCCCTAATTAAATTAAAAATAATATTACATATATAATAGGAAAAATCTCAATTAAATCTAATTGAAATAGTCAAAACTAAAATTGTGCATACACTTTCAACAAATCCTTAATCAGGTCTTTAATTTTTGAACGTTGTTAAAAGACTAAAATGCTTTATTGCTCTTTAAAGAAAAATTGAAGATAGTTAAAAGTAAAAAAGGATTTTAAATTAGGCCTAATCTAACTTAAATTAATTAATGATTATACAATATAATTGGCATGCATTTGTTATTTAATTTTAAATTTCGACAAAACAAATGTTATTTTAACTTCATATTTGATGTGCAGTACCTTGTTAAATGTTAATGTTTCAACAGAGAAAAAAACCCTTAAATATGTCATTTTGTGGATTTCACATATAATATCTTTTAAATATATTAAAAATTTAAAGATTACATATAATTTTCAATATAGCTTCTCCACTTTAAATAAACTTATCTACTATTTTATTTGCATAAAATAATATTACAGTTAATTTATAATTTTTTGCCCATTGCCTTCAACCATCAATAAATAAAGTAAAACATATATGTGTGGATCTAGAAATAATGTGCAATTTAAAGTCAATAATTAAACTTTAAGTGTATATATAAGAATATGATATTTTTTCGTAATTAAAATACCAAATTATATTAATCATATTGAATTGATATTAATTAATTTAAGTTAGAAGATGCCTAATTTTAAATCCTTTTTCCTTTTTAACTACCTACAATTTTTCTTTTAAATAATAGAAAGGGCATTTTGGTCCTTTAAGAACATCAAAAAACCCCTAAGTAAGCTTCTAGACCTCAGTAAAAATTTGTTAAAAGTGCAGGCCATATTTTAATTTTGATAATTTTAATTGTATTTAATTGAGATTTTCCCTTTTATTACAAACCTGAGGGAGTAATAACAATAAAAACAAAACAGGATATTCTCTCTTCCGGGATTTACAAATAAAGATCCTATTTCGTCGTCTTGGCTCTCCACGTCGTTCCTACGTTATTTTACTTAATTAGTGAAATTGTCTTCTTTTTTTTGGGCGAGTAAAATAATTGTCCGTTTTAAAAGCTCTTTTGCTTGCCAGATTTCAGCCCCGTTAATTACTTATTTTTTTTAAAAGAAATACTTGATGAGTTGATGTTATGGAGAGATCTCGTGATTGCCAAAGGCAATAGCAGCCGGCCAGAAATGAAAATGACCACAAACGGCAAAAACCAGCAACTAATGATAGAAATGTATCAAATATCCCATTTTATCCGTGGTATCGTATTATATTGTTTAATCAGATATGATCATAAATATAATATAACATATAGTTTGACTTTTTTAGAAAACCTTAAAAAAGATATTTACATTACTTTAAAGCATTTGAATTTATCATTTTTTTAAAATTATTTAATCTTAAATATAAATTAATTGATATATAATATAATGATACCCTACATATGATATTGTTAAATAATTTATTTATATTCTTTAATCTCTCTAAAAAATGTCAATTAAATCTTATATTTAGTATTGGAGAGAGTATATATAAATATACACACTTGTGTGTATAAGTGTATTTTCATATAATATATTGTTTCCTGCAATGTTAATTTGAATGAGTGGCCTTGACGCTCCAGAGAAGGAGAAGGCAACCAAATTGGCTCCATTGTGCATAACGAAAGGATCAGGGTTCAAGTCGTTTGTGCACTCCTCTTCTCCTCAACTGTATGAGCCAAATTATTATTATTATTACTATTTCCAATCTTAAGTATAACATTCGATTGACTTTTTTTTTTAGAGAGATTAATGAAACTAAATAAGTTATTTAATTATATTATATGTAGTTATCATTATAATATATATTAATTTATAAATTAGAAATAGTTTGAATAAAAATGATAAATTTAAATACTTTAAATAATGTAATTATTTTTCTCATGAACTGATAAATTGATTTATATAATATAATAATACAATAGATATAATATGATAGGTAACTTATTGGGAAAATTTCAAAAAAAGATAAGTGAAATAGAGAAATCCCAATGCTGTACAGCGAAATTAGAAAATTCTAAATCAGTCTGTTTTGTACTTTTTGGGTAATTACAAAAATGTTATTGAATTTTTCACAACACGAGTATCCAAATTAACAATACCAGGTACTACGTATTTACACTGTGAGCTGTAAATACGTAGTACCTGGTGTTGTGAATTACAAAACTCATATTGTGAATTACGAAACTGGTGTTGTGAAAAATTCAATGGCATTTTCGTAATTACCCAAAAAAGTACAAAACAGACTAATTTGGGATTTTTAGATTTCGCTGTACTGAATTATCTTTTCCGTATTTCTAATGTCTTTTTTTGGAATTCTCCCTAGAATAAATTGCTCAAGTTTTTTATTTTGTATTGAGTATTTTTAAGCTTATGATGCTACTTGCTTAAGGAAACATGATCACACATAACCATATACTACAATCCCTGACAAGGTATATGTCATTAAGCTTCACTTCATATACGATAACCGCATTCAGTGAACTGATTATTACGTTTGGTTTTTAATACAAAAGCTGGGTTTGGACTGGGCATTAAATATAAGACCTCAATCAATTTATTTTGTCCTCTAAATTTATAATTTTTTACCAAATATCCCCATTGATTGCACATATTATGAAGTTTCAATCTAAGGGTAGTCAAAATGAAAGATGATATTTTAGGAAAACTAATATATATTTGTTACAAATAACTAATATTAGTAGGAAAAAAATATTGTACATTAATAAGTTTAATTAGGAAATATATTGTACATTAATAGGTTTGATTATAAAATATTTTGTAATTACGTTTATGCATCTTTTACATTCTCGTACATGAATTCTATGCGTCAATCCTCTTGCATAAATAGGCTAGTTGATACATGGAATAAACAATACATTTAGAATACATTTGTATATGGTACTAGAGCTTGGTCAAATAATCTTAGAGTACTTCTTTCTTCCCATTCTATATGTGATAAAGAGAGGAAGAGAGGGTTTTTCAGATCTTGTCATCTAGCGTCCCTAGTCCGTTTGTTGCCGTCTTTTCCAATTGTTCTCATCTCAACACGGTCATCTCCTTAAGTTTCATGCTGAAATTCCATCATTTTGAACTTTTGGTCAGATCTGATTGTGCTATATGTTTGGTTTTGTTTCATTCTATTTGGTATTATATATATGGCTAGAAGTACTCCATTTTTTGTTTTGAAATAATTTGTTTGGTTGGAGTATCTGTTTGGTTGAGGTTATTTGCATTAGTTCAGTCTCTGGTTTTTTTTTTTGTATTCTTTTAGAGGCATTTTGGTTCTTTCTTGCTGCTCTTGTTTTTTTATCAGAAAATTATGGCTGTGTCTAAGACAAACATTGTTTCTGAGGTTTTTCTCAACCATTCTGGTCCTAATCCTATAGAGCAATTAAGTTCATCTAGTCTGCAGGTAACAACAACACTTGTCTTGCTACTTCTTCCAAAAAGTAGATCATAGATTCTGGTGCTACTGACCACATGACAGGTAACCATAAGTTATTTTCTTCATATGCACCTTATGCTAACCCCTCTTCTATATTTATTGCCAATGGTTCTCCTAATTGAGTTGTTGGATCAAGCACTATTACACTAACCCCATCACTTTCATTATCATTTGTTCTAAATGTCACTGGCCTCACCTTCAATCTTTTGTCCCCAAGTAAACTTACTAGAAGTTTAAACTGTTTTGTCTCATTTTTTCCAGACCATTGCTTAATACAGTATCTTTCAACGAATGAAGTTATTGGTAGAGGCTATGAGTTTGGCGGTCATTACTTTCTTGACGATTGAGTGCCGCATTCAGTTGATTGTGTTAACAGTTCATCTCCCTTTGAAGTCCATTGTCGTTTGGGTCATGTTTCATTAGTATCTTTAAAGAGGATGTATCATCAATTCTTGTCTGTGTCTACTTTACATTGTAAGTCTTGTCAATTTGCTAAGCATCATCATGTTTTCTTTCCTCCTCAGGTTAATAAATAGGTTGCGTCTTCTTTTGAAATAGTCCATTATGATGTTTAAGGTCCTTATTTTGTGGCATCCCAAACTGGTTTCCGATATTTTGTTATCTTTGTGGATGATTATTCCCAAACTACATGGCTTTATTTTATGAAGCAATGTTCTGAGTTATTTTCTCATTTTGTGCTGAAATTAAAGCTCAATTTGATACTCCTATCAAAATTCTCCAGAGTGACAATGCTAAAGAATACTTTTATATCTAATTTATTGAATATATAAACTAACATGGCATGCTTCATCAATCATCTTGTCCAGACACCCCTACACAAAATGGTATTGCTGAGAGAAAGAATCGGGCTTATTAGAAGTTGTTCGGGCTTTAATGTTTCAAATGGACATTCCAAAATCCTTTTGGGATGAGGTTGTTTCTACTGCTTGCTTTCTTATTAATCGTATGTCATCCTCTGTCCTTCAAGGAGAGAAACCTATTATGTTCTTGTTTCCTACACAAAATCTATTTCCTCTTGGATGTGTCTGTTTTGTTTAGATATTCATTCAGATCTTAGTAAACTTGATCATAAGTCTTTAAAATGTGTCTTTCTTGGCTATTCTCATGTGCAGAAAGGATCTCATTGTTATTCCCATGATCTTCAGTGGTATTTTGTGTCTATTGATGTCACTTTTCATGAGTTTACTCTGTTCTTCTCTTCTTTAGATTCCCTAGTGTCTACTAAAGCGAGTTTTGATCTTGATGATATTTTGTTTTATCATAATCTTGTTGCACTAGTGTAAGCACCTGTTCCAGTTTTAGATTTTCTAGGAAGTGATCCAATCTCTACTTCTCATACCTCTTCTGAATTTTCAACACCGTCATATCGAGTCCTTGATTCTTCTACCATTGACTCTTCCGTTCCTAATCAATCAGAGCCTTCTGTTTCTCTTGATGACTTACTGATTACCCTTTGCAAAGGTAAACATACCCATTGCCTCCTTCAACATTATGGTAATTGTGCCTATCCTATTAATTCCTTTGTATCTTACAAAAAAATGTCCCCTACTCTTTATTCATTCATTACTTCCTTAGATTCTATAACCATCCCCACATCTCTTCACCAAGCCTTAGCCCATCCTGATTGGCATGTTGTTATAAATGTAGAAATGATGGCCCTAAAAAAAGTTGGTACCTGGACTCTTGCTGATCATCGTTCGAGGAAGCAAGTTGTTGAGTGTAAATGGGTGTTTACTGTTAAGAGTAAAGTTGATGGCTTTTTAGAATGATTGAAGGCTCGATTAGTTGCTAAGGGATATGCTTAGACCTATGGTATTGATTACTCTTAGACAATTTCTCCTATTGCCAAGTTGACATCTGTCCGTCTTTGTATTTCTCTAGCAGCAACTTATAATTGGGATCTTCATCAACTTGATGTTAAGAATCCCTTTTTAAATGGAGATCTTCCTTATGATGTTTATATACAACAATCACCTGGGTTTGTTGCTGAAGGAGAGAAAGCAAGGGTGTGCTATCTTCATAAATTGTTATATGGTTTAAAGCAGAGTCCCTATGCTTGGTTTAACATATTTTCTTCGGTTGTTAATAAATTTGGGTTCTTCAAAGTAAGTGTGACCATTCTGTATTTTATAGTGTTCAGATGCTGGCATGATCCTGTTAGTAGTGTATGTTGTTGATATTATTATCATAGGTAGTAATACCTCTGGGATCTTAGCGCTTAAGGTCTTTCTTAATTCTCAATTTTAGATGAAAGACTTTGGACCATTAAAATATATTTTTTTGGGATTGAAGTTATGAGAAGTAAAAAAGGTATTTTTCTGACCCAAAGGAAGTACATCCTTAATCTTTTAATTGAAACTGGAAAAATTGGAGCAGTACCAAATATTATTCCTATGATACCTAATCCATTTTTTGATATTGATGACTGTATACCATTTGATGAATTTCTTGATGATATGAAGAAGATTGATCTAGAGAAAATTAAACCATTTGAACATCATGAGAGATATCAGAGATTGATAGGAAGACTTAATTACCTCACAGTAACTCTCCTTGATATAACTTTCACTATGAGTGTCTTGAGTCAATTTATGACCCCTCCTACATTTGCTCAGTAGGAAGTATTGGAACATGTTTTACATTATTTGAAAGAATTTCAAGGTCGTGGTATACTTTACATGAATCATGGACACACCAAGGCTGAATGTTTTATGATGCAGATCATGCAGACTCCAAGGCAACAAAGAGATCAACTACAAGATTCTGTGTATTTATTGGAGGAAATTTAATCTCTTGGAAGAGCAAGAAGCAAGATATGGTATCAAAATCCAGTGCAGAAGCATAATACATAGCCATGTCTCAATTTGTACAAGAAATTGTATGGGTCTTCCAACTTATGAAAGAGATTGGTATAACAACAACATTACCTATGAAGTTGTAGTGCGATAATAAGGCGGTTCTTCATATAGTGTCTAACTCTATGTTTCATGAATGCACGAAGCATATTGAGATTGATTGTCATTTTATCAGAGATAAGATCAAGGAAAATTTTATTTCTACAGGGCATATGCGATCCAATGATCAGTTGGGAGATCTTTTAACAAAAGCCCTATGTGGTACCCACGTTGAGTATTTATGTGACAAGTTGAGCATGATAAATATCTATGCTCCAACTTGAGGGGGTATTAGGAAAATATGTAACACCTTACTTTTACTCCCTTACCTTTCCTTATAGTGGCCTTTGGAATCATTGACACGTCTGTATGTCGAAACAGAGAAACTTAAAATTTTGATACAGACAGAATAGAGAAACAACTTTTCCTTAATAACAGAGGCACAAAAACCAAAATCCATAGGATACATTAATCATATTGTATATGGATACATGCCAATAAATAGGAAATATAAATCTCTATATCTAAGCCCGTTCCCTTGTTCGGCCTCTTTCAGAGCTTTCACTTGTGTTGTGGAGAAGGTAAGGTTTCTAGAGAAACTTCAGTAGCAGAATCATAACTAGAAACCATGTAATACAATGCATGCTATACTATATGCAATGCCCGTACTGCCTCTCTTGTGCCCTCTCTCTAGGCACATATTGTGTACCAGGAGCCTGCACGTGACTCAACCCAAACTCAAATAGCCAAGACATATACAAGGAGCCATACCTCTCATGCATACAATCTAACTCAACCATAACATAGCATACAAGCATACAACAAATAACATACAAATAAAGCAATACAGATTAAGGGTAGAGATTCTTGCTACCATATACTCCTTGCATGATGTGAGAGCTCTGTTTCACTATTTCTAGCGCTGTTGGATTACTGGTTTACTTTTTATGTAATATCTACATAGACTATGACACAGGGCATTATTGTGTACCTTTAACAATATACTACAACCCTTTTCCTCTTATACACCTTAGGGTCCTAGTTTTCCATCACCCAGATCGTATCCTCCCCTTACCAGTAGCCCTTGGTAGAATACCCTATACACCTCACTGAGCCGAGGTCCCATAGGCTGCCCACCCC
>JBAGKO010000014.1:112495-131273 GCA_037177275.1 Acacia concinna
GCCTTGCAAGTAGCCAAGTTGACACGTTTCCTCGAGGGCACCCTCCTTCCTCGAGGAAACCCATACTGGCAGTTTATAATTTTGCACAGCCCAGTTGACATGTTGTACTGCCAGGTTACTCCTTGCAACCTTGCTTCCCAATAAGAATTCCAGCAAATATGTCAGTTTTTGAGTCCTCTTTCCAATACAACAAGAATCAACTTCAAATTCATTGTATCCAGAAAGATATGATTTGAAGAACATTGACTGATCTAGAACCTACGTCATGCCATAGCGTCATTTTTGAAAGTGTACAGCACCCTCATATCTTCTTCATTTTATATGATCTTAGATTAATTGGAACGATATTTGAGTCTAGTTTCAAACCTAAAAAGAATCGTCTCAATTGGAGTTGTGGTTAGAGAGATATGGCACAAAAAGAATAATGCTTGATACAAACTTTTTGCTCTTAATATGATGCATCTATATTTGACATCGTCAAAACTAATCTTGTATCTAACAAATTTAATATTGCAAATTGCAATTGTGTACGTGTAACATTCTTTCAAAAATTTCTTTCTGCAATCGGTTAGGATAAAACATGAATCATAACAATTGTAACATTATGGTCAGACCACAACATCAACAATACATTTAAAGCCCATAAATCACATTAAAACTCATTAAGAGCTAAGAAATTTCACCACAAAAAATAAATAATATATTTTCAAATACCAATTTATTTGAAAAATCCATAATGAATATCCCAAGAAAATTTTATCAGCTTAGCTCAATACAACCAATGTGGAAATATATTTTATATATATAAGCACAAAATCTATTTGAATATTTCTAGCAATCAGACTAATCTAAGTCCACAAAACTCGCCAAACTACAAAATAATAGTTTCAACATATAGTCTTTTCACTTAAATAGTAAATGAATTTCAATAAATCATGTGCAATCCACTTTGATTCAAACAACAAAATTTTAAATCTCAATTTCTGATTAAAAAATATCAATTAATGCATCCTTGACCAAAACCACACAATTAAATCCTTCAATGGAAAAAGGAAATAATTCCACCAACGGATGAAAATAGTAAACACCCCATAATTACTCACTTAGTAAATCAATGCATGAACCATGTATGCCACGTTCGGAAAATTAGAACCAAAATTCATCTCTAGTCCTTCATACATAAATTACTATAATTATCATAATTAATATCAAAACCATAACCACTCAAATCAAGAACAATAAAGTCTCCACCTTATATCACTCCACCATTAGATGGAATTAAATTACCAAAATATAATTATCATCAATGCGGAAAAAAAAACATCCATCATGAACATAGAAAATTACCTACCATGATTTTAGCAACTCTTCTTGAGTGTGTTTTCTAGAAACGCAACATCGCTACTTTTGCAAGCCAAAACTCTAAATATTGTCTTATTCGCAGAAACTTGAGAGGTAAAAGTTTTTGTTAGCAAAAGCTAAACTTTTTATCCAAAGCGTTGTGTTTAAGAGATCTTTGACTGAGTCTCATTAAAGAGACACAATATAACATTGGATTTCTAAAATCACAATTCACCTCATGAGCCACATAACCTAGTATCACGCAAGCCATGTTTGAACCCACTGCCTCTAGACATATTTTCATCAAGTTCACATCTATCACAGACTTGGATCTCCATACCAAGTGATTGTGCCCCAGATATGTGAGTTAAAAGTTAAAGCTCAAATCCTCTTTAGCCATTACAATTATCAGCGGATTCATGCCAACCTGAGTTAAGCACCACAACAATTCGTACAATGCAAGAATATCTCTTAAAATTGTTGGCAACAGCCTCTTCACCGTACAAATTATTGGCAACAATACCTGTAAAAATACAATCAACAAACAGTTCGAGTCGCGCCTAAAGGCACTGTCTTTCGGAGATATTTCCAGTCTTGAGTTATATGAGACTTTTTCCTTTAACACACCTACTCACAATATTTTCAACAAAAACTGGGTAGAATTTGTCATTATCTCTCTTGCTTAGATGGACAAAAGAAAATGGGAGGAAAGAAAATGAGTAAATATGCAAATGTCTAAAATACCCTTGTACTTATATGTATCATATTTAAAAGGGAAAATTGCAGCTAGATCTCAATTAGCAGACTTTATTGCAATTAAGTCCTACAAAATCACCTAATTGGGTGATGTCCCACGGGACTTGGATGCAATTATCTAAAAAGAAAAATGACTTATTTGCTCAAATTCAATTAAAACGTGTCATTAGGTGTTTAAAAGTTGTTATTAACTAGTTCAGAATCTACCAAAATGTATTGCGTATTTTGATAGTTTTCATAATTTACATTTGTAAGTCATAAATAATTATAGTGACCATTAACACTCCTTACAATATAATAATCCATTGATGCTTTGTTTATGTCACATATTAACTTTCCTATGTTTTTCTTTTGGAACAAAACAAGACTTGTCATTTTGTGCATAAAGTGCCTCATCAAGTGTTCAAAAGTTGTTATTAACTTGCTCATAACCTGTTAAAATATGCTGCATAATTTTGATGGTTTTTATGGTTCACATTCAATTTCATATATTATTATAATCATTAATACTCCTCACAATATAATACTCTCGGTGTTTCATTCATGTCACGGATGAACTTTCCTTTTTTTTTTGGGAAAAGAACAAGACTTGTCATTCTATGCACAAAGCATCTCATGAGGTGCTCAAAAGTTGTTATTAACTTGCCCATAACTTGTCAAAATGTGCTGTGTAATTTTGAAAGATCATGAGTTAAGATGATGTGATCAAGAAATAGGCAACCACTAGATAATGACCAGACAACGCTAGCAGCTACGACATCGAGTTATAACCACAAGATGATGCGATGTTAAGACAGAATTTTGGCATGTGAGAGAACAGAGAGTCGCGAGAATCTTGTGGCTAAAAGAGAATCACAATTTAAGATGATGTGACACTAAAAGAGGCAACAACCATATGATGGTCGGCCAACACTTGTAACTGTGACATTGCCAACCACCAGTCGATGCGACGCTGATAGAGTACTATGAGAATGAAAAGTTGCGAGCCCTAATCCACAAATTCCCTTCTGATTTAATTTCACTTGAATTTGGGCAAATAAGTCATTTTGCTTTTCAAAATAATTGCATCTAGGTCCCTTGGGACATCACCTCAATTAGGTAATTTCGTGGGATTTAATTGTAATAAAGTCTGTTAATTAGGACTTAGTTACAATTCTCCCTATAAATGAGATTAAATTTTATGGATTTGATCTCAAGTCATGATTTTAAGGGGAAAAATAATGTGGTTAAGTAAGAGTAGATAAATAAATTTAAATTAATTTCTCACAAAAAAATTATTTATGAATTATAGGAGACTATTTAATTACTATAGTCTAATATATGAATTTAGGAGGGTGAGAGAATAAAATAAAGTAAGTTTAAAGAGAAGAGATGAGATATTAAAATATTTATAAATATATGCCATAAGTCTATTATAACCCATAGTCCCACACCGAAAGCGAGAAGCCTCTGCCTTTCTTTTATTTTTCTCTTCGATCCTCCAGTTAAGGGTGGAATCAGGCCAGGCTTTGACCTTAAAAGGCTAAGCTTGGTTCATATAAGGACGGCTTGAGCTTGGCCTGTGCATAGGCCTGGGCTTGTTAAGAGGTTTGGCGTTTTTTTTACAGAAAATAAAGAGCCTTTTGAAGAACAATCTGATTAAGCCTAAATAGAAAAAGGAGCCAAGGCAAATACATAATTGAATCTAAAATACATTACAATATACATCATAAAATCAGTCAAAAAACAAGAACATAACAATTTATGTTACAACAATGAAGACTAAATCTATGATAAGTACCCACAAATCATGAAATCTTCAATATGACTTCTTCTTCTTGTGTCCAATACCTTGAAAAGAGTAAATCAAATGTATAGTATTAGATAATAACACAATTTAACATGTAATACTTCTAAGAAATTATTTTATCTTAACACTGCATAAAATTGATTGTCTAGTTGGCAAAAAGAGAGAGAGAGAGAGAGAGGAATTAAATGAGGCAAAGTTGTGAGGATTTTGAGACCATTATCTTCGTCCATATCCTATAAATCTCCATTTCAAATCACTTTCATTTATTTTCTTTTCATTGTCACTTGGACCATTCTTAAGATTTTGATATTTATATTAGACTCTGTGGTACTGATCACTCACTCATAAGTTGATTTTAGCTTTAATAAGCTCCATATATATCTCTGGTTAAGACAATTTAATGATAATGCATTAGGATCCCTTGCTCTTAAATCAATATTGCGTACATAGAAAATGGAGTAACAAACTCATAAGCAACATAAAATGATAAAAAAGCAAAGTAGCACAGTATAAATGATGACAGAGAACAATGCACTAGTTCTAATGATCTTTAAATCCTACTCAACAATAGTGGGCTCCGAAACATCTTATTTGTTCCACCCAAACATGATGGTCACGTTATTAATTGTGTGCAAATTAAATCACTACTGTTAATTACCATCCACAAAATATCTCTTGTAAGCATAGTGTAATAAATCATTTCACTTCGATTCTAGCTTCTTGTGCAAAACAAGAGGGCTTTAGTGTCTCTCTACACGTAAGACACATAAGAGAACTCCATTCTAATATATATGTGATTATTGATGCACAATAAAAACACGACAAATAGAATGATAAGAGAGATAATGGAAAGGGAAGAGTAATCAGCTTCTTTATATAATGGAAATGGAAGAGTAATCACAGAAATAAAACCAATCAGGCAATCACAAAGCCTAATAACAAAACAACTTGATAAGAAAGAGATTCACAAGAACAAAACATCTCAGCAGAGCAAAAACAATTAAACAAATAAACCATAATAGATCCACAATTACATAATAGCTCGACAAAAGCAAATGAAAATGAGTAGAAACAAAACAAATCACCAACCTACGATTTGCGCTGACCGATGGAATAGGAAAACTTCGATTTGCACCGACCAATAGAGATAGGAAAGATCCAATCTGTGAGTCTATAACAAACGGGAAGTTCAACAGAAAGAGGTATATATAGAGAGAGATCTCCAAGCTTCTGATGAGTTTGACGGGGATGGAGAAGGCTAAGAGACAGAGCTTGATAGAGTCAATAATGAACTTGATGGAAGAGAAGGGAGCGATCTTCGAGCTTGTGACGAGTTTGACAGGGTTGGAGAAGGCCGAAAGACGGAGCTTGATGGAAAAGAAGGGGGCCGACAAAGAGTAGAGCTAAGATCTAATCTAGAGAAAGGGTCCGAAGAATGAAAAAGGGTTAAGGCTCCCAATTCTCAGAGAGCAGCCAAAAATAAAGAAGCGTTAGGGACTTAGGGCATCACTCTTGATTCGTGAATGAAAAGGGAAAGGGAAGACTGGTGAGGGTATCCTTCTATTATTTTTTATATATATAAAAAGAAGAAACTTATCAGGTCCAGGCCGGCCTGATAAGCCTATCAGGCTAACTGGCTAGCTTGGGCCTGGGCCTGTTAATTAAAACAGGCCTAAAAAAGGCCTAAGCTTGGCCTTTTAGCCTGATAGGCTTGGCTTGTCAGGCTTTTAACAGGCCAGGCCGGAGGCCCCTGAGGAGTAGCCTAGCATGTTTCCACCCTTAGGTGAAGGACTGCCATTTTGCTTTCTTAAAAATACTCCTTCCAGTTTTAATTATAAAGACCCATTGACTTTTTTAGAGAATCCTAAAAAAAAAATTTTAAAAAAAATAATTACATTATTTTAAGATATTAAAATTTGTTATTTTTCTTCAAATTATATTGTTTGACTTATGAACTAATATATAAGGTAATAAAACATAATAGATGATATTCAAATTATATTGTTTGACTTATGAATTAATATATAAAGTAATAAAACATAATAAATAATATGATTAAATAATGTAATTAGCTTTCTAAGGATTCTCTAAAAAAGTTAATGTGCCCTTATAATTATAATTAGAACCAAAAGGAGTAATAAATTATGAATTTCAAGGTGATGTGATGGAGGGAGTAATAAATTATGCATTTCAAGGTGATGTGATGGAGAGAAAGAGGAGAATAAACAAGAATTCTTTCCAAGGACAGTTTCTTCGCAGTCTGAAAATCATTGTAGGATTTTAAAAAAAACCACCCTATAAGATTTTGGTATTTTCTTCTATGTTCGCCGTGTTTAGATAAATCTGTCGGAAGGTATCTCTGCAATTTTGCCTTCTTGTTGCTCTATTGGGGCTGATTCTTTCCTTCCCTTACATAACTCACAATGCAACTACGTAACAACGCAAGTTTTATAATAAGCCACTTCAAAAGAGCACTTAGTAGTTAGTAAAACAATTCAAATTCGTTTAGTTTGGTGGGTGTTTGCATTACAACTTACATGAGCTTTTCTAACACATCAATCTTATGACAAATAAAAGAACCCTTTTTTATCATAAATAAATGCCTTGCTTTACTGCTTTCGCTTTTACTCTACGAGAAGGACCGGCCTGCACGCCAGATAACGTCGAAAAAAAGAGTTGGCAGTGCCACTGACATCTAAATTTTATCTGGTGGCGTTGAGAACTTGGCACGTACTATTACAATTACGGTGCTCGTTACACAAGAGTTCATCTAGAGTTAACCAACTGTTTGATGTCAGTCATACTAAGGAGGGGAACAAAATTCTTTCAAAGATAGCATTAGGTTTTCAAGTGCTTCAAGTGCTGGAAGTGGCAAACTGCTTTTGGAAACTAGGGTGTTTGCATCATCCATTAACCTAACTAGTGTATCCTTCTGAAAGCGTTGTGCATTTTCTTTCAATAGATTCAACCATGACAGCTTAGAGAACGCTTGCAAGTCTTTGGAGAGATAATTGGTGATACATCCAAGAGCTTCAACATGATCATCCTTTTCAAGCTTCAAACAGAATCTTTCCTTTATCAGAGTAGCTGGAATAATTCGATCTGTTTGGATCAAGTGCTTCCACGTCACTTCAATAGGCTCTTCCTGGCAAACATTCAAAGTTCTCGTGAGTTGAAGGAATGTCTAGCGGGTTTCCCCTAGTTTGCAGCTTCTATCTAACTAACGAGAGACAAACGGAAAAAAAGGGTGAAAGTAGCATGGCCAACATGATAATGAGCATTTTATTTAATTGATTGATTACAATTTAAAATCAAATATTTCTAGTTAATCAATATATTTAACAACATCAAATATTGTGACAAAAATATTTTAAGATTGGCCATAGTTCATATTTGTTAGTAGCATAGGTGATCAAATAATGAAAGTTTAGAAGCATAAAATATGTCACAGGACATATTCTACAAAAAAGAGCTCAACACCAAAAGAACAGATACATTAGGAAACACATAGTCTTGCTCCTCTTTGTTGGCTTACCAAGTAGGCCTCGTCTATTTTCAATTAACTATTAACTATCAAGCATACATCCTCAACTACTCACATGACACAGCGTACATATTCACTTCTCCAAGAATCATAAATGAACCACACAGGCACGCGCACAGACACACACAGCAGTCAAAAGGAAAATCACCTTTCCAGCTCTTGACACCTCCAGTATCATGCGAAGATGACGTTTTGGATTGAAGTGGTATCCATGGTCTAGCATCTTTTGGTAGACGTAGTTAAAGTAATTCCATCTCTTCTCTACTATACTTGCACCTAACATGGTGTTGAATGTGTAAATATCCGGTATCACCACAACTTTGTAATCAGAATTTCTCTTCACATGATTTGTGTTTTCTGACATCTTCTCGAACAATTCTTTTCCTTCCTCAAACATCCCATGCTCCAGGTAAGCTTTAAGCATCATGTTACAGGTAACAAGATTGGGGGAGCAAATATCCTTCATTTTTCCAAAAATGTATGCCCCATCTTGGATGTTTCCAGATTCTAGACATGCTTGGATTAAGCCCGTGTATGTCACTACAAGTGGCTTGTTTGCAACCTTGCATATCTTCTCAATCTGTCACGGGATGAGCAACACTTTCTGTGATCAAGCCTTGTAGTGCATATTTATTATTGCTTACAAGAACTCATTAAATTCCATGATTCAATTACTATTTGGAAAAGTGATTGAGAAGAGAAAGAAATTGGCTTGTAAAAGTTGAAGAATTTATCAATCACTCATGCTTGAGGGTTACTGAGCGATAAGAACTAAGATATTTTGAGTGGTTTTCACTATTTTGGTCCTCAAAGTTTAGGGGCCAAAATGTAAACATCTTGAACCGGACTATTCTCCTTAGCCAGAAAACTAAAAATGTAACTGAGAAATTAGGTTGTATAAAATCTACCTGTGTCAGTGCCTCGCTACATCTTCCAGCTGCACAAAGACATCGAGCAAGGTCACAATAAAGAGAAGCAGAACCTACAATTCCATGTCTTTCCATATCTTGCACAGCCAATATAGCCTCATCAGTTTTGCCCTCTTTCCATAGTGTATTCACAAGAACTGGATGAAACATCATGGTCAAGATCAAAATCATCTCAAAATTACATGATTTCATATTTATAACGATAATACATGACTGTACCTCTATATGTCAACGAATTGGGAATAGATGACTTCTGAACTTTCATGAAAAATTCATGAACCAGATTGTACTTGCCACATGTAAACATCACCTGCTCATGCATACACAAATTGAAGACTAAAAATTTATTACCAAAGACAGCCAAGGCAACATTTACACATGCAAACACATTGGTTGCTAGTTGTAACAGAGAAGAAGAGAAATATGTATTCAGAATTGTGTGTCAATTGTGTACAAGGAAGGGTGTCTATATATATGAAGAGGAGGAGCCTTAGCATTTATGGCTCTTAATGATGATAACTAAATCTAATCCCTGATTTCTAGTGATCCTAACTAATTACACACAATAGTCCCTGATTCTATATTAGTTACAATATATTTCCTAACACTAGTAAAAATATAGCGTTAGCTACAGGTTTATTTGATTTTTCTAATTTTCTAACAATTTGACCCCGAGTCTGTTTTCACCAAAAATTTTTGACAGTTGGGAAATGTGAGGTAACCTAAGAAAGGACCCGGGCCAATGGCAAAGTGCTATTGGCAGTTCCATCAAATTCCTTTCCTTAGGTTAGACATGGTATTTGCCATGCCGGACATGATAACATTAGGACCAATGATGCTAGCCCATTAAAAAATAACTCATGCATATCGTCACTTCTATACTTTATTTTCTTTTCACGTTTGGAAGGTTTTAATTTTAGCTTTTGTCACAAATCAGTGGGTCATGCTGCAAGCCTGCAACAACAACAACAAAGTCTTACCTTATTAGGTAGGGTCGGCTACATAGATTGCACGACGCTATTATGCTTTATCAAAAACAAAATCTTTGAATAGATCATGCACTGTCGAATAAAGTTTCTTCGCTGCTTGGGGTGCCAAGAGTTTCTTTCCACATGATGTCGTTAGTTCTGTTATGATAAGTTTTGTTTTATACGTTTTACTTATTCGAGTTATAGTTGTCATCTAATTTGGGTTAGAATAGAATAAGTTGATTTAGTTAAATCTCTAGTAATTGTAGGATTAGGGAGGTCAAAACTCTCTTGGTCTAAAATTTTAATCTACAGATGCCACACTTTGTTCTTCAATAATGAAACTCATCAGAAAAAAGGGTCTCTAAATTTTCATGGTTGGCTTCATGGTATCAAAGCCCTAAGAGAACAGAAATTCTCTTATTTTGAAGCCCAACATTGCCGAATCTTCATCAGCAAACTAATAAAACTAATAAAAAGCTGTGGAGATATTTACAGATGCACACTGGACAGGAGACCATATGATGGAAAATCTACATCTGGGTATTGCATGTTTGTTTGGGGCAATTTTGGCTACTTGGAGGAACAAAAAGCAAAGTATAGTTGCAAGAAGTAGGGCTGAAGCAGAGTTTAGAGTATTTGCCCCTGGAATTTGAGAAGGCTTATGGCTCAAATGGATTCTAGAAGAGTGCAGATTTTCCAATTACACTCTCTCCAGACAGTATGGTAGCCATCAACATCTCACATAATCCATTGCAGAACAACAAATCCAGGCATGTTGAGATACATAGACACTTCATCAAAGAGAAGACAGCTGACAGTATTATCCACCTAACTTACATTCCTACTAGAAAGCAAACTGCACATATTCTCACCTACGGGCTAGTTCAAGACAAATTTGAGAATTTTGTTGGCAAGTTGGACGTGATTAAAATCTATGATCCAACTTTAGGAGGAGTGTAGAAATCCAACATTTAATATGTAAACATTTAAATTTATTAGAAGTTTCATAGGATTTTATTTTTATTCATCTCTCAGTATCCCTATTTGTTGGCCAAGATTGATTAGCTTCTACTATATATAAATCACCTTGTTCAGAATCAATGAAATACACAAAACATCTTCGACTCCTCTCCACAAATAAATATAAATATACAATAGACATTGCACAATGTTGTCCCATTCCTTTTGCTTTACCACCAGCATAGCCTTAATATTGTATTAATGCAAAAGAAATATAACTAGTGCATTTGTGACCTATTTTGAAAGTCGAGAATTTAACAGCCAATTTTTTACTTTAAGTGCCTTAGCAGGTTTGGAACAAGCTCTTCTCTGTCATGACTTTTGGGTCTGCCCAACTAAATTGAGGACTTAATTACAAGTCACTATCAATTTATAGGCAACGATAAAGAAATGTGTGAGGAGTTGTGATTGAAGTAGTGTAGTTATTGCCAAAAGCATGATGCAAGATCTTTTAAACGATACTTCCGACTATTCCATTGTGTTAGACTTTTGTTCTTTGCTGATATAGTTTTCCCCCACTCTTTGTCGTTTTTCCTCCTGTTACGTCTTTTGCTAATCTTAGAGAACACTTTATACACCCTGCTTGGGTTCTCTCCCTAAAAAATCTACTTTATCTGCCACAAAATTGATTTAACAAATTTCAATTTACAAATTGATTACTAAGACATGGGACGATTGTGCAATAATATAAAACATAGAGAAACTGGAGGCTACAATTACCTCCATGACAAGGCCATAAGTTGTAGCAGAAGGCTGTTGACATTGCTTCTTTAATTGTTGTAAAACCCAGAAAGCCCCTTCCCACTGTTTCTGCTGAACACAAGCATTGAGTACCTGCATGCTCAATTGACATATGGAAATACTAAATCAACTCCAAATTAATAAAACAGAATTCAAATTTTCACAACAAGGCATTACTCATCTACGGATGTGAATCAAACACTGAATCATAGAAACAAAATATCTACTAGTATAATCAAGACACAATCAAACACCCTACAAAGATAAAAGCCTGCAAACATGATGTGTGGAAATCCAAGCATGATGCATTTTGCCATGAACATTCATTTAAAGAAGCCATCTAATTTTCAATATGCAACACAAAGTACAAAAGAAGCCAGGGTGATTCAGCAAGCCAGATGCTACCTCATGGGGGGTAAAGTCAAAAAACTATTTCAGTTCAGCATTTTATTTGAGTACCTCCTCAATTCACCCTAAAGTACTAAATAACAAAGAATACCTTTGAAACAGTGCATGAAAAATGGTCATCAAGGTAGCATGTCTAACTTTTATCTGTTTGTGGGTGTATGGGTGTTTGAATGGATTAGGGTGGGTGTTCTATTACTTGCATTCGTGTATTGTTGGGAGAGACGCTGACCTCTCAAATCATAGTTCTATTACTTGCATTGCTCTATCTTCTCTTTTATTTTCTCCTAATTTCTCTAGTTTTCCAGTGAGATTAGATGTTGTTATAGTAAGAATTTGCTTGTGATGCAGTGGTTTTCCTCTTCCATTATTGTTAATGAGGTGTAATTCTTCCGATATAAACAAATATATATGAAAGCTACACTATTTTCTCTATCTAACTGGTTGAAGAGGTGAACTAACAGATTTGAGAAAAGAAACAGATCTTAGATCAACTCAAGCCCCATTTGGAGAAAGTGCAGTAGCGTAGAAAAGAGCAAGCTGATAAGGAGAGGCAGGATTTGTTTGCAGTAGGAGACATGGTTTATCTCAAACTTAAGCCTTCCAAACTAGAGACGTTGGCTAAAAAGCCCAATGAAAAGATTTTCCCTCAATTTTATTGATCTTAATTATTATTATTATTATTACAACAGATGAAACCCAGCAAATTATGCATGGTGCAGGTAAATCACACTCGCTCTGCCCAACTCAAGAATCATTACACCATCTAGGTGGTTCATTTATAGAACTTTCAGAGTGCTGGAAGAGTGTCTGAAAGGTAATCTACAAGCAGGAGTTACCTGCAGGAGCTTAAATTCACCCCCCTTTCCATGTGTCCCAGCTCTTATAAAGAAAATTCCTTTTTTCCCTCAATTATAGCCCAAAAAGTCACTCCATTCCTACCTGAGGAGCTGGAACTGCAAGTTCAGCCAGAGAGTGTCTAAAGAGTGTGAAGATAGCGAATAGCAGAACTCAGGCTCTCATAAAATGGAAGAATCTTCTTGATTGTGATAGCACTTGAGAGAGAATACTGAAGTTATAGCAAATCAATTTCCTGAATTTTGCCTTGAGGACAAGGTGAGACTTGAAGGAAACCCTACTAATCTATCGGGCCAAGTCTACATTAGAGGATAGGCCAGAGACCCATCTGTTATTAGGAGAGGATATATATATGCTCGGACTCAGGGAGAAGAGCTAGGAGGGGAAAAGTTGTGGTCCCAAAGAGGTCTGAAGCTGGTGCATCTGTATTTTGCTTGTTTGTGGGAGTGTGAGTGCGTCTACATGGAGTGAGTGGGTGTTTACAGGCTGTAGTTTTGCAGAGGTGAGGTAACTGAGAATTTGAGTGTTGTCAAGAGACAACTGACCTCTTGAAAGTCAAGGGAGCTCTGTCATTTGATTTGCTTGCTCTATCTCTCGGCTTTTATCTACTACTAATACATAAATTAATTATAGGGAGAATTGCATGTAGGTCCCAAATAAGATAAATAATATCATAAAAGTCTCCATTAACAAGTAAAGAGCTTCCCATTGACAAGCTGAGAGTTACCATGGGACTTGTCAAACAATTAATTCTCTTATTTGGGACTTACATGCAATTCTCCCTAAATTATATAGGAAGCCAAATGGTGTGCCTTGGCATGTGAATAATGTTTCTTGGACTTCTTGATTCAGCTTTTTGTGCTCATAAGTGATTGAGACGTCTAAATTTGAATTATTGAAGTTAAATGGTACAACATTTGTCCATCTCAAATATTTTCACTCAGGTCAACAAACGGTTCATTCTAGTTTCTCACAATTTCTTTAGTTTTGAAGAGTGGTTAGCTGCTGTAACAGGAGGGCATTGCTTATAATATATTAACTTTCCTCTCCTATGTCCCATTGAAGAGGTGTGATTCTTCCTATATAAACAAGTATATCCTAGTTTGCATCAAAGCTTCAACTTCTAATCTCAAAAATTAAGAATTTGGACCAAAGTCCATTCAATTCTATCTAACATAAACCTTCAAAGAACTGCAAGAAGTAAAACTGCCATCTCTTGCAACAAATTTATTCACTAACTACAACTTACAGCATTATAAACTATGACATCCGGTTCCAGACTAGGGACCCAGTTCCCAAGTGCTCCTGTTTTGAACTTCTTCTTAGGTGGCAACTTCATAATATCAATCACATCAAAAAGTTCCTTCATTTGTCCTGCTTGTCCAAGAGTGACAGCAATACTATGGTAAGCTACCAAATCAGGATATGTGGACATTTGTTGCTGGAAGAAAAGGAGAGTGAGTTAGGAAAGTAATGCAAACTCCACATTCTAACCTCAATATCAAGAAAAAAAATTGCCCAACAAAAGAGCATGATGCATGAATCACATGCATTACCAGCATTGCATGAAATACATTTAGTGCCTCTATGGGTCTCCTTGTCTTTCCAAGTGCATCAAGAGCTGCGGTGTATATGTGCCTGATGTTGAAGATCCACACATTAAAAGATACTCAAAGAAAACAATGCCAAGGACTGGCCAAAAAAAAATGATATAAACTTTCAAGTTCCCTTTACATAAATGCAGAAAACAAATTTTAATGCCAAAAACACACACACACACACACACACACACATAAGAACAAAGTGCAATGACATAAAAATTCCAATTTAGCCTGAAAGTATGACTGACCCTTTCAAAATAGCCAACAGTAACAAAGCTTTTCAGTTGCTACTATTACAAATTAAAATAAGTTTATCACACAAAATGAGTTACATGCCCCAGATAACACATCACACAATGCTAACTGCAATGTCAAGCACAACACCTGTTGATTTAGAGAAGGAAACAACTACCTTAGCTTATGGGATTTGAAACGCTCACACCTCTGAAGCCATTCAATGACCTGTATCACCCGCTGCCAGTTTCCTAGTTTTCCCAATCTTTGGATAACCCTCACAATGGAATAATCATTAAATTTTATCTTTGCACTTCTCATCATCTTAGAAAAGATCCATTCAGGAATATTTATATCAGCACCATTCAGCCTGTTTGCGAAAATGATCAAGGCGATACAAAAAGACACAATTTAGTATGACTGAAACAACTAAAAAGACGCTAGAATCATACATAAAATTTATCAGTTACAGTGATGGAAGCAAGTATGGAAGAGCACAAAATGAAAGGAAAAGATGAATACAAAAAATTTATTCTCTAGGTATCAGTTACAGTGATGGAAGCAAGTGAATGTCCACTCCCGAAATGTAAGAAGGAAACAATACATATAAAATCGCAGAAGTTCATCTTTAGGAGATGAGCTTTAGTATTAACTTAATCTTTAAGCCAAGAATACTTCAGTGGCTGTTGAGACATCCAACTAATGATCTGCAATTCTATTAGTATCATATTTGTATCCCTTTTTCCTTCTCTTCTGCAGTATATGGCTTCTACAGATTCCTAATGCACACTGCTTCAATTTCCAAGTTAATGAATGAGAGCAATAAAAATCAATGATACTTTAAACTTCCGAGTAAATATTTTCTATTTTTACACATTCCATAAGCAAAGAAGAAGGAAATGCCTTCATACAAATTTGCCAGCCTTTGGATTCTATCCTCCATTTCCTTGTGTGAAACTTGCGGCTTGTTGGCAACACCATTGTACTCTTCAAAAGTCATAAATGCTGCTCTTTCCACCTCCAACTTGTCATAATTATAACATCCATTGCTTCCAATCAAGTTGAGATTTTCCGGTCCATTTTTTTCCCGCTTGTTCTCATTTGTTGTGTAGCTGTTCTCAAGTCCATTATGCACGACGTTGTTGCTAACAAAAGTTTTGTTTATTATAGACATTTTCCCTTTTGAGTTGCTGAATATTTGATTGGTTGTAACATCCTTTCCTCCTGCCGTCTTTAGTGTATGTACTTTATGGCCGACTTCCCCCTCCATGGTGTTGCCACAGTTATTATTCCAATTGAGTGGAGCTTTACTATTTCCCGTCTTTCTAAGTTCCCTTTTAGTCAAATTTCTGTCAGAATTTGGTTTTGAGCTAGCAATCCGGTACCTGCCTTCCATTACC
This sequence comes from Acacia concinna, assembly GCA_037177275.1. Lineage (NCBI taxonomy): Eukaryota > Viridiplantae > Streptophyta > Magnoliopsida > Fabales > Fabaceae > Acacia > Acacia concinna. The sequence goes on from JBAGKO010000014.1 coordinate 128,085, forward strand.
TCGGCCTCCTTTATCTCCTTCATGGTAATATCAAGCTTGCTTTCTTCCCCATCACACTCAAGGTCAAATCTTTTAGCTCCTCGTGCTCTGAGCTTCATATGACCTACGGATGAGATTTCTTTGCCCATGACTGTTTCACCAATTACCAATTCATTTGCTTTATCAACGCCGCCTGCAAGCTTTCCAAATTTTGTACTTCTTTCAACTCCTTCCAACCTTGGTTTCCTAAACATAACCTTTTCCCTCTTCTGTTTTTCAGTACGAGTAGCATGCTTCTTTACCCTAACATTTCTGGAGGGCTCCATTTCCTTCACAGTTTTGGCAGACTCCATTTCCTTCAAATAATCATCGAATGATGGCTTAAACTCTAATTTACTTGAAAGCAGACCATCATTTATCAACCCAGCGTTGAAGCCACTCTTGAACGAAGCACAAACTGGTTCGTAATTGAGCTTTTGGGCGTGAAAAACTTGACCTTTGCTTGCATTTCTCGTGTTTAAAGATGTACCGAGAAAGGGTCTCCAAGATATAGTAATTCCGGAAGAAAACGAATTTCCATAACAATGCAAAGCAAAAGCTGAATTCCTACTAATTTCAAAACTAACAGCTCCCATTCTACAACATAGGGAAGACAGCCAAACTCCGTGTTTGAGTTAGAAAACAAGGAGCAGCAGAGCCCGAGCTTACCAAGCCTAAAACACACACACAAAAGACTGATCTTTGAATAGGAAAAAGAGTGGATCAGGGTCCAAATGAAAGGAAAAAAAAAAAAGGGAATTTCAATAGGGACTGTATTTGAGAATTAATATCACCACAACCCAAAACAAGTAAATGGGCTGTATGAACAAGAAAAATCTATGTTCATATGATCCATTCACTTGTTTATGGGCTGCGCTGATAGTAATTCTCAACTGCGGTTCTTTATTGAAATTCTCCCAAAAAACAACGAGGATCCATTGGGGTAAAAAGGAAAAAAGAAGGGAAATTTACAATGAGGTCCCAAATAAAAAACTTTACGTCAAATAGGTCCCATGAAAGCGCGTATTTACAATTAGGTCTCAAGGTTGTAAATTTTCGCTGCTGGGGTTGTAAATTACAACCTTATGAGGTTGTAATTTACAATCCCAACAGCACAATTAACAACTCCAGGGTTGTTAATTGGGACCTAGCAGTAATAAATTCCTGAAACCTGGGACCTAACTGTAAATATGTGATTTCACGGGACCTATTTGACGTAAAGTCTCTTATTTGGGACCTCATTGTAAATTTCCCAAAAAAGAAAGGATAATTCTATAAAAAAAAAAGATAAAAACTCCAATTTAGAGCAGCAAAATAGAAAAATCTCAAATCAATTTTTTTTAGGGAAATTTGCAATGAGATCCTAAATAAGGGATTTTATGTCAAAGAGGTCCCGTGAAATCGCGTATTTGCAATCAGGTCTCAAGTTTCAAGAATATATTACTGCTAAGTCCCAATTTACAACCCCGGAGTTGTTAATAGCACTGCTGGGGTTGTTAATGACAACTAACAACCCTAGGACTTGACTGCAAATATGCGATTTCATGGGACCTCTTTGACGTAAAGTCTCTTATTTAGAAACTCATTGTAAATTTCCCTTTTTTTTACTTGTTTTAGTGTAATTACAAAAATGCCACTGGATTTTAATAACACGACTATCATAATTCACAATAAAAGTATCTCAATTAACAATAATAGAAATATTTAGGTACTAGGTTTGTGCTAAATACCTAGTACCTAAATACTTTTATTGTTGTTAATTGAGATACTCTTGTTGAACATTAAAATATTCGTATTGTTAAAAATCCAGTGATATGTTCGTAATTACACAATAAAAAAGTACAAAAAGACTGATTTAAAATTTCCTAATTTCGCTGCTCTAAATTAGAATTTCCCTATTTTTCTTGTCTTTTTTTGGGGATTTTCCCAAAAAGAAAATTGCGTTGAGCTTCCAAACAAAGGAACGTAAAGAGGTCATGTGAAATCACGTATTTACAGTAAAAAATCGTTTTAATGATAACCCTATGGTAGCCCATGAGATTGTTAATTGAGATTTTACTATAATTATGCGATTTCATGAGATTTTTTTTGGACGTAAATTCCCTTTTTGGTGACCTCAATGCAATTTTCTCAAAAAAAAAAAAAGAAAAGAAAAATTAATAAGTGATACCGTTACCATTTATGAATAGGTCCAAATAAGCACTTATTGACCAAAAAATAAACAAACTTATTTGTAACTTTTTTTTTGAAAATATTAAATTTAACAATAAACTTTTTTAAAAGGGTATCTAGCATATAAACTTTTTTAGTGTGCTAAACTACACATGAACTCTATAAAAGATGGCATTTTTAACAATTGGTGTAATAGTTGACATGGAGAAAAAGTTGGACCAAAGTGGATATGACATGGTAATAGTAGATTGCTAAGGTGGAAACATATTAAAACACAAAGTTGAAAAACTAAACAACTTCAAAGGTGAAAAGCAGAGGTTGAAGGCGTAGAGCGGAGGTTGAAGGCACGAAATGGAGAAGAAACACTGACTGTCGACTTGAAGAAGAAGAAGAAGAAGAAGTGACCGTTAGCTTGAAGAAACAATCAACCTCGGCCTAAAGATTTGGTAGGGTAAACCAATAACACCTATAGGCTATCCCTCTACTTCTTCCCAATAATATAATCTCCTTTGTGTTATTCCTCTCTCAAGTCACTGGTGTGTCTAGTGGTTTCCATATATGTTAGCCTTGTAGCTAGCTCCAAGCTCAATTATGAGTTCTGACTCTCCATCTTTGAACTTGTGAATTTTCTTCATTCAAATACCATCTCTTGGGGATTACGTATCTTCTCTTTAATTTCCATTAAAGCATAATATATATATATATATATATATGGGCTTACTGTCATGGACTTGTCCCTTACAAGTACCCGTGTAGTACTTAGTCTCTCGTCGCCCCTCACGAAGTAGCTAAGTTAGCCTCTCACATTCAAATACTCATGATAATATTAAGAGAACTCAAAGGAGTGAGTAAGGAAAGAACTTTATATTGAAAGTAAGAGAACTTTACAATGAAGTATATAAGAGAGCTTGGCTAGAGAGAATTGTTATATACAAGATTAGTTTTGATGATGTCAAACATAGATGCATCATATAAAAGAGCAAATAGAGATGCATCACA
>JBAGKO010000014.1:135594-201466 GCA_037177275.1 Acacia concinna
CTAAATAATATCTATTTTAAATCCCAAATAATATCTAATTGAAATACTAAATATTATCTAATCCTAATTATTTATTCCATAACAGAACTCTTGAATTCTTTTCACTTTCTAATAAGATAGGATACTTTCGGATTTTTTTTTGGGACATTTGACTTGTTTATTATCTAATCCTAATTATTTATTCCATAATAGAACTCTTGAATTCTTTTCGCTTTCTAATAAGATAGGATACTTTTGGATTTTTTTTTTGGGACATTTGACTTGTTTATTTCAGCCCTTTGATTTCTTGGATATTTCACTTTCTACATTTTAATAATAACCTTAACACCACCCAAATAAATGAATGATCCTTTCTGTATAACCAAGTGGTTCAAAACTTTTTTCCCCTCTATTTTTAATCAGTATGCATGAAGGAGCAATGTTATTGACTGTTCCAACGTTTTGATAGATTTATTAGGTCTTCTTTTAAACACTATAAGAAGGTGGAACATTGTGGAGTTGAGACAAACTTCTTATGGCATTTCCATTTTGATGTCTAGGAGGGCTGAGTTGAAGCTCGTCTTATTTAATTTTCCTTTGTTGTAATCATTTGGCATCCTTAAGATGCTCTGCTGTCAAGGTTTTCCAGGAAATCACACAACAGAGATAGCAGGGATTTACTTATCATGTGATTTAGTTATGATACTTTTGCTTGTGCCTTTTCCCCATGTTATTTCTAATAAAATATCACCCCCAGGGCGGGGTCTGTACCTCTTCCTGTTTGTTTTGATAGTTTCTTCTTTCTTTCATAGACAAAATGATAGTGGAGGTAATTGTATAGGTACCTATGGTTTGTTAGCTGTAGTATTTATGCAATGGAATGCTGTTTATAAAGTCTTTAAGAGGCATTTTCTTGTCAGTGGCTATTTTTATTTTCTTTTCAGGTGTAAGGAAGGAACGGGCAGCACTTGGAGCTATATTATTCTTGCTGGCATTTCTGTATGCCTTTTGGCGCATGGGCATTCACTTTCCTATGCCATCACCTGATAAAGGTACTGATTTACTCTATCAGGATTATGTCTCTGCTTTGTCTCTCACTTTCTTATTCCTTGTTGCCACTTATTAAAAACCTTTGAAATATTGTATTAGGTGTACATACTCGTACTCTGAGAGAATATTAATTATGCTATCTGAATCGATTTATGTTGTGACTTTAATTTGGCTTTTAAGATTTATTATGTATATCATGGGAAGTTTTGGTTTTTTGATTATATTTTTTGAATATTTCCTATTTTTGGTTAAGATATTTTGAGTCTATGCTGGTTGCTGATAGTTTTTAATTGTTAGGTTTCTTCACTATGCCTCAGCTGGTCAGTAGAATCGGGGTGATTGGTGTTACAGTTATGGCTGTTCTATCTGGTTTTGGTGCTGTGAACTTACCCTACAGTTATTTATCACTTTTCATCAGGTAGTTACTTAACTTTCTCATTTCACTTATTTGTTTTTTCCTTACTTCCTCCTAAAAATTCATCTTCTATTTTTTTTAAAAAAAAAGAGAAATAAGCTTCGTTGTGAAATTGTACCAATGTATTGAGATGTTTTGGTTTTAGACTTATCCCTTCCTGTTACTATTGGTTTCTGCATTTCTCGCTTTGGGTTATGGGTTCATTATTCATTCGGTGATATTTCTCCTGTGAATATTCAAACAAATATCTTTATGACTTTTCTGTATTTTGGAGAGCTTCTAGACCCAGTCATCATCATCATTCCTTGACATTAGGTTTTAGAGGATATTCTGTGCTCTCTTTAACTATTAAAAGTTCTCTCTATAAAGAAGAAATCACAGATTCATGATGGTATTATGGTATTCTGAACTACCATTGTTCATTTGCTGATTGATTTTACACATTTTTGTTAATCAGAGAGATTGAGGAAGCAGAGATCAAAGGCTTGGAGAGACAACTGATGCAGTCAATTGAGACTTCTATTTCAAAAAAAAAGAAAATTATACTTTGTCAAATAGAGATGGAGAGCATCCAAGGATCTGAGGAGGTTTATATTCTTCTTTCTGCTAGTATCATGTTTTTATGCTGTCTTTTTTGGTCAACCATTGAAATTTTAAATGTTTCTTTTTTGAAAACCTTTATTAATTGCGTTTCTTTTAATCCTAATTTATTGTAACTGATCTAAACTTGTCTGTTGCAGAAATTAAATGCCAGATCTTTTGTAAAACGTATAGTTGGCACAGTCATTCGATCTGTGCAGGAGGACCAAAAGGAGCAAGGTCAGTGGTATTTTACTCTTTAAAAGGCATTTGAAGATTTTCTCTTTTAAATCTATATTATGGGAAACCAATATTTCATAGAATTACTATGATTGACAGCTTCTTCTCCATTCTCTCTCTTTCCCTCTCTCTTTCATAAGAATATCAATTCTGACCAAGCCATGGTTTTCATCACTCTAGTCCATTGTTTTTTTTAAAGTCATATAAATACCTTTCTTTTCAAATCTTATAATTACCTATTGTTTCAATTTAAGGCTTAGAGACATTTAATCATTTATAGTATCCTATTCTTTATTACATGATGGTGCATCTAATGTTTTAGTTGCTTGGCCCAATAATGATGGTGAGCCATTGAAGACTTTGTGAAGTGCAGAAGAATGGCTGAAAAATTAAACTACTACTTTTGGTCCTAATTCCTAAATATAAGACCCAATTAACTTTTTTTGGAGAGACTACAAATTAATTAAATTATTTTGAAGTATTTATATTGTTTTTCCTAACTAATTTTTCTGACTTATAATGATATGTGAATTGTTAACTTAATTGTAGAATATTAAGAGTAGAAAGTAGGAATGAGCGGAGGCGGACTAAGTCTACAAGGTCACACTCTTTAGTAATAGGGAATTGTGCGGTCCACACAACTAATCCTATGAGGGTGCGCATAGATGATTTGGAGTGACATGACTAATCTTATTAGCCACAGTAGCCTATATAAAGGGGACGATGCCCAGACATGTTGCATTGCTATCGTGGATGAGTATTATATGTTTCGTTTGTCTCTCCCTATCTTTCTCTATCTCTCTCCTTCACTCTTTTACTCTTACCTATTAGTGTTATTAGAGCCGTTGGTCTGTGGCTTCTTGACTGGTCACCACCTATTCCCAAAAACCCCGAGCTATTATCACTATGCAAGACATTGATGATCGTATCAAATTGAAGAACTGTATGAATATGGTTGGAGCCTTGGACTCATGTTTCAAGAGATAGACCTAAGTAAGACGGGTATGGTCATCTATGAAAGAAATAAAACATTTGGTTTTGGTGTAGTTAGGAATACTGGTAGGTCCCCACAAATCACTATGGATGGTAGTGACAGGCTTGGATGGTATGTATGGAGCTCTAGGGTATGATGAATGATGGTGTTTGGCTAATGATTCTTTATTCTTGGATGTTTGGAGAGCTTGGAGGAAGTTTCCTTTGTGAGCCAAAAGGCCAGCACTTGCTGACCAATGTATATTGCAGTGTCACTTTGAGAATATGTCTGTCTCATAAGGGGCCATCGATATAGAGTGACGATTTTGTTGCATACCAGAGGAATAGGGCCGAAACACACTGACACGAACCAGAAGTTTTACCATGACAACTGCTTTATGATTTCCATGGGTTTTTGTCACACCTGAACTTTGGTAGAATACAACTAGAATAATATGGGTATAGATATATAGCACCCATATGGTAAACAGGAGAAGAGCTGGCCACATACCTTCCATTGTCACTAGAATAGACGCATGGGTGGCACAAGAGAGGATGAGCAGATTGAAGGGATTACACCACAACTCTGAAAATTTTTGTGGGGCTGAAATGCAATTTCCACTAATTTTCTAGAACCTTGTTTATAACTGTCAGGGACCATTTTTGTTATTTTTCCTAGTCCGAAAACTTAAGAGATTTGACCACAAAACAACCTACTTTTGCTGGAAATGGAGAGGTGACGTTGGAGAAACCAATCACCGTAGGAAAGGAGCCACGACAATTACAAAAAAGGTTCTAGAAGTGTCTGACAGTGCACATTGTACCCACACGCCGTCAAAGTGCCTTCTGAAAGTGATTGACCACTTGGGGTTGGCCTATCGGCGAATGGAGAAGTCGTTTGTGGGGCGCGTATTACTATTCTTGAGTTGTGGAAGGCTTTACCAAAACTGCTCTCTCTCTCTATGTGAACAGTACACATTGCCCAAAACAAATGGAGAGACAAATACGGACCTTAAGTTTGTGATACCATGTGGAAAAAATGAGTTCTAAATACTTGGTAATATTATTCATAGAAGGGTGGGATATATATACAAGAGATTGAGTGAATTAAAATCGGAAATAATTAAAACTAAGAAACAATCAGACTTAATTCTCCTCATTTTCTATAATTACGGATCTAAAATATAGCCTAAATTATAATAATAATAATTTATTTACATAATATTCCCATAGTATTTTTATTTACTATTTTTATACCAAACTGATTTGCTTGGCTTGTAAACTAAAATATAGTATGATAATATTCAGCATATGCTATGATTAAGTTACATATTTAATTTCCTTAATCTCTCTAAACAAAAAGTTTACTGGGTGTTGTATTAAATATTGGATGTAGTATATAGTTTACCTTGCGATTTCTTATAATTTTGTTATATGTGAAGATATCAAAGGCATGGAAGCAGAGGTGCAAGCTTTGGAGGAGCTTTCAAAGCAATTGTTCTTGGAGATTTATGAGCTTCGCCAAGCCAAGGTTTTGCTTTCAATATTATACTTTTCTTCTTTCACTTTCAATATTATGTTTTGATGTTATGCTTGTAGTGCTTGTTTTGCTATTAATTGGCGTTGGATGAACCTATCGAGTTGCATCATTGATCCTCTAATTTCACATTACCTTGGTAAAAAATTGAGCCTTCTAATATTTGTGAGCTACAAGAATAAGAAAGGGCCTCTGTCTTCTTGAATTTGAGGTGCCTAATGTACTAGGATGGGCTCCATTTGCCGCATTGCCCCTGCCTACCTTCTTGTTCATGGCCTTTAGTTTCTTCTGGGTTGAGTCCGAGACAATAGAAAGCAATAGTTTGACCCTTTACAAGTATAAAACATCCTAGACGATACTTTTTGTTATAGTTGGCTTTATGCCTTGCTTACCTTGTTGAGCCAGTTGTTTTTCTCTTCTAACCCTATGTTACTTTGAGGTAGCCTAATGTGATGGTTCGTAGTCTGGTTAGATGGATATTAGGAAAAAGGCAAGAAGTGGGGGGCAACATTTAGTATCTCCTTGAAGAAGCAGCACAGTAATGGACTTCCAAAATGCTTTTTCTTTTTGGCATGTTGGCCTCTCTAATTTTCGTTTTCCCACTTTTGTAAATCTGGGCAGGTCCCTTTTGATTGGAAAAGGGCCACTAGAGCCATCTGGCTGGTGGTAAGGGGGTGGGTGGGTTGTGGGTAGAGGATAAAGGTTCTAATCCTCCTAATAAGTGTCTCTTCTTTAGAGCTGCAATGGGTGTCCTTTATACTCTACATCACTTGGGTACTTGAAGTTGAGGTAGCTAGCCTCATGTAATGGCCCAGTTGTGCTAGGCTTCCTTGACCTAATTCTGTAATTGAAAATTGAGACTCATAATCCACTTAAATAGAGGATTGGCTAGCCCTTCCAATGACTGTCTTGGACTTGATTAGAAAATATCAATTGTGCATGGTGTGAAGTGGCTTGCTAGTTTGAAGCTTTTGGTGGTCTCCCATCACCCCCTTCAAAATTTGGCAGCTTGCTAGCTTTCAAAACACCCTAAAAAGAAGCAGCAGTGGTGGAAAAACCACCACCATTTTTGGCTGTTTGCTGATTTGAAACTTTGAAGGCTTCCTATTGATGTTTGTCTTGCTTTAGCTGAAGGTTTGTTGGTGAAGGTCTGGCCTTGAGGTGACTTGTGGGAGTTTTCGATTCATGTTGTTGAACTAGTCTTAGTTGATATGCTTGAGCTAGCTGCCTGTGAGCGTTGCTACTTGGTGATGTGATAGCTATTGAAGAGCAATGAGTCCTAGATGCTGTCCTCTTTGAATTGTCTAAAAGAGTGATTGTTAGATGATGCAACTTCAATAATGTTGATAGAGCTCAAGATTGGATAGAGAGAAATAAGGGAGAAAGGTCTATTAAATCAAGAAGTCAGAATCTAACTTCATAAGTTAATAAAGATGAAGAAAGGTCTTAGTAGGTGATGAGCAAGGGTCTTAAAATCATCCAACTAATGAAGCCCAAGGAGAATCTTCAATGATAAATACAAATATTGAATTAATTTCCAGATGATTTCTACATGAGCTGACTCATAATATATAAAGACAAATAATTAATGTGTCCTTAAAATATTCTGTTTTAACCACAACTCAAATGATAGGGGATAACAATCTAATAATTAAATAAATATTTATTCATAATATTTTCCCAACTCCCCATATCATCCATTATTTTGTTATAATCAGCACTCAATGTTGTTATTGAAGCTTGGGTTGATGTGATGACAAGCTAGATGGCGGGTAAAGCAATATTGTGGCCTCTGTTAGGTTGCTTTTGGGTTGAAAACTCCTTCATCATCTTTAAACTTGGTTGTGATTGCTCCAAGCGCTTGAGGAATCTTGTCTTCTTCACCTTCCTTGTGTTCTCCTTCAATCACATATTATCTTACTTCTGCACTAGTGTTAGAATCATGTACCTTGTTACCAGCTTTGACCTCATAGCTTCCTTCAAAAGCAATAGGTATCAATGTTTTTTGAGCCGGATTGGATCGGACGGTTGAACTAGTGCAGCCGTCGAACGGAGGTGAGAGCGGCTCATTTTCTTACTTTAGACTGTTCTAACATTTGAGCTGGATTGAATTGCCATGAGCCGGCTTTTAAGCCGGAAATCGTCTAAAAGCCGGAAGTCAAAGTGAGTAAAAGAAAACTGGCCGGCCATGGAGTTGAAGGAAAAATCCGACACATAGACATGGAGAAGAATAGAGATGATCAAAAATGAAAGAAGAAAACTAAGGAAGAGGATAACCTACAGAGATCAATTCATCAAATTAAAATCTAGTTTTCCATCGGTCGAAAACTCCTACTTCATATCTGCATTTTTTTCAGCCGAAAACGTATGTTTTAGATCTACATTTTTATCCACCATTGAAAGCTTTTTTTCTCCTGGAGTTTTGATGTTGTGAGGAAAAGGGAAGGCTGAGATGACAAAGATGAAGAACTCTCAGTTTTCTACATAGCAGTCATAGATTGATAGAAGGACAAGAACGATAGAAGGACAAGAACGATGGAGCGATGAAGTTACTGGGGAAGGGAAAAAAATTAAGTTGATTTAAGTTCTGAGAGTGACGGTGATAAGTACAGACCCATTGAAAGGATAAAAGCAGGGAAAATGGGAAAAGTGATTTGGAGAGTGTGAAAGGCTAAGTAGCAAGAGACTTTTGCCATTAAAACCAGAGAGACCAGTACACATTACACAGCCAATTACCAAAACATCAAAATTTTAAAAGTTTCCTTTGGATAACGTGATAGGTCTTGGCAAAAAAAGGTGGATATTAGACTCTTAAGTAATAAAAAGATTTTTAAGTTTAAACTCGTTGACAACAATTCAAAAAAAAGAAAGAGATATTTTAGATTGAGAGTGAATGCAAATTTCTATATAATTATAAATTATAAATTCATGTTTTTTATAACATATATGTCTAAATTTTTGCTACTCACATCTTTAATATAAGATATATTTACTGAATTTAATTAAATTAAAAAAGTTAGTTAATATAATATATTTTTTTTAAACACTAGTCATATTTTTTAATTCCCCTTCCCCCTCCTCCCTGATTATTGTCGAGGGAATGAGTAAATTAGAAAAATATTGATAAATGTAAAAACTTTGTATTATATTTAAGACCAAGATCAACTTCCCACATATATCATATATCAAGAATAGGAAGAGTAACTTTTTTATTTTAAAAATTGCTGGTGCATTACGTTGATTTACATATTCTTAACTCATTTTTATCAAGTAACAATGTATAGCATTATGTCTAAATATTTATTTTTATGTTTATATTACCATTTTTTTCTTGCCCAAGATATTTATATTACCATTACATGTATATAATAATATTCGGTTTGACCAAATGGTTCAACAATTCCAACCAGTTGAACCTTGACCCGCTGACTTTTCCGGCTCGACGTCTGGTCTGGCTTTTAAAACATTGATAGATATAGCAATCATAATAATTGGAAAATATTCCTTGCAATCAATTAATATTTGATCTCATTTGTTTATGTGGCACCCTCTTTCTCCTCAATCATCTTGTTCACTCTTTGCTTCCTTAATCACATTGTTTTCCTCCTCCTCTTTAAGGCAGATCTGTGTATTCTTCTCAGTTCTTCCTTGTTGCTGATCATTATCTTGCTTCTTAACAAACTGGTCATCTCAACCATCCCTAACTAATTGCTTTTTTTATGTAACATGCTCAAATTTCAATTTCATTCCCATTCCTAAATGAATGTACATGTAATCCTACTTGAAACTTAAATGTCTAGAATGTCTAGTCACTTAATGATTAAGATCTTAGTAATAGGAACACTTGGTTTGTATTGGCTAATAACAGAGAAAATATAAAAGAATATTTCACTCTGAAATGATATATTGATGTGTTAAAATGGTTACATTATATAGGCACAAGAGTGAGTGAGGTAATTAAGAGAGAATCATAACAAATCAGGAAATACAATCAGATTACAATCAAATTAAATATTTCCTAAACTAGAAAACAACAATCAAGGGATATGATTGGGAACACTAATCCATGGATATCACAATTAATATTATGATTTCCAAAACTCCCCCTCAAGCTGGAGAATATATATCAATCATTCCCAGCTTGCCTCGAAATCTTTCAAGCTTAGTTCTGCCAAGAGGTTTGGTCATAATATCCACAATCTGGTCTGAAGATTGAACATGAGCTAAATTCATAACCCCCTTCAATCTTTTCTTTAATAAAGTGCCTGTGTATCTCAATATGTTTTGTTCGATCATGATACACAGGGTTCTTGACCATTTCAATGCTACCTTTGTTGTCACACCGTAGTTGCATTGGTCTCTCGTATGGAATTCCCAACTCTAAGCAACCTGATGACCCAGAGACCTTCACAAACTCCAAGAGCAACGACTCTCAATTATGCTTCTGCACCGCTTCTAGACACTACAATTGTTTCTTACTTCTCCACACAACCGGATTACCCCAAACATACGTGCAATATCTTGTGACTGACCTTCTAGTTTCTTCATCCCGTGTATGATCTGCATCGATATAAAGTTCAATATTTTTGGCAATGTTCTTTTTGAAGAAGATTCCTCTTCCAGGATTGAGTTTTAGATAACTCAGTGTTCTATATACAGCATTCATGTGCTCTTCTTGAGGTTGATACATGAACTGACTTACTATTCCAACTGCATAGTTGATGTCTGGACACGTGTGGGTTAAGTAAATCAGTTTTCCCATAAGTCTCTTGTATCTTTCTGAGTCAACTGGAGTACCTTCGGGTTTGATCTCTAGATGATATCCCTCTTCCATTGGTGTCCCATCTGGTTGAGCACCCAACATCCTTGTTTCTTGTAACCAAGACATAACTTGATTATTTTCAGCCAACCACGTGTCAAAGGCTGGATCATCAGATTCAGGTTGAGGTGCTGCTCCATTAATGTATTTCTCCTTTCTCTTGCCACGAATGTAGCTTAGCACACATTGGGACCATTGAAGATGACTTCTTCCATTGAACTTATGGTTCATAACCATAACCTGATTTTCTGAGAAATCTGGCGCCATGGTGCTTGTGGAAGAAGAAGAAATAGGTGAAGATGATGAATTTGGAATAGATAAGTTGGTTCTCGACATATGAGCACCAGGATTACCACTTATGTTGTTCAAACGTGTCAAAACAGAACCAAACAGAGGAGGAAATTGGGTGGAATCCATTTCTGGTCAAAAAAGGACTTCAGATTGCTTTGCCTCCTGTGTGCAGAATCAGATCTGGGCGCGCCTCTCTCTCTCTCTCTCTCTCTCTCTCTCTCGTTTCTCACTGTTCTCATAATATATTTCTGTATTTCTCTGTTTCATAGAGCTTTGATACCATATTGGCTAATAATAGAGAATATAAGAGAGTATTTCACTGTGAAATGATATATTGATATGTGCTAAAATGGTTACATTATATAGGCACAAGAGTGAGTGAGGTAATTAAGAGAGAATCATGACAAATCAGGAAAGACAATCAGATTATAATCAGAAATTAAGTATTTCCTAAAGTAGAGAACAACAATCAAGGGATATGATTGGGAACACTAATAAAGGGATATCACAATTAATATTATGATTTCAAACAATTTGAAGTTTTTCTTGTAGTTATAATTGGTGTTATTATGAGTGACAACTCATTGTAAAAGGACATAGAACCGTGTAATGGGAATTATGCCTTCAGCACGTTAGTGAATGAATTATTTGATGATTTTTGGAGTTATTATGAGTGATTTTTAAATTTGATGTTTTTTAAATTTGAAATATTCATATTCGAGGGAGAGTAGTTGTGGTGCCTATGAAAGAGAAAAATGGCTGAAAACAATTTGAGGTGGTTGAGAAATGTACAAAGAAGGTCATTAAAGGCACCACTTAGACAATATGGGGTCTTGTGAAAAGGGGCAAAAGAAGATTGAAAAGAATGCTTAATGAAGTCATTGAATGGAACATTTTGGTTAACAACCTATTTAAGGAATCGGTGGTTGATAGAGCATAATGGTGTCATGCTATTCATTTAGCTGATTCCACATGGTGGGATAAAGCTTGCTGCTGCTGTTATTTGATGATTTTTGGAGTTATTATGGGTGAAATTATTCACACACGCACACAAAGTTGTTATATCTGTGTATTGTTGTATTTTGGATTATGTATATTATATGTGATAGTTTAATGTTGGTATGCAGCAAATTGGTTTCAGGTATTGTGGCAATGCTCTAGGCAGCATTGATAACTATGAACTTGTTAGAAATGTTGGCAAAATCATTTTGGGTCTTGCACGTTATGGATTAGGTTGAATTGGTCCTTGACAATGCAGTCAATTTTGTTGAATGGTTCATCTCAAAGGGAAAAGGAGTCAGTGTTGTATTTCTTGCACATTTAGTCATTATTTTATTTTTATTATACGCCCTCTGGTCCTTAATATAAGACATATTTACCTAATTTGATTATATTATTGAAGTTAGTTTCATTAGTTAATGGTTAATATGGCATGTATTTTCTAAAACATCCCAGTCATCTTCTTAGTTCCCTCATTCCCTCTTCTCCTTGCTTATTGTTAAGGGGCATGATAGGGGTAAATTAAGAATAGATTGACAAATTTGAAAAATCTCTTATATTTAGACTAAGATTAACTCTCCAAATATGACTTGTATTAAAGACTGGAGGGAGTATGGTTCTATCCATTTATTATTAAGTTTGTTTATTTATCTTTTTATTGTCCTTTTTATCCTTTAAGGGACTGACTGGATTTTATTATCCTTTAAGCTAGGAGGCAGGCTTGAACTCAGCTGATTTCATTAACCTATCCAAAGATTTACCACCTAGTGGGCTAAGGCTTTTTTTGTTGTTGTTGTTTTATTTGATGTAGATATACGAAGAAATTCAATTCTTCAGTAAATGGAATGTTGCATGTGGTTGAGTGTTGTTAAACTTGCATTTCTTTCTCAAGTCTGCTTATTAAAAAAAAGCTTGTTATTTTGTAGGAAGCTGCTGCTTATTCTCGAACTTGGTGGGGGCACATGCAGAATCTACTTGGCTATGCTTGTTCTGTTTATTGTGTGTATAAAATGATCAAGGTATTGTAACATAGGATGGATGAAGTATTGTTATCTACTGGCTAAGCTGAGGGTTTCTTGGAGCAAGTAATGGGTGATAATTGGTAGATGTTAGTACGTTAGGGCATGGGTGGTTTTAGGGCAATAGGATGTGGTATTATGGGCTAAGTCAAATAGAAATTTGTTGATGGCACTCATATAATTTGCCATTCTTGGGAAAAAAAGCATTACATCCCCCTAATTAGGCATCCTGTAGATTATATCCCAAGTTTTCAGATAAATTCCTAATCTATGTAAGATTGAGACTCTTTGCTGTTATTAATTCTTCATGGAGATGTCGGGTGTTAGGATAATACCCTCTAATTGCTCAATAACATGATTTAAGCTGTAATAAACTTAATGACTCGTGATAAGAGATATTGAAAGCTAAGAATGTTAGAGACCAGATCCTAATTCTTGGCCTCTCCTAGCTTATTCTAGGAGGAAACACATGTTATCAGATTCATGTGATAGAATAACTGTTTTTGTATGTTTATCTATATTATAAGTTAGTGAGTTGTTTGTGGTTTTTATCATGTAATTATTAGTCAGTGATAAGTCATTAGGGTGGTTATTATTGTGTCATCATTGTCAGTTATTAGGTTTGGCTATAGAAGGCTAGTTGTAAGACATATTCGGTATGCAAAGTATGTTACTCAAGAATATGGTGTTCTCTCTATCTAGGATTTCAGATACTGGCTCTAGATAATTTCCCTGACTGTTCTGTTGAAAATCCAAGTCCTAACAACTTGGTATCATAGCATTCATCCTTGGACCTTTGTTTTTGGTCAACTCTTTGGACTTTCATGGCGATATGGGAAGTACATGCAAAAGGCAGCAATCAAGTGATTCTGCTGTGCCTAACCAAGACCTTGATACGTCCGAACCTTCTATACAGGAAGATTCATTGACTTCAGATATAATGACTCAACAATTGTCATTTATTATGGACAAACTGCAGTCTCTTGACACTGAGATGAAAGAAATGAAGAAGCAAAAGCAGCCAACCATAGTAATTGGTCAGGTGATAAGGGAAAAAGCTAAGAATGATGAGAATTCTGGAGGTAACAAAAATGATACTCCTTGGTGGAGTAAAAATCCAAATAGACTACTGTACACTAAGGTTGATTACCCAAAATTTGAGGGTGGTGATCCAAGAGGATGGGTAATGAAAGCCGGGAAATACTTCAGGTATTATCAAACTCCTGAAGATCTTAAGGTCGAGGTTGCTGCCATGAACTTATAAGAAGATGCCTTAGACATCTTTACTTGCAAGACTTTTTGTTATTGGGAAGATCTAATACTGATTTTTCAAGAGCATTTTGGACCTGTCGAGTTCCAAAGCCCTGACATATTCTTATGTGAAATTAGATAGATTGGAACAGTGGAAGAATATAGGAAGGAATTTGTTAGAAGATCCTTAAGAGTGGAAAGGTGGCCAGATCATTGCTTACGAGCGGTTTTCATTAACGGATTGAAAGACAAACTGAAATCGGGTGTGAAGATCCAAAAACCAAGAATTGTCTACAAAGCCCTTTCCACGCAACAATCTCAACACTCAAACATAAGATAGGTGACTGATAGAGGGTCAGATAATGAAATTAATTGGTGCGATAATAAAGGGCAATTCACATGTCAGCCTTGGATTTAATCAACCTCAATTATCAGCAGTTTCCAATTATTCAAAACTGTTGTTATCGTGGAGTACAATTGCCCCTACAATTTCGCAGCCTCCCAATATTTCTGAATTTAAACGTCAACTCTGGAGGAGTAAAGGATTTTTTTTTGGTGTGGGAAGAAGTTCACACCCTGACATTGCTGCAATTCCTCCATGCTGAAATAGATGGAAATCACGGAAGAATTGGATGAGAAAATTATGGAAGATGTTTCGCTGAATGAGAATTTGACTGAAATTTCTCTACATGCGATTCTTGGTAATCCATCGACAACAACTATGAAAGTTAAAGGGCAAATTAACTTTATTTCAAATAATGTTGTGTACGAAATCCGCATTAGAGAGCATAACCTTCTTCCTTTTGGTGTACAAGTGGGCGATGGTCTTTTAATAGCCTATGAAGCTATTTGCCTTGATTTAGAGGTAACTGT
Organism: Acacia concinna; assembly: GCA_037177275.1. Classification (NCBI taxonomy): domain Eukaryota; kingdom Viridiplantae; phylum Streptophyta; class Magnoliopsida; order Fabales; family Fabaceae; genus Acacia; species Acacia concinna. Next base: position 149,619 of record JBAGKO010000014.1, read on the forward strand.
ACAGAATTTCACCATTAAAGATGATTTTTGCCCTTTCACCCCTGTTAGTATGGAATGGTGCTTGGTATTAAAAGGTTAGCTTCACTTGATACTGTGGAGACAAATTGGCAAATGATGTTCATGATCTTTTGGGTTCATGGAAAAAGATACAATTTGCAAGGAGTGCAACCAGATCCTCATGCCAGTTTGAATAGTTACTTGCTCGACAAGATCATTGTAGAATTTGAGCTGTTTCAAGACTTACTGTTGTCGTACACTGACCTCTTTCAAGGCCGACCTCTTTGCCGCCTCTAAGGGATAATAATCATGTCATTACTTTATATCTAGGAATTGTGCCTCCCAACATACCTTCTTATCGATATCCTCATTATGTTTAGAGACCTATCGTTTGCAGTGTGATGGACAAACAGAGTTTGTCAATTGATGTCTAGAGACCTATCTGTGTTGTTTTTGTCAGGATCAACCCAAGGCTTGGTCTCACTTCCTTCATTGGGCTGAACTTTCTTGCAATACTGGATTCCACACATCCTCATATCACACTCCTTTCATGGTTGTCTATGGTACGGATACTCCTACTGTACTGCCTTTCCTTAAAGGCTACACTATATAATTGAATTGGAAGAATTTTTCCTAGAATGTGATGCACTTTTGGAAAAAATTAAGACTAATCTTCAATCAACATAATGCAGAGTGAAGCTTCAAGTAGATAGTCATAGAAGGGAGGTGGAGTTTCAAGTTGGAGATATGGTCTTTCTTAAAATACAACCATATCACGAGATGTCCCTATCAAAACACAAGTTTCAGAAACTCTCTTAATGCTATTATGGGGCCATATCCCATTGGGGAAAAAGTTGGGGGCTGCTGCATACGAGTTACTTCTACTAACATAGCCTGTTCATCCAATCTTTCATGTATCCTTGCTGAAACTTGCTTTTGTGCCTCACAGTCTTCACTTTCTCCCTTGCCCGTGAATGATGACTGGGAATTACATTTGGAACCTTTATAAGCGATCAACTCTCATTTGGTTCATGTTAATAGTGGACAAGACATTGAATTTATGATTAAATGGAAAGATTACCCGACTGAAGATTCAAGCTAGGAATCCTATGACACTATTACAGCACAATTTCCTTACTTTGGCCTTGAGGACAAGGCCTCTTTCCTTGTTGGGAGTATTGTTAGAGATCATAATCCTAACTCTCGGCATCTTCTAGTTTATTTTAGGAGGAAATATGTGTCATCAGATTAATGTGATAGAATAACTGTTTTAGTTATGTTTTTCTATATTATGAGTGAGTTATTAAGTTGTCTGTGGTTTTCATCATGTAACTGTTATTCAGTGATGAGTCATTAGGATAAGGGGTTATTATGTGTCATCATCGTTAGTTATTTGGTTTGGCTATAGAAGTCTTGTTGTAAGACGTGGTATGCAAAGTATGTTACTTGAGTATGGTGTTCTCTCTATCTAGGATTTTAGACACTGGCTCTAGATAATTTCCCTGAATGTTCTGTTGAAAATCCAAGTCCTAACAAAGAAAGAGTTCCCCTGTTAAGTAGTATTGATGATCTTGAAAAGATTGATTGAGGATGGCTAAGTATCTGATTTTATGAAAGTGTTTTCTGTTGATAAAATCTAGGGTTAAGGGGCGCTGAGCACCCGTAACTATTTTTTCAGGTGCAATAAACATCCTAAAGTATTTAAGGGTGCAATGTTGGTTCTCATGTATTAAAAATGGAACAATTTTGGCCCAATTCAACAAAGCCTTTAACACCGTTTTCTTTGACCCACTCCCCCTCCTACTTGTGCCTTCTCCTGTGCACCACCATTTTCTTGCTCTACTGTCTCTCTTACTCTTCCGCTTCCTCAATCAGACAAAAGATATCTTATGAATTCATCTTTGAAATTTGAAGGATAAAAAATCATAACCAGACCTTGTACAAATCTCTAAATCAATAATAATTGCTCATCTTTAGAGTTTTCACTTTAAAATCCATGACTGCATCGTTTGCAGCCTCCTAGTGGCCCCCCCAAAATAAACCTATCGAGTTGTGCACTGGGTTCTCAATCTTCCCACAAGACTTGTTCAATAATGATTTGATCACAACTAAGTTAATCAAGAAACACATCAGAATTAAAGCGAAGATAACAAAATTACAAGTGATATAAGATGGGAACCTGGGTGGAAGTGAGGTGGGGCAGCGCTGATGAGGCTGAGGAGGTGTAGAATTTTTTAAGGAAGAGGGTGGCCTTGGCCTAAGATTCAGGAGAGAGAATCCATTAGAGGCAAAGGGCAGATGATGCCTGTATTGATACAACCTTCTTGGAGAATGTGATAACTGCTGTTGTAGCTGAGTCTCATGGTGGCTCCAAAGTGAGTGAAGAACAAAGCTAAGTTGAATATGAAATTGAAGCACAAGCCATCTGGCTCATGTGTAGTGGTTTTGTTGATTTGTGGGCTTCCCCCTCATCTTTTCGCTAATTCTTCTCTCTCATTTTGTGGGTTGGTTGAGGGAGGATGAGAGAGAGTAGGGGATGATGATGATGATGGGTGTGGGAGACAAGGACACAAGCTAGAGGGGCAGGGGGTTAAAGAAAACGGTGTTAAAGACCCTCTGAAATTGGTTCAAAATTGCTACATTTTTAATATATGAGGGCCAACATTGCAGGCCCTTAAATATTTTAGGGTGTTTATTGCACCTTCAAAAATAGTTGGCCCCTTAACCCTAAAATCTAGCTGGTGATTTTCCTCGAACTTGAGATCTTTTGTTTTCTTTCATTGTAGTTCACATTGACTTTGCTATTTGATTGAATCTCTGTTTTTGCAGTCATTGCAAAGTGTTGTTTTCAAACAGGTATCACTTTTCCCTCAATAATTCTTTATATTTAACCTTTTTTAGATGCTGTTAAGATCCCCTAAATGGCATCATTTATTATAATCTGATTCCATGGCAGGATGGTGCTGTTGATCCTGTAACAAGAACAATTAGTATATTCTTACAGTTCTTTGACATAGGAATCAATGCTGCCTTATTATCACAGGTTAGAGTCCTGTTGCATGCATACTTTTTAGTTTGTCTGGAATCAGTTAGTGGTCATCTTAATCTGTCTCTGACACCTTATGCATGTTTACATTAAAGATAAAACCTGGTTGCTTTTGTTTTATAAAGCATCTATGAAAAGTCATGTTGAGATATGAATAGTACTCTAATAGTTTCACTGGTGCTAATGCTTAATTTCCAAATAAAAAAATGTTACTACTTACTTTATTTTACAAGTTGTTCAATCATGTGCCACTCCTTAAATCTATAAGGTAAATGTTTTCAAGGAATGTGTTAGGGACCAAGATAAATCAGTAGGAAAATAGTGTTGAAACTGATATTGATTGCACAAAATATTTCCTCTTCAACAACAGAAGGTGTGATTACAGCAGATCACTCTCACTAACTCCCTCTAAACTCACAATTGATATAAAAGAGCTAGCACACTAAAGTGAAAGATAAAATGATGAAGAAAGATTATATCTTCCTCCACCCCCAATTTGACTTTCAAGAGGTCAGAGCTCTCCTCACCAAACTCTCAATACCCAAATTCGTCCCCTTCCCCTGAGAAACCAGCAACTATTATAGTCCCAAGAAGTGACTCCCACAACCCCCAATACAACCATTTCCTAGGTCAGGTTTATAGCAATCCTAAACCAACCCTAATGCTTAGTTTCTTTCTCCAAAAGAGTAAATATCTGGAGGTCAATGCCCTGGCAATCAGAAAATAGCGTTCCTCTTTCTTCCTTCTTCCTAATTTGACTTTTATAACTTTGACCAGCTAAAGCAACTCTATCAGAATGTATTCTAGTTTTCTACATCTCATAAGTGAATCATTGTGTATCTTTGGCTTTGAATTTTGCTAGGAACAGTTCCCTTTCCATATTAGATATTTTGCTGCTTGTTTTTCACAAGATTTGAAGCACTGGCAGGTTCTCATGGCTTGAGGCTACAAGTCAGTAATTTTGCTTTTCTTTTACAGTACATTTCATTACTATTCATTGGAATGCTGATTGTAATATCAGTGCGTGGATTCTTAACAAATCTAATGAAGGTATTCCCGCCGCTTTAAATTACCTTTATTTTTTCCCCCTTTGGTTTTTCGCTTAGATAAGTTATCCAAGGATGTCTTGATTTTAGTTCTGGTGAAGTGATTTATGAATATAATTCTGTCTCATTGATATGGGAGAGAAAATCTAAAAAGAAAAGTAAAATACATTAACTACTGCTCTATTTGACATAAATTGCAGGAACCTTCCATTTATTTCAAAACTGTATATAAACCTCCTTTAGAATTAAAATATGTTACACAAACTTCCCTTGTATATTTGAGATTATATTTGCATCCACCTAACAATTACTTGACGGTTAAGTTTAACTTTTAAACTTTTAGTTTGACCAAAATACCCCGCTTACACAATTATATTTTTAAAATACAACTAAAAAATAATTCTGATGGACATGTGTGTGTATATATATAATTTTTTTGACCTGACCGATGCATATATTTTTAAACTTTTTAATATGTTATAAAATTTTGGGTTAAGGGGAAATTTTTCCTTTACTGTTATCTCGATTAATTTTGACCATTATTTGATCAAATATGCTGAGCTGATAGTTCATATTTTATTGCCTAATTTTTTATAAGGTGCAAATTTGCCCCAAAACTTTTGAATCTAACTTTGAAAAAAAATATAGTAAATGACATATGGACTTCTGGGGCAAATTTAATTAACAATCAAAATTAATTGAGATAACAATAGGGGCAAAATTGTTCCCTTTTTTAAACTTCTTGGGAAAAATTGCCCTTTTACCCTAAAATGTATTAAATTTTGTTATATTATAACTTTTTTGTATAAATTTTCCATCATAGTTATTGAGACTTGTTTATTTATGTTTTTCAAATGGCTAAACAAATTTCAAACATGTTTTTTGTTTATTACAATACAAATTATATTAGTTTGAGAGGCTATATAAATAATTTAAAATTTAAACATATTTTTGTGCTACATACACCTATAAATATATTTAGCCAAAACGAGGAATTTAATATGATAAAGGGTATACTAGTACATAAATTATATTTTGATATAAATTTTTAATTTAAAAACATATTCTTAACGTAGTTAACCATTTAAATTTATGTCTATGTTACTAAAATAGAGAGGAGGTCGCTATAATTAAGGAAAAGTACAAGGTTTGAACTTATGTCTATGTTATTATAATAGAGAGGAGGTCACTATAATTAAGGAAAAATACAAGGAAAGTTAGAGTATTTTACATTTAAAAGAAAGGACTTAGTAAATATTATGGAAAGACTCTATATTTTATAAAAGTATAAAAAGCAGATATTGTTACTGTGCTACTTGATGTCATTGTTATCTTTTTATTTGAAAAATTAATTTGTTTTTTTTTTTTAAATTTTATATGATCAACGCTGTATTTTCATGCAAATGCACGGAATTGAGGCTAGGGATGCTGTACGACATAGACTCGTCAACCTCTGTATTCATACGATGTTCACTCAAATATATTATTACACAATGAACTCATACCCTCTTTTTTTGGGACACTGCATGCAATTACCTGAGCTAGCCTTAGGCGGCAACATCATTTTATCTTGAAACAAGGTGTAGAATTAACAATTAAAAGCTAATTTATTTTCAAAGGTGTGACACATTTGTGTGAAAAGAAAGGGATTGAGCGTTTAGTTTGGTCTTGTAATGAAATTTCAGCTCTTTGACTAGAAAACCATATTGTAGTGCTGAAAAGAAAAATATTTATGCCGCTGATTTTTCTGTTGATCGGCAGGATCACTTGTCCTCTGTTATTCTGTTGTTCTGTCTTTTCATTAGCAAACTTTTGTAAAGGACTTCTGCAACCCAAAAAACATTTAAAAAAATGCTATTGGAAAACCAAAATAACAGTGAAGTAATAGTTTGCTGTGCTGACTTCTTATGTAGCTTGTTCATTTATTTGTGTAATTTTTTGTCTGCATGCAGTTCTTTTTTGCTGTTTCCCGAGTTGGAAGTGGATCTTCAAGCAATGTAGTACTATTTCTGTCTGAGATAATGGGAATGTATTTTATTTCATCTATTCTTTTAATCAGGAAAAGCTTAGCAACTGAATACAGGTAATTGTAGAAATCTGTGTTAGAATGTTATTTGCATATTTGAATTGTGTTAAGGCATTTATGTCTGTTTATTTCGTGCCTTAATATAAAAGCAATGTTATGAAAACTGCATTGAGGTATTGGTTTATGGTTCACTAGTTAGATTAAACTAATCATAATTGAATTAATATATTTTTAATTAGAAAGATAAAAATAATAACAAAAATATCAATGATAAATTTCATATAAATCCACGACCATAAATGAAAAAAAGAATTAAAATCAATAAAGATAAGGAAAAGTACAAATATAATTAAAACAATAAATATTTTAATGAATTGTATTTTACATATTATACAATATAATAATTTTATTATTGTATCAAGAGGGTTTGAACTTAGACCTTTACTCACGCATCACTTCACCTTTATCCCCCGAATCAGTCGCAATTCTACATCATCTAATATTTTATAATTTTATATCCATTAATCATTTAGTTTGTTGTTAGTCTTAGCCTTAGTTATTCTTTACACGAAGCGTCTCTCAGTAGTTTTGAGCTTTGACTTATAAGTCAATTCATTAGCCAGTTTGTACAAACTACCATTGGAAAACATACATGATGGCTGCTGCATTTCTTCTGTCTTTTTTTTTTTTAATCCTGATTTTAATCCCATTAGGTGGGGTTGGCTACATAGATTGCATGACACTATTGTGCTCTATCGAAAACCATATCTTTAGATAGGTTTTTGATCAAAAGGTCCCTCTCTAGAACCTTGCTAAGTTTTGCTTCGGCCTCCCCTGACCTCTCTTTATGGGACTCCATACTACTTGATCAACCCTTATTACCGGTGCATCCAACGGCCTTATTTGCACATGCCCAAACCACCTCAAACGATTTTCTACCATTTTCTCTGTAGTAGTTACGTATATGTGATCATTACGAATTTTATCTAGTTTTTGTATGACCACACATCCATCTCGACATTCTCATCTCTGCAACTCCCATTTTATGCTCATGTCCCTTTAACTCCCAACACTTACTACCATACAACATTGTTAGTTTTATAGCAATGCGATAGAACTTCTTTTTTACTGTATTAGGTACTTTTTTATTATAAATAACTTTAGTAGATTTTTTCCATTTACACAATCCGCTTGAATTATATGATTAACATCATCAATTTCACCATCTTGTTGAATAATTGATCCCAAATATCTAAATTTTGTCACTTGTAGAATAATATGGCCCCTCCAATTTAACTTCCATTTCACTTCTAGCGTGTCGCTTAAAATTGTAATGCATATATTCCGTTTTGCTCCTACTCAAATGAAAACTTTTCCCCTCCAAAGTTTGTCTCCATGTTTCAAGCAAAGAATTAGTTTCCTTCTTAGAATCTGCCAACAAAACAATATCATCAGCAAAAAGCATGCATTTAGGGGTATCTTTTTTTATAGGCTTAGTTAGAACATCTACCATTAGGTTAAACAAATAAGAGGGCTCAAAGGTGTAGGCTAATCCTTATAGAAAGTCCTTTGTCTACCTTCTTAGTGTTTTAACACTAGTTGTTACCCTCTTATACATGTCTTGAATGGTTTTGATATATGCGACCTTTATCCCTTTCTTTTCTAAGGCTCTCCAAAGTACATCTCTTGGTACTCGATCATACGCTTTTTCTAAATCAATGAAAACCATATTCAAGTCCTTTCCTTTACCTCGATACCTTTCCATTAACCCCCTCAATAAGTAAATTGTTTCTGTTGTGGACCTATCAGGTATGAATCCAAATTGGTTTTCATAAATATTAGTTTCCATCTTCAACCTGTGCTCGATTACCTTTTCTCACAATTTCATTGTATGACTCATAAGTTTTATTCTCATATAGTTTGCACAATTTTGAATATCCTCTTTACTTTTATAAATAGGGATCAAGGTACTTTTCCTCCACTCATCAGGCATTTTAGTCTCATTAAATAATTTAGTCAGCCATAACACTCCGTCTTCCCCCAAACATTTTCAAGCTTCAATAGGAATACCATCTGGTCCTACCCCTTTACCATTATCCATTTTCTTAAGAGCTTTCTTAATTTAAGCAACTTAGATCCTTCTATAAAATGACAAATTAAAATCCTCTTCTTGAGTTGTCAACTCTTCTAGATCACAAATCACCTCACCCCTTTCTTCATTGAATAATTTATAGAAATAAGCTTCCTACCTATTTTTAATATATCTATCAGTGATCAAAACTCTACCTTCTTGGTCCTTTATATACCTTACTTGGTCCAAGTCTCTCAAGTTTCTCTCTTTATTCTTTACAATTTTATAGATCTTATACTATCCAGCCGTTGTCCCCAACTCCTTATAAAACTCTTTATACGTTTTATTACAAGCTTCACTCATTGCCTTCTTAGTCTCCTTTTTAGCCACCTGATATCTTTCCCAGCTTTCAGCATTATTACACAAATGAATGGCTTTAAAACAATTCTTCTTTTTCTTAACTTTTTCTTGAATATTCTCATCTCACCACCAAGTTTCCCTATTTTGCCGACCACAACCTTTTGATACTCCCAAAATTGATTTACTTATGGATCTTTTTAGACGTATTCTCCCACATCCTATTAGCACTTCCTTGTATCTCCCACTTCCTCTCCTCCAAAAGAGTTTTTTTTTTTTTTTAAAAAAAGTCTCCTGCTTCTCCCCCTTTAATTGCCACCACTTAACTCTAAAGGTTCTCCCCCTCCAAAAGAGTTATCTTAAGAACAATGTACAAAAATGTTAAGGGGGTTTGAATGGTTGATGCACCTTCCAATTTGGTATACCTCTTAATGCATCTCTCTTTTCTTGACATGGTATCATGGTAAGATCTAAACCATATGCAATGGACCCACTGGAAATACTAGAAATATTACTGATATTTGATTGATAATCTATCACTCTTCCTCTCAGTATAAGAAAAGAAGCCAAAAATTTGTGACAAACACTCTCAATACATGGATTTGGTTGAGTCAAGAATTAGCACTCTCTCTCAAAGAGACTTTTGAAAAACAAATCTGCATAACATACACAAGCCTAACGACTATACGAGTCAAAAAACATTAACATATTTCCCAAAATAACTTTTACATACTGTGGATCCTAAAAACACCTAGTAGACACCCTACGTACTAGATACTTTCTCCAAAATAGTGGGGATGCTATGAGTTAACATAGGAATCTAGGTGGCTCTTGACCATAGATTGCATTAAAAGGCGTCATATTGTCTGAGCTTTGTTGAGATGTATTTTACCAATATTCAGCCCATGGCAGCCATTGGGCCCATTGTTTGGGTTTGTCATTGGTGAAACAACGTAAGTAGGTCTCCAACCCTTTGTTCAACACCTCAGTCTGCCCAACAGACTCGGGATGATAGGCCGAACTTAGACACAACTTAGTACCTACTTGTTTAAAGATTCTTTCCGAAAATGACTTATAAACACCCTATCTCGGTTAGAGACTATGGTCTTTGGAAAACCATGTAAGCACACTATCTCTTTCACAAACAAGTCAGCCACATCTTTTGCAGTGAATGGGTGGTTAAGGGGCAAGAAATGTGCATATTTAGTCAAACAATCCACCACAACCAATATAGTGTGATACCACTTGGACCTTGGAAGTCGAGTGATAAAATGCATGCTAATGTCCTCCCAAATTGCAGTAGGAATAGGAAGCGGCTGCAACAAACCAGTGGGGGACGGTGCATGATATTTGTTCCTCTGGCACACTTCGCACCGAGCCATGTATTGTTGGATGTCTCCCTTCATGTCTGCCCAACATACTACACTCGATAGTCGTCTGGATGTTCGTATATATCTCGAATGACCCCCCACCAGTGAATTATGGTATTCTTGCATCAGTACTGGAATTCTTTTTGAGAATCAAGGTAGCACCAGCCCTTTGTAATGCAAGCTGCCTTTACCATGCTGTAATTTTCTACTCCTTTGGTAGTCATTATTCATCGCAAAATTTCCTTCAACTTAGGATCAGATTGAATCTCCACTTCCCAGTCCTCAACATCATCATTCTGCCACAATGAGAATCCCATCAGATTTAAGGATTCGTCTTGACGGAGAGGGCATCAGCTGCTTTATTTTCCTTTTTGGGCTTGTACATGATCTCAAACCTAAAACCCATCAATTTTGACACCCATTTCTGTTGATTCTCTTTTAACACTCGCTGTTCCAGCAAATATTCCAACGCCTTTTGATCAGTTTTGATGATGAATTTCTGCCCCCAGAGGTAATGCCTCCATTTCTTAATTGCCATGACAATAGCCATCATCTCCCACCCATATACAGAGCAATGTTGGGCCCTTTTGGATAGTTTCTGGCTATAATAAGCAAGTGGCTACCCCTTTTGCATTAATACAGCCCCCACGCCTGTCCTTGAAGCATCTGGTTCCAGCAAAAATGGTATTGAAAAATCGGGCATAGTGAGCACCAGAACAGTGGTCATGGCTGTCTTGAGAGTCTCAAAGGCTGTTGTAGCACTTGGCGTCCATTTGAATGCTTCTTTCTTGAGTAGGTCAGTTAGTGGACTAGCAATCTTCACGTAATTTTTCTCAAATCTTCTATTATAACCAGTCAGCCCTATGAATCCACACAAGGATTTAACAGATTTGGGTTGCGGCTAGTTCATCATGTTCTCTATCTTCTTCGGATCAGCTTGAGCCCTTTGCTCTGAAATTATATGGCCAAGGTATTCAACCTTGGGCTCAGCAAACGTACACTTATTCAAGGTCATCACAAGCTGATTTTCTGCCAAAATAGTTAGCACATTCTTCAAATGCTCCATGTGATCTCCTATTTCTTTGCTGTAAGTTAGAATATCATCAAAGAACACTATCACAAATTTGCATAAATATCCACAAAATATCTCATTCATCGATGATTGAAATGTAGATGGTGTGTTGGTAAGTCCAAATGGCATCACCTTGAATTCATAATGTCCCTTATGGGCATGAAAAGCAGTCTTGTATTCATCCCCCTCCTTGATTTGAATTTGGTGATACCCTGATTTTAGGTCTAGCTTGGAGAACATTGTAGCTCCTTTCGACTCGTCTAGCAGCTCATCAATGGCTGGGATGGGAAATTTGTTGGGCACTGTGATCTTGTTTAATGCCTAGTAGTCTACATACAACTGCCAACTGCTGTCTTTCTTCTTAACCAGCAATGTTGGACTCGAATACGGGCTAGTACTGGGCTGACTTATCCCTAGCTCCTCAATTTCTTTCATCTAGGAGTGTGGGTAGCGATAAGGACAGATTCAGTGGCTGCTCGCCTGGCTTCACCAGTATGTTATGTAGATTGTAAATAATCATATAATTGCTAATTAGATAGAATTAGGGTTATAATTAGGTTTATAGCGACGTGTGGCACACTAAGTCATATGAGGCCACGTGAGGATAGAAGGAGGCGGTGGTGTATTAAGTCTATGAGACCACGTGCCTAATTTGAAGAGCAGAAGGTCAGTCTACATATAGATGTGGCGTCAGAGTGTAAAGTGTCTAGATCAGTTGTGAATAATATTTTGAGAATTCTTGATCTTTTTTCATCTCCTCTGTTTCTCTCTTCTCCTTCCTACTTCTCTATTCTTCTACATCTATACATCAATGGTATCAAAGACACTTTATTCTTGGCTCTTCTGCTGTGCTACATGGTGTTTATGTGCTCGCAAATGGCTTCTTTTTCTGATTTCTGTCCTCTAGCCATTGAAAAGAACTTCAAGATTTGAGAAATCTGCCAGCGTTAATTCAAGAATTGCGTTCCTTACTGTTTGTGGTTCAAAGCCTTGCGGCTGGAGTGACTTAGCTTCGACAAAATCAGCACATTGCCAGTTTCGATGACAAAGTTCACGGCCTTTTCCGTTCTCATTCTGCGCCAGAAACGGGATCCACTATCTGACATGAATTCCGTTGGGATCGTCATGATTTTTCCCAGGACCCACGTTGCTCTCGTCGATTTCCACATTATGGGTACAATCAGCCGCGCATTGATGGTCGGGAGTATACTCCCCCTACTCGCTTGACAAAGATGGATTTTCCCAAGTTTCAACGTCGCGATATCAAGAGTTGGATTAGAAGGTGCGAATGCTATTTTGAACCAGATGGTAAGCTTGGTTCTTGGAAGGTTAAACTAGCCAGTGTTAATCTTGACGACAAGGCTTTTATTTGGCACCGTGCCATGGAAGAAGAAGCCGGCCGACTTATTTCTTGGGCTGAGTTTAAACAGGCCCTCCGTAGTGGCTATTGAACATTGGCAGCAATATTTGGAGGGAAGAAGATTTATCATTCTCACAGATCAACAGAGTTTAAAATACCTACTTTATCAGAAGCTCAAGACATCTTTCCAAATGTTTTGGGTGTCAAAACTTATGGGATATGATTATGAAATACATTACAAGAGGGGGGCCACCAATAGTGCTGTTGATGCATTCTCATGCAAACCAAAAATGGAGTTTATGCAAATGACGTTAGCTACATGTTTAGAAGATCTGCTGCAAGAAGTTAGATCCAATTGAGCTAAAGATTCTAATTTAAGAGAGGTGCTACAACAGTTACAACAAGGTCAGACTAGTGTGGGTAAGTATACTTGGACTGATGGATTATTAAAGAAGGGTTGTATTGTGGTAGGAGCTGGTGTATCCATTCGTCACAAGATACTGGAGTGGTTGCATGCTGGTGCTCGGGGGGCATTTTGGAATTCATGCCACCTATCAACGTGTTAGAACTATTTTTGGGTGGAAAAATCTTTTTGAAGAAGTTAAAGATTTTATTCGACATTGTGATGTGTGCACGCGTTGTAAATATGATATATCAGCTTATCCAGGATTGTTACAGCCTCTTCCCATCCCTAGTAGAGTCTAGGAAAGCATAACGATGGATTTTATTGAGGGATTGCCAAAGTCTGGTGGGAAAGATACTATATGGGTTATTGTGGATAGGTTGAGCAAGTATGCTCATTTTGTTCCTCTTTCTCACCTTTATTGCTTCAACTCTATCTCAGCAATTTCTGGATAGTGTCTATAAATTACATGGACCTCTTGTGGATATCATCAGTGACCGAGATTCTCTTTTTCTCAATAATTTTTGGCAATAATTTCTCAAGGTAATAAAGGTTGATGAGAAATTGACTTCTTCCTATCATCTGCAAACTGATGGACAGTCTGAGGTTGTTAATAGGTTCCTAGAAACACTTGCGATGCATGTGTTGGGAATTACCAAAAGAATGGAGTCGTTGTTTCTCACTTGCTAAATGGTGATAAATGGTGGTATAATACAAACTACCACTTCTCTACAAAGGTCACTCCTTATGAACTACTCTATGGACAAAACCTACCCTTGTATGTTCCATAAGAGTTGCGGCTGTGGAGGCTGTAGACAGATCTTTCACAGCAAGGGAAGCTGCACTTTTGATTGCCAAACAGCACCTGCATAGGGCTATCAATATGATGAAGCAAAGGGCAGATTTGCATCGTATTGATAGGGAATTCCAGGTGGGTCAATGGGTGTTCCTAAAACTTCAACCCTATAGGCAGATATCAGCGGCAACCAGAAGCAATCAAAATTAGCACCTAGATATTTTGGTCCTTACAAGGTAGTGCAAAAAGTTGGGACTGTTGCTTATAAGTTGGAATTATCACCAGAAGTAAGGATCCATAATACCTTTCATATTTCACTGTTGAAGTTATGTATAGATCCAGCAGTTTGACCTAGACATCCCCTAGTGGATTGGCTAGAAGTTCCTCAGGTTAAAGAGTCGAGCCAGAGGTAATATTAAATAGAAAGATTGGCAGACGCAAGGAGCAGATTGTAACAGAGGTATTGGTTAAGTGGAAACAACTTCCAAAAGAAGAAGCAATATGGGTTCTGTTATATCAGTTATAGCAACAGTATCCTTCCTTTCAAAGTGAAGACCCTTGAGGGCAAGGTTGCTTTGGGGGGGGGGGGGCAGTGATATGTAGATTGTAAATAATCATATAATTGCTAATTAGATAGAATTAGGGTTATAATTAGGGATATAGCGACAAGTGGCACACTAACTAAGTCATATGAGGCCACGTGAGGAGGCAGTGGTGTATTAAGTCTATGAGACCACATGCCTAATCAAAATAGTAGAAGATCAGTCTACATATAGATGTGGCGTCAAAGAGTGTAAAGTGTCTTAGATTAGTTGTGAATAATATTCAGAGAATTCTTGATTTCCTCTCGTCTCTCCTTTGTTTCTCTCTTCTCCTACCTATTCTTCTCTATTCTTCTACATCTATACATTACAGTATGGCATGATCTGGGATCTTCTCAGTGGTAGGTTGCCAATAATCTAACATGCAAGCGCTCATATTTTTGGCAAAATTGCCGTCTCTTCCTCTTTCTCCTTTGACAAACTTCTACACTCAACCAAGAATGCTTCTCCTTTCTTATTTTATTGAGAGCTCTGAATGTTACCTGGGCTCGTGAGAGTGTGGGATCACCTTGTAGGCATACACGATTATTTTTCTTGCCTATCTTCATAGTCATTTGCCTCCAGTTGACTCTTACGTCTCCTAACATCTCTAACCATTCAATACCCAGAACAACATCTATGCCCCTTAAATGAAAAGGGTAAAATCTTGGCACAATGGTGAGTCCTTGTACGTCTATCTCCACACCCTCACAGTGATGCCGGTGCCTTACTACATATCCATCGTCTACCATCACTGTGTATTCTGTTATTTCCTCTGTTTTCAGGCTAATTGTGTCCACCAATTTTTCTGCGATAAAGTTATGAGTAGCTCCGCTATCCACCAGAATCACAACATCAAGTCCTGCAATTTTGCCTTTTAACTTCATGGTGTGGTTGTTCTCAAAACCAGTGATGGAATTTAAAGATAGTTGCCATTTGGTTAAGCTCCCCTTCAGCATCAAAATAGTGTTCAACAACCTCTGGCTGCTCCTCTTTACCTTCTTTAGTGTCCACTTTCAGCAAAAAGACTTGGAGTTGTTTGTCTTGGCATCGGTGGTTTGGTGTATATTTCTCTCCACATTTGAACAAAGACTGAGTTCCCTTTGTCGTACCATCTCCGAATTGGAAATCCATATGCTCATCTTGATTGACGTGTTGGAGAGATACCTTGTGGAACTTCTCGTTCTGCCATATGGAGGTTTCGGTTTCATCCTTGTTAGGTGGTCATGTGCGTATAGGTGGGTGTGGTCTGATTGGGTTCGGTGAAGTGGGTCACCCTAGAGTAAGTGGGCTGGGTTGTAAACCCCTTTGTTGCATCAAAGCTTTGGGCCTTAGACACCGTTGGGCCCTTTTCTATACCCAACAGTTGTGCCTTCCCATCCACCCGTAGAGCTTTTTCTGAGTTCTTCTAGGCCATTAACATCAGTCAGTTGTAGTTCTGCTTGAACCTTAGTTTTCAAATCATTCAAAAAAGCTCCAATCAAGCATTCCTCCGTTGCGCCTTTCAGTGGGCATGACAACTGCTCAAACCCCCGCACATACTCCAGCTCCAAGTCTTCTTGTTTGATCGCAAAAAGAGTCCCATATTCTCCCCCTAGTTTCCACGCTTGGAAACGTTTGAGTAACTTCTGTTTAAACTCAGCCCAGCGCCATAAAGAAGATTGAACCTCCTTCTAGTGCAGTGCATGATTTTCGAGGCAGACTATTGCTTCTTCTAATTGCTCAGCTTTGGTAATTCCATTGATCTAAAAGTACCTTTCAACTCTAAAAAACCATCCTAAGGGTTCTCCGCCATTGAAAATGGGTAAATCCAGCTTCATATACTTCATGGCTTCCTTCTTTCCCCTTCCACCACTTTCAGACCCTGACTCATCAAGCTGCTTCTCATCGCCATGTGCTTATGAGTTTAGGGTCTTTTTTGTGCTTTTCCCCATTATCCATCTGCATCAGATACTCTTTCACGATGTTCATGCCATCCTTCAGTTCTGCTACCTACTTAGATAGCTCCGCTATCTCATCCTCCTTCTCATTAAGGCAAGCTACGGATGCCTTCAGGTCTTGCACTTTGTTTTCCATCCCTCAGGTCTCACCGCTTTGATACCAATTGCAATGGACCCATTGGAAATACTGGAAATATTACTGATATTTGATTGATAATCTGTTACTCTTCCCTCTCAGTACGAGAAAAGAAGGCAAAAATCTGTGTCAAACACTCTCGGCCAATACATGGACCTGGTTGAGTCAAGAACCAGCACTCTCTCAAAGAGACTTTCGAAAAACAAATCTGCATACCCCCCATACACAACTTGCAATGGACCCATCCCTCAGGTCTCACCGCTTTGATACACAAGCCTAATGGCTATATAAGTCAAAAAACATTAACAAATTTCCCAAACTAACTTCTACATGCTGCAGGTCCTAAAAACACCTAGTAGACGCCCTACTAGATACTTTCTCCAAAATAGTGGGGATGCTATGAGTCAACATAGGAATCTTAGAAAACATGTTGCTCCTTTCCTTTACTCCTCTTCTGCTTTCTCTTATAGGTCTTATCCCAGAATAGGGTCCTATCACCATATAACTTCCTTCAAACTTCGAACCCTACTTTTGCCTAAAAAAAGAGCAATGAAAACCGATCATAAAAGTAATTGAGTTACATGAGTTGTGCTTGAAGTAGCTTGTAATTAGGATGCGGCATTCTCAGGTTACATTATATCTCAACTAAATGAACTTCTACTTACAAATGCTATTTGGCTAAAGTTGATGGCATGGCGATTTTTTTTCCCCCCATAATTTATTGTACACTCAGCGGACCGTTTTAATTATGTGAAACTGAATTTGTGTACTGGAGTACTAGTAAATGAAGGTCTTGGACTGAAGGTTTGTGTCACGTTTCTTGGCTGATCAAATTCTGGTATGCCCAGAAGTATTCTCTCTAAAATCTTGAACATTTTAATGTCTGATCTAACTTTCTTGGCAGGATTATCATAACAGAGGTATTGGGTGGTGATATTCAATTTGACTTTTATCATCGGTGGTTTGATGCCATTTTTGTTGCCAGTGCATTCCTTTCAATGCTTTTACTGTCTGCGCATTATACATCCCGCCAAACTGATAAACACCCAATTGACTGTGAGTTATATCTCATTTATTAATTGAGCCGTCAGATAATTTTCTGATTTCATTTTTGCACCAGCTAAGTATCAGTTGCTATAGCAATGCATTGGTCACTGATTGCTGTCTTATTTGGCTTTGGACAGGAAGCATACAACCCATATTGTATAGTTTCGGAAGCCAATGAAGGTACAATGCTATTCCACTAAACTTTAAGGGTGATATCTAATTATGTGGGTGAATTTGAATTTATTTTGTAAGTGATGATGTGTGATGAAAAAAGGGGATGGAAGGACGGACAGAAGGAAACAGGCAGAAGGGAAGAAGAGAGAGAGATTGATAGTTGTGTGTTTGGGAGAGAGAAGCAGAACAGAATTAATATATACAAAGGCCCCTCCTTCCTTTTGAAAACAGAAGGCTTGCACGGTTGTTAATACCTCCTTTTTTGGTGAACTGCTACTAACCCTATAATTACCTTAACCGTCTTTTTTATTCATAATTATTTATCAATACCCCAAATTAATTGGGAAAATTGAACTTAGGTCCCAAGGACCAGAACAAATGGCAAAAAGGTCCCATAATAGATTCCACTATAAAAAAGGTCCTTAGGGACTGCAGTGATATAAATTCTGAATGTGAAATTAACTTCTTGTCCCATTGATTAAAAGAGTAAAAGAGAAGCAATAATATATGATTAGGTGCAGCTACTTATCAATCGCCACTCTATAACTTGTTAAAATAGGCACATTCACTTGTCTGTGGAAGTTGTTTTAGTTAACATAGTGAGGTAGTCAATGGACATTCTATGACTTGTCAAAATAGATACGTTCACTTGCCAATGCATAACTTGCCATTATAGGCACTTACACTTGCCAAAAAATGCACATACACTTGCCAAATTAGAGACATGCACTTGCCAATGTATAACTTGATATTATAGGCACATACACTTGTCAAAATAAGCATATAAACTTGCTATTGTATAATTTGCCATTATAGGCTCACACACTTGTCAATTATAATTTGCCATTATAGGCACATAGACTTATCAAAATAAGTACATACCAAGGTACAAAAAATCAGACTGGACAATGAACCGGTCTTGGTATGAGTTCAGGGTTTAAAGGGTTCAACCGGTTATATTAAAATATTATAAGTTAAATAAATTAATTAAAGTTCAATAATTTTTAACTAAATTTAAATAATCTAAATTCTTAATTTAAAAATAAGTTACCAATATTTATTAATAATATAAATACAAATTAGTTTTTTAATCTTTTTCCCCCAACATAAGCATAAAGGGGTTACAAGAAATGACAAATGGCTGAAATGAGAGGGAAAAATGGCGTTGAGGGAAATATTTTTTTCAAATTTTAAAAGAAAAATAATGGCAAGTGCAGAGAGTCACTTGGGTTGAGGTGACATTTGCTTGGGAAGAATAAATCTCTGACTGTACGCTTTTATCCCTTGGTAAAAACCTCATCTTCTGTCCATCAATGGGTAACTGACTCACCCCACTAAAGACAATCTTTAAACTTTGATAAAGTGAAATTCATAAGAGTGAGAAACTGAAACAACACAGCAATTACCACCCACTTTCGTATGTCTTTTTCTTCTTCACACACGTATTTCTCTCTCTTTCTCCAGCCAAATAGAAGCTTTCTTCAGTTCCGGCAAGCCTTCTAACAGAAATAAGATTCAGCATTTTAGATTTTCAGGAGCTCATATTTTATGACGTGAAAAGAACTCAGAGTAAGCAAATCAGTGAGTAATACGGTTTTTTTGTTGGTCCGATTATATTTTTTTATCTTGAAATCTTCTTCACCAGTTCATCTCCTTCTCTTTCTAGCTTTCTTTCTTGCTTGAAATGCTGGTTGGGAGCCATCTGGTTTTTCAAAATATGTTCCCGTTCCTGGTTTAAAAGCAAGTTCTGACTCCATATTGTCTCTTTTCCAGCTCCATCTAACTTAAAACATTGACTCGGCCAACCCGGGCGACTCGCCGGGTTGGCTGAGTCGGCCGAGTCAACTCGGCCAGCGGCTTTTTAATGTAACCGAACTGGACAAATGGCCAGTTTTCCGGTCATCTGGTCCGATTTCTATTACCATGGTACATACACTTGTCAATATATAACTTGACAAAATAGGCGTGAAAATTTGTCAAAATAGGTGTATGCACTTGCCAATGTATAGTTCGTTAAAATAGGCACATACACTTGTTAATATGTAGTTTGTGAAAATCAGCACATAAACATGTCAAAAGAACGCATGTGAACTCCTTCTGCTTCTCTCTTCCTTTTTTAATCAATGGGGGTAATAAAGTGATTTCACATTCAAAATTTACATCACTACAGTCCCTGGGGACATTTTTTTTGATAGTGGAATCTACTATGAGACTTTTTTGTTATGCTTTTTGGTCCTTGGGACCAGAGTGCAATTTTCCCAAAAAAAAGGTCCCTTGCCCTCAAGGATCAAGTGCAAGGAAATTATAATACATTCATGGAAAATCTTTTTTGTTTTGGTATTACAACAACAACAAAACCTTAATTTCACTAGGTGGGGTCGGCTACATGGATCGCACAATGTCATTGTGCTTTGTCGAAAGCCTATTTTAGTATTACACATTCATAAAAAATCTAATTGGAAACAAGTTGCATCTTCACCATCTCCGTCTATACAAAAGTCCAAAACCACTTAGTAAGTAAAGAAAAATTTGATTGAACACGGTCTTCTTATTTTGAGCATGTTATTCCAAATTCCTACTAATTTCTCCCTTGGCCGCCCAAATTCCTGAACTACTTGAGAGTCCATAAAACCATGATTGCTTTCATTAATTATTCAAATCTGTACGGCCTTCTATACAGGCCTCTGTACTGTTATGGTTGCGTTAACACGTGCCTTTTCTATCGGTTTGAGTGGCATCTTTTTAATTGATTGGAATGTTGCCTTGTATTCTTTTCTAAATTCTTCCTTGGCTCCAATCCATCGGTTAAACTGTCTTCACCTAAAATAATTAATCTTTATTTACAATCAAGAATAATCTAATTTTGCTTTAGAAACTAATCTTGTAGCGAATTAGAAAGGGTCAGATCTCATTGAAGGTAATTGAGGAATTTTCTGCCTAAACCGAGATAAAGGTATGGTAACACGAAGAAACATATTGATACGTGGATCAAGAGCTCTTTGATGCATTATTCACAATTTGTACTGGAAAATAGTGACCTCAGAAAATAAATGCTTAGATACTCTAATATCCTATTCAATATCAACAGATAAATAAACTAAATTTTTTACAGTCTAAACACATCATGTCGCATAAATGACCTGAGAGTTTCATTTGTAGGGAGAGCCATTTTCATCATACGCACATTAGATGTTAATGTGACTAATTGCTTTTGTTATAATTTTAAATCGGAGTGCCACTTGTTTGTTTTTATTTTGAGTGAACAGGTTCATACTTACATTTTTTGACGTGGAATGATGCCATCTTCAGTGAATATGATATATGTTGATTCTTCGGCAGCAAGGATAGCAACAGAGGATATTGAATTTGTAGGTTCTGTATGGGTAAAATGAATATTTCAGCTCTGGGGAAGGTAACTCATTAAAGCAAGCATATTAAAGCAATATGTTGGATGGATGACCGCTTGTAGACCATGTTTGATGACTATCCCTCAAAATGATGGCATACCATCCTAGTGTACAAGCGTTATTATGATAGAATGTAAAGAACAATGGTTGAGTGCCCAATTATCGTTCAGTTGGGAGAGAATTTGCCTGTGTCTGTTGTGTTTTTGGAAGCTGATGGGTGGCTTATAGGAGTAGAGGATGACCAAAGCAAGTGCTAGCCCACCCTTATTTGGAATTTACACCATTGTGCTTTCTCTAGAAGAATACTGATTATATATTCACAGGGACAACTAACTCTTGTACCAGAATGACATCTATAATATTTCCTCCTCATGGTTGGGAGTATCTCCTATTTTGGTCCAATATTGTTTGGTGCTTTGTTATAAATGAGTAGTTAAGAGCCAACTCTAATCTAAAACCACTTGTGGCAAAAAAACAAAAAAATAACTACAAATAGTTTGATAATTTATTCTTATCTTCATAACTTTTCGGGCCATAAAAATTTTCAGTTTTCACTAATTTTTTTTATAAAATATTGTCAAATTAAAATTTTTAATATTTATAATATTTTTAGTTCGGGTGTTAGCAAACATAAATTGTTGAGAAATTTTTTAATCAATATAACTTCAAAAAAGTGTTCATCAATAAATTGTTGAGAAATTTGTGTAGGTTACCAGCAAATAGACGGCAGTGGGATCATCCGGTAACGTGGATGGATAAAGTCCAATGAATTTCATTTTTGACGTGGGTTTACATTCATTTTCACGTGTGGCTGGAGCTATAAAGTTTAATAATTATGAATGAATAGTATGTTTAATATAAATTTTATGTGAATTATTAGTCATATAAATAAAAACAGAATATGGTAATAATATTGTATATGGTAATTATATGATAGACTTGTAGAAAAAAAGGTTAATTTTGTTTGGCCAAAAATTAGATAATAGGGGAAACGGAAACGTGAGGGAGAGACGCATGCCACAGGGGCGTTACTGCTGACCCACGCAACCCTCACGCGCACCTTTCTCATGTGTTCACTTCCACTTCACACGCAACTGACGCGACACGTTTCGTGAACCTTACACGTGCGGAGAGTACCCTTCATCCCCCTTGACTTATACTACAACAAAAATAAATCAAGAAAATTATCGCAAAAGGGGAGGAAAAAAAAAATAATAAAAGCATCTTAAACGGAAAGACTCGCATAAATTCCACAAACAAGAAAATTTGTAGGTTCAGATTTATTTACATTTACTCTGAATCTGAATTTTCTTTTCTTGTCCATTTTAGAAAATTTAGCGAGTTAAAAAGAAATAAAATTTCCAGAGAAGTAAAACGTACCTGGATCCAGAAAATTTAGAAAGATAGAGAGAAGGGGGCGGTTTAAGCCAGCTTTATTAGATGGATTCTCTTTCTCTTTAATTAAAAAATACAGTTGCAAGATTTTTTTTTCCACCTTCAGATCAGAGGCGGGGGAAGGTAGAGAAAGGAAATCCACCTATTTATTGGTATAGTAATTGTTATATATAAATTCAAAACGATTGCATCAGATCCTCTGTTATATGCATATCTAAGTACATGTTCATCTGGGTGTTGTCTTCTGTTCTGTACCTTTTTACTTTGAATTCGTGTTCGGTGGTCGTCACAGATAGTGTAAACCCTGATATCCTACAACTTCTGGGGCAGAGATTTTTGCGATTGTTATCGACATCGGAGTTACCGTGCCTCTGATTGCCGTCGGCAATGACCGAAAGCCCGGAGTATATTTGCAATGCGACTGAAAGGATTTTGAAGCAAGAGGCATGCCAATTAATTCCCGGTTAGGGTTTCGTTCTGATTGTACCAAATTAGTTGTTATATGTATCTGTGTACTTGTTATTAGTTGTTATATGTATATGTCAATTATTTCGCAGTTGTTATCAGCTATTCGTGATTATTTATAATTCATATGAACGGCGTCTTCAATGTTTTTTATTCGAATATGTTGGCGAAGCTGGGTACTCGTTCAAATAGGATTAACTAATTCACTGTTGGCGGGTTTAGGGTTTGAATCCCTTTAATCGAGAGTTTTGGTGTTTGATGGAATCTTCTTTTGTGGGTTTATTAGTCCACTAAGTGCCCTTGCAGTGGTTGTAGTGATTGATACTGTTTACGAGATTGTTTCAGTTGCTATTGTATTAGAAAGATTATTCCCTAGTGTTTTTCTTGTTAGTTGGGCAATTGTTGTTAATGGTATTTGGATCTACTTTCTAGATGACAGCAATACTGAGACGGAGTTTCTATATTCAAGGACCTATGGATGAAGAGATCATATTCTGGAGCGTATGGTGAGATAACATGGTGGATAAGATTATATGTCTCGTACTTGCCTTCTGTCGAGCTCAGATTAGCCTTCATGTGTATCATTCTTTACATTTATATAGTAAGAGTTCTAGTTTATTGATGTTGGCCATGTTGCTATGGGGCTGATCCATGCTGAATTTTAATGGGATGAGACTTCAATTCTGACTTTTGTCCTTTTTGTTTCACCTGCTTTTTGAAGATTTCTTATCAGTGAAAAGTAAAGTCATTGAGCATTTGGAATCCCTCCTAAGAGGGCATTAATGGAGGAATTAAAAAAAAAAATAGTTGGCACTAGCTCAAGGGAGCTATTAATCTCTCCATCTATGTCTAAAAAGCTGTTTAGAGAATATACTAGTTGTGAACTTCTAATTTTCCTGCGATTACTAACATTGCTTACGCTACAAAAGTAGCCTGGGCAACAATTCCTGTGTAATAATTATAGCATTGCTTTGTCCTAAACGTTTGAAATGATTTGGGAAGACCTCAAATTTAGTTGGATGAACCGCCGCTGGTGATCCATGCTAAGCAGGCATATGTAACTGGTATTTGTTGAACTTACAAATACATGCACAAATAGTATTAATGAAATTTGATGTTGCTTTTGTGCTTCCAACAGATAATTATTTTTAGTCCTTATTTTCTATTCAATCTATAGTTTCAGTTTTTCATATTGGG
This sequence comes from Acacia concinna, assembly GCA_037177275.1. Lineage (NCBI taxonomy): Eukaryota > Viridiplantae > Streptophyta > Magnoliopsida > Fabales > Fabaceae > Acacia > Acacia concinna. Next base: position 173,505 of record JBAGKO010000014.1, read on the forward strand.
GAAGTCTTAACCTTGGAAAAAGGATTATTGAGAGTTAAATTTTGTTGATTTGGAGTTTGAATCAAAGGCTTCACCTTTCTTCTACCTTTTTATTTGTTCACAACAGGTATCACCTGGATCTGGAAATATAAGCGTCAGATATCCTATTACTCAGAGCGCTGATATGAGACGTGAATCAGGGACTTGTAATGTGTGTTCAGCTCCTTGTTCATCTTGTATGCATTTTAACCGAGCTTTCATGGGGTCAAAGGTTGAGTTCTCTGATGAAAATTGCCGTTTAGTGGGTAGTAATTATTATTCTATGGATGAAGGTGATGTATCTTCTCTCAGGAGCAGGGCTCATGAAAGCATTCAGCATGCTGACCTGCTCAGTGTCAATTCCAGCCATGATTCTCTATCTGAAAATGCGGATAGTAAACAGACTTTGTCTAGAAAGTGTCAGGAGTCTAAGTACCTAGAAGGTCTTGATGATAACACTTCTTGTATTAGTAGAGCCAGTGATGCTAAGTTAACAAACTGTAGCCATCCCAAGATTGTAGACAGAAGAAATGTATCTTGTAGTTCTGCTTTGGTTAATATCTTAGGGGCAGAAGGATCTGTAAGTGGACAATCTTTTGACATGTCTGGCTTACATGAGACTCCTTCTAAAGATGTGGATATGGATGAGAGCTCGCCTAAGGTACAAAGCCAAGATGCAAAGTCTCAGAGTGTTAAGTTGCATTCGACTATTCCAACATTAATGGATGTGGAAAGAGGCGAAGGTTCTCTTATTCCAGAAAAATCCGAATGCTCCACAGAAAATGCTGATTCATCATTGAGAAAAATGACAGCAACTTCAGTTGTTTCTGGTGAGAACCCTATTGCTGTTAAGGATAATCTGATTGATGGTAGCTCCACGGCTTCACTAAAAATATATTCCAAGTCAGAAGTAGATGCTGTCAATGAAGTTGGGGATGCACCAGATGAAACTCATATTGTTGCAGTCCAATATGAGCAGGATAAAGCTGAGCAACCCCTTGGAACACCTGGCTTGGAGGAGCCTCGATCTGAAGATGAGAGTGATGAATCAGATGTTGTTGAGCATGATGTGAGTGCTCTTCTTATACTTTCATGCTGTTTGTTTATTGATTGGTAATGTTTCGATGGAATGGTTTTACTGCCTCCCTTTTATTAGACACACAAGCATTAAATTTTGTCTGCATTGTGCTCTCACCCTTTTCTTTATGTTCTTTAAATTCTTAAATTGCTTACCCTTTGTTTGGATGGGAGGAAAATTTTGGAGGAGAGAAAATGGAGAGAAGAGAAAAGTGGAGGGAAAATACCACCATCATTCCTTTCATTTGAATGGATGAGAGAAAACGAGGGGAAAAATGAGCAAATATACAGGAAAAAAAATTTAACATCAAATTAAAGTGGAATATACAAAAAAATTTTCAACACATTTATGAAAAAGAATTAATAAACAGAAATAACCTGTTGCCAAAAAAATTCCCTCCCTCTTACTTATATAATCATATGATACCTTGTGAAGAATAAAAATACCACAACTCATAAATAAACTACAACTATATATGTACAGGTAAGTGAGGAACAGGCGAACAGGTGATGCACTGTGCTGAGGGGGCAAATGCGGAAACAGCATTTTCCTCCCTAAATTCCCTAAATCTCTCCATGTGTGGAAAGAAAATGTGATGTGGGACCCATTGATAAGCTTCAATATTTCCATGTGATTTAGTACCTAACTTGATTCTCTCCCCAATTTCCTCTTTAGTTTTCTTTCTTCTCCCATTTTCTCTTCATCCAACAAAGGGTTAGTCTTGCCATTTTAATATGGAGTTTATATCGGAAGAGGAGAGGACATTGTTGACTCCAAGCACATGATTAGACAGCTAAATAATTAAGAATAAAACGAGTTGTGGAATTCTCCAGCTCTCTAAAGCATTTAATGTACAAAACTGATATATTATCCTCCTTTCTTGTGGGGTAAAAGCCATTAACATTTAACGTTTGAGATGCCACGAACACTAGTGTTCCATGGTATATATAATTTCCAAAAGATTAAGGTACTATGAGCCAACTAAAAGTATGACACAATTCTGTAATTTTATTTCTACTTTAGAAAGGTGTGATTTTATGATCGCTGGCAGTTTGAGTTATATAGTACTAAAAACTTTGTTTTTAGTTTTATATTTATAAAAATTGATGAGATATTTAGTGTGCCATCTGATGTTGCACTTAGAAAAAAGAATTGCAATAAGCATATGAAGTTCCATGTTATTTAATTAGCTGATCAAGAATGTGCTTGCTTATACATTGGCTGCATAAAGTAGCAAGATAAATATAAATATGAAGGAAACATAACTCTGTATGATCCTGAGCCATAGGTTAAAGTATGCAGGGAACCAGAACCAATAAACTATTCTGAAATTACTTAAAATGTTCTTATGAAATTGAAACAATCACAACATAGACAAGGGACCTTATCTTGAGCTGAAATCCTAAATTTTAATTAGGAAATGAAATGTTCATTGTTAAAGGGATAAATGTTCAAAGACCCTAGCAACTAAATAAACAGTTAACTTTGATTCCCTAATTACATAATTCAAAATTACAATCTCATCATGCATTATTCTACATAATATATTAATTTTCTATAGTAGAGTATCAGTCCATCAGCTGTTCTGTTTTGTCAATTTGAATGTTTTTAATTTTCTCGATGAATGCTCTCGATCCTCTCTATTACTGCTTTCATTTCGTATCAGAATTTTTGTCCTGGTTTTTGCTAATGAAGGGGAAAATATTAAACATTCTGTTTCATTGATTGGAAAATAGGTAAAAGTTTGTGATATCTGTGGAGATGCTGGTCGGGAAGATCTACTCGCCATATGTAGTAGATGCAGTGATGGCGCGGAACACACGTAAGCTAACATTTTTAACCATATCTTTTGTTTGCTTTCATTTATTAGTGCTAATCTCTTTAGATGGGGGGAAGCAAAGGAAGACTTGACAGTCTTATTTGTTCCAATCAGTTATTGCATGCGAGAAATGCTTCAGAAGGTCCCCGAAGGAGATTGGCTATGTGAAGAATGCAAAGAGACAGAAAATCAGAGGCTAGGTAAGATTTAAGTTGTGCATAAAATTCAAGAAGATATAGTTATGGTTTCTGACATATTGATTTCTTTATTGATCTGGAGCATGCATGGCTTCAGTTTTGATATTGAGAGTATTAAAGTATACAAGCGCCCTTGCTAGTTTTGGGTCTATGGTCATATGCTTGCTTATTTATATGAATAAATTTCATGGTTCAGATGTTGAAGATAGAAAAATTCCAAAATTTTGTTTGACAACACAACATTCTGGCAAGAGGCTGTCTGAGAATGTAGAACTGGCTCCTGTACCAAAAAGGCAGGCTCTTGAATCAAGCTCAGGCTCTCCGAAGTCATCAAGTCCCAAGAAAATTGTTGCTCTTCCTCAAGAATCTTCATTGAAGAGCTTAGATAAAGGTAAAGTGAAGCCCGATAATCAGGTGCCTATACGAAATCAGTCTGGCAGTGATAACATGGAAATGGTTTGTTCTCCTTCTTCTGGTCCTCGGGGTCTCCTTCGAAGGGGTATGGATTTACCTATCCTATATTGTGCTTAACTTTTTTTATTTGTATTTATTAAAATCACTTATAAGTGACTAGGTGTTCCAACACAATATCTCTTCCTATATTTAATTATTTCCTGCATCGTATATGCTTCTATGAATAGGTATGCTGTCGAAATCTAATTCATTCAACGCATTAAATTCAAAGCCGCGGGTCAAACCTGTTGATGAAGTTATGCCCCAAAAGCTGAAAGGGCCTGGTGAAAATACTTCCAAGAATATGGAGACACCTGCCCGGATGATAGGCAAATCTATGTCATTCAAATCCACGAACTTGGGTCGTTCGAGTACAATTGCATCAAAAGTTAAATTGCTTTCATCAAAATCTATACCTGCTCAGGATTTGAAAGGAACAAGGCTTGCAAAAGACTCCAGTGCATTTGAAAGGAAAAGTCTCTCCAAGGTAGATCGATCTGCGGCTTGCTCAACAATGGCTACCTCAGTTGTTTCAACACCCAAAGGTGATCAGAAGAGCACAACTCTTGTTGAAAATATTAAACCTTCATCAGTTGGCAACAACCGAGACTTGAAGGTGACTCAAGATGGAAAATTAAGTACCTTATCAAAGTCTACTAGTAATGTAGGCCGAAAAGGTGTAGAACCTCAAATCTGTTCAGGTAAGATCTTGGTTCAGAGCATATTATGTGTTTTTTTTTTTTTGGGATATTTTTCACCATCAATGATGTATCTTTCTTCGTCCTGTGTCTACTGTTATTTTGGTTTCTGTGCAATATATGAGCCATACTGTTGCTTTAGAATCAGTTGGAGAGCAGTCTGCATAGTTTGATTGTGTGCTTGGAATACAAGTTGAAATGTATCATCTGCAAGGGTATTTCTTATTTAGTTATGTTTCAAACTTTGTAGGGAGAGTATATACCAGCGGTGATGATTCTGTACAAGATGTGCAGCCTCGATTACGAGAAACAGCCAATCCAATTGAGAAAACCAAAGATAGCTCTAGTGATCGTGTGAGGACAGATGCCATTGCTACTTCCAAAGGGTGCTGTCAAAAGTGTAAGGAGTTTGGTCATGTTACAGAATGTTGCACAATTAGTAAAACCCAAGAATCTGGTAGTGAAATTTCTGTTGCTACCGCAAGTAGTTCTGTAGAGGAGATGCATAAAAGTGATAATGTGAAAGCTGCTCTCCAAGCAGCTTTGCTTAGAATGCCTGAAATATACAAAAAGAAAGAAGTCTCTAATCAGATGGATGACCTTGGCATAGACGTGAAATGTGAAGGCACAGCTCAAGATCAAGTACTTACTTCTGGCACGCCAAAGAATAGTTTATCTGCTGAAGAAATTCTTGATGGGAAGGACACAATCGAGAGCTCTGCAGCTGTATCTTTGAAATGCTCATCTAGTGAAAAACAGCATCACTTGAGCCGAAGTGATTCTTGTTCTCAATTAGGAATCTCAGGTGTTGTTGGTCCTTCCATTGGAAAGATTGCTGTGAGAGACTTTCCTAATCAATCTTTGGCAATCTCACATGTTCTTTCAAAGATGGCTGTTCCAGAATATGAATGCATCTGGAAGTATGAAACATTTTCCCTGAGCATCTTTGTCTTCTACTTTTAGATCGATTTATATCATATTACTGTGTGTGTACTGTGAAGATGTTCTATTGAGATCTGTTGTTGGCATTCAGGGGTATCTTTGAGCTGCATAGGAGCGGAAAGCCTCCTGACTTATGTCCTGGAATTCAAGCGCATTTGTCAACTTGTGCTTCCCCAAAGGTTCTTGAAGTGGTGAATAAATTGCCATCCAAAATTTCTCTCAGTGAAGTTCCTCGCTCAAGCACGTGGCCTTCACAGTTTCATCAAGGTGGTGCTAAAGAAAATAATGTTGCACTTTACTTCTTTGCCCAAGATATTGAAAGGTGAGTATATGGGTATTGTTCTTTTTTAGGAAAATTGTGGAAAATGACCTTGGGAGATGGAATTTAGGAATGGCCTAATTAATCACTGGTGTCGCCAATCTATTTATAATTTTTCCAGCTTATATAACTTTATGTTCTTAATGATTTTATGATAGTCATGAGAAGCACTATGGGGCTCTATTGGATCACATGATGAGGAATGATTTAGCTCTTAAAGGAATCTTTCATGGTGTTGAACTACTCGTATTCCCATCCAATCAGCTTCCTGAAAAATCACAGCGTAAGGAATAATTCTGTCTTTTCTGCTAAATTGCACCTTCCTTCCACGGTAGACAACTTGCTGAAGGATTATTATGCCTTTGGAGTCTATGGTGAAGCTTTTGCCTATATTAATGCTTTGTAAAAGATTGATTAATATGCAACTTTGGAATGTATTGAGGTGATACAGCCTGGATATTCTGTTTCACAAATGACAGCTGCACTAAAGTGTATTCAATTACAAACTGTTATTTTAATAAATTGTTACTAATATCATGATGTGGAATTTATTTATTATCAGATCCTTAGGTTTTGAGAATAAGATTACTCTTGTTCATGAAGGCCATTAAGCATATGATCGCTTCATCTGGTTTAGGCTCTACAAATAGTTTAGCTATGCATCTTGACGGTCCTTTTTCCTCCAAAGTAATGTAGATGGTCCAATGTGGGTTTTAAGCATCTGTGAGAAGTTTAATTTCCATCTTTACATGATGTTTTTCAAAATAGAACATGCTTTTAAATTCACTTGCATCAACATGTTTCAAGATTGCTAAACAATCTTATCATTTTTGCTAAATCATCGTATTGTTATTGCAGGTTGGAATATGTTGTTTTTCTTATGGGGTGTGTTTAGGGGGAGAAGGATAAATCCTTCAGAATCTGCAGAAAAGACTTGTATATCTAGCTTGAATATGATGCCAGTTAAAACGGATTTTCCCACTGCCATTATGAGTTTGTCTGAGATCCACTGCTCACAAAAGCGAACGGATGAAGAGTCATTTGCTGGTGATAGGACATGTATGGTTCTCCCATATACTTCCCTAGACCAGAATCGAGCTAATGTAAGTAAAAATTGTGATGTTGAAGAATCTAATCTTGACCAGACACAGTCAGGCTCACAAGTAAACTTATTAGAGGAGCAAGATAGTAAAATTGACACCAAACCTACATCAAGCAGTCTGGCTAGTGGTGCACAGTTCTATCAAGAGTTGAAGTCTACTGGTTCATCTATGGTAATGTTCATGTCCTTATTATATGAATGATTCAGTATATTAGAGTTTCTCTTTATGCTTGATATGAATTATGTTAGGTGCGCATAGTAATGGTGTTGAAGTTTTGATCTGATCAATGTTCCTCATTTTTTTTCCTTTGGTTTCCTAGATTAAGACTGTTGTGGAGATAGCTTTCCATAATTTGTTTTATTTTATGGTCCTGAAATGAGATTTATTTGCCGAACTCGCTGGTCTAAAAGTGCATGTCAGTCAGAGGTCTAAGAGAAATATGGAAGGAGGGTTGTGGAAAAGGGATGAGATATCTAATTTAATCATTTCAATGAAGAGAGAAACAAATAAATATAATAATTTTGTTTGTTGTTATTTGACTACTGCAGGATGTGTCAAGATGAAATGGGCTTTTGCTATTTGGGCATGTTTTATTTTTGATTTTCTTGGTGCTTGTTTCATTGAGATCACTAGTAAACAAAATTCTTCCTTTCCAGACTAAGATTAACACTTTGTTCCCTAAAAATATTGCTGATTTAATTCTGTCCTGAAAAAAAGAAGAAAGAAATAGAACATATAGCTGAGTCCCCGAATTTATATATTTTGTAATAAAATTAGCCCACTTATGAGCCAACATAAGGACTAAAGTGAGCCTAAATGAAGTAAAATGTGGGCTGGGCTTAATTGTGCATTATTTGTATCATGGGACAAAACTCAAGCCGGTGATATTTTGTCAGGGGTCAAAATGTGAACCATTATATATGTTGTGAATTGTTTTCATTTTTTATTTTATTTTGAAATATTACTTCATGCAGAATGGTAGCCCCCTGGAACATGGACCAGCCAAAGAGTCCGTACCTTCTGGAGCAATGGGAACAAATGTTACTTGTAGGGTTATAGAAACAAAAGTTGATCCTCATATGTCTGTTAAAGAAGAGAAGTCTTTGCCTTCAGAGACTCCTCTTGGCTCTCAAGAGACATGTGTTGCAAGCACTGCCAATGAGGACGAATTTTCTGAGAGAATGGCAGGTGATACTAATCAACAAGGGCATATAAAGCAACAGAAAGATGATCAGTATATTGACATTGAGACGGCTTTTCAGGGAGAGCTAACTGTAGAAGGGGTGAAGCTTGAGCAGCCTAGTGATAAAAGGTTTCAGCATATGGAACTGATGGAAACTGCTTTGCAGACTTCTGCACCTACATGCAAGAGACATTGGAGCGAGGCTGATGTCAAATTAGAAGATGGAGAAAATTCTAGCAAGAAGCTGAAAACAGAAGACTCTGGAGCTTTTGGATGTAGCAGTTCTGGAGGTAGAGACTCTTATGGGAACAATTTTGCATCACATGGAAATTGTCTTGGTACCGGTTCTTCAATAAAGGACAAAGGATGTGATGAAATCTGCAGTGAGAAAATCATCCTGGAAGACTTGGGAAAAATGGAAAGGACTTTCTTTCCTGTTGATGCGCACAACATAAATGATTCTCATTTGGAATTAAATAGCTCGCCTCATTTGGGTCATAGCTTGTCGTTGGAAGGGTCTCATGTTTATGATAATCAATTTCATGACGAGATACCAAATTTAGAACTTGGTTTAGGGGGTGAAATGAAACCACCACACAAAGGAATGCTGCCTTTCTTTGAGAAGAAGCATTGTTTGGAAAAGCCTCAAGATTGCTCGGCAGATGAGCAAGAGGATGATGGTGTTGCAGCATCTCTCTCTCTCTCATTATCATTTCCCTCTTCAAACAAAGAACGCGTTAAAACTGTTTCTAAAGCAGAGCAACTTTTGCCTGACGGACGCCATGTGAATACTTCGTTGCTCCTTTTTGGGAGATTTGCGGACAAATAAATCTGCTGGTAATTTAATCATGTACATTACCCCTCCCTAGATGCTGCGTTAAAGCTGTAGCCTATAGCCCACTGTGTATGATAATATTTGCCAGCAAGATTTAATAAGTTTTTCACTTCTGTTTTGATACATGTTTTGTATTAGGTTTTTGGTTTCAAAATATGCACAGTTAACGGCTGCTTGTAAATAGTGAGAATTGAAGCCGATACAATATCAAAATGTTGCTAGGAAGTTACTGCGTAGGACTCTTTACCAGTGTTTCTTCTGGTCCCGGCTTAGTTGCTTGCATTTTCCGTTGTACTTGTCTACCCTCGGGTACTGTTAGGCATTGGAAGTTGGTTTGGGGCATAAGGCTCTAAGGCGAGGTGCCAAACAACTCTAGGGCCTCTCTGCTAGCTAGCTCCTATATTTGGGATAAGAGTGAGGATTAAATATGATGAATTTTGCATTTAATAATAAAGAGAAGCCTCTGGAAGAACAGTAGGGCTTGATTGGGAGTGGGTGGGGTCTTGTTTTTTCATTGAATTGAATATTACGGTGTTATTTTTAATATGGGATGAGTTATATCGTTTCGAGAGAATGTCCATTCAATTTATTCTATTACCCTTTAAAGCTTAATCATAGATTTGACAATTTAATCTTAATAATATGGTAATGGCGTGGTTTCTCTAGTTCAAAAACATGTCTCAATGCTTAGTGAAGTAATTATTTAAATTTTAAATAGTTTATTGAAATAATTATTTCATTAAAAAGAAAAATGGCAATAAGTTCTTAAAGATCAAACATATTAGTAAAAAAGTCTCAAAAATAATTTTACTGCTCAAAAAGTCTTAATGAACTTTTTTGATAATAAATTTAGGTGTGAAATTACTTGCCTACCCTCATGAGTAATTGAGATGCAACGATTTATCAGGCATTTAACAACTTACCAGGCTATAATGACAAGTGCATGTGCATGTTTAACAATGTGTCATGCTTATTTTGACAAATTTATTTAGATATTTTCATAACTTGTTATGTATGTTTTTAACAACGTTTTTTCTTTTAAACAAGAATATACCTCTCTCTTGGTGTAATAAGTCCCTAGACATTTTAACAATTTATCAGGCTATAATGACAAACACATACGCTCATCTTGAGAAACTTGTGATGCTTGTTTTGATAAGTCTACTTGAACATTTTGTCAATTTATCAGGTTGTGTTAACAATCCTATATGCACGTTTTGACAACTTATTATGTATGTTTTGATAATGTCTTTTTCTTTAAATAAGAACACGTCCCTCTTAGTGTAACAAGTCCATATGAAAATTTTGACAACTTATTAGGCTGTAATGACAAATGTATGTGCACATTTTAAAAACTTGTTATGCCCATTGACAAGTTCACTTAGACATTTTAATAATTTATCAGGTTGTGTTGATAAGACTATGTACACATTTTAACAACTTGTTACCATAGCCTAATAAGTTGTGAAATCCCTAATGAGTCTTTTCATCTCAATTACTTATGGGGCAAGCAAATAATTTCACATTTGGATTTATTATCAAAAAAGTCTCTTGGCACCTTTTGGGGAGTGAAATTTTTTGTGGGACTTTTTTACTAATATATTTAGTCCTTAGGACCTTGTTGCCATTTTCCTTAATTAAAATCACTGTTTTGAAAAATTCGAACAAACGGGCTCTTATTCACACATAATCGCGATCTTTGATTATTCACTTGACTATGTTTGATAATCTGTCGCGGAAGTGGGATATCACAGAGAACACTGAAATGAGAATGAGAAGAGTAAATTAGAAGGTCAAGCATGTGTTTATTTGTGGCGTTTCGAGTTGAAAATGCGAAGTCCTGTTTGTGTCATTTGGTTTAATTATGAATGCCATGAATGCGGTGCCTTTTAGGGTCATACTCAAATCATAGCAAGTTGTGAAACTTGTGGGTTCGGCGTCCGGCAAGGGGACGTAATTTCCTTTTAGTTCTGCATGTGTTCATATTGTACAAACTTTGGATTTGTATGGAGGCGGAAGAGAAAATAATACATTCATCTTATTAAATCCAAAATTAAGTTTACAATTCTCTGGACTTTGTATTCACAGCTTAACAACACTACCTCTGGCCCCTCAACACATCAGCCTACTGTTCTCCAAGATATACATGCTTTATTTAAACAATCAAAACCTCTTGTAATTTTCTTTTTTGTGACAATCAATTTTTATAGGTTTTGTGGCAATTTGAATAGTAGCCTCGCTATCACAAGAAATTTCAATGCATAAATCAATTCAACGATCTTGCCTACCACTCAACTTTAGAGACAATGTTTCTTAATGCCCTCTATTCAACACCAGTTGAAGATATAGAACCAGTAGCCAAATAGGATCACAAAAACATTCCAAACCTGTATCTCCGGTTGAAGGGGAACAAATATTCCTTCAAATATTTCACCACATTCATATGTGATCTTCTAGCCATACTTTTCAACTGACTCAAAGCCTGTACTGAATAACTAACATCACGCTGAGTTACTGTTAAACACAACACTTTCCCAACCAAGGTTCTGCATCTTGTTGGATTCCCTAACAACTCATCTTTCTCCCCGGCCCCTTTCTAGGTTCACTACTTAGCTTACATACGTTGCCTAGGTTTTGAGCACCTGAGCCATGGTAGCCTTCAAATCTAATGTGTATTTTCTCTGATTCAATACTAGATCCTTATTTGATCCCAATTCCAAGAAAGTACCTTAGTGACCTAGATCTTAACTCTAAAGTTTGTAGGGCAATACTTGGCTTCCTTGACTCCCTTTTGTGTTTCAGTGATAATTAACTGCTTCCTCTCCATTTTCTAATATTAACACAAAATCTTTTCCTAGATTGCTGTTTGGTAAAAAAGAGAATAACCTCATTTCCTTTTCCATTAATCAACGCCATTGTTTAGACATATATAATGATTTAACAAGTTTATGAAACTTTTTTGTATTCCCTATTTGTGAGAAATAGTTATATGAACTTCTTCATCTAAATCCATCACACCGCAGAAATGATTTTCATCATCCATTTAATATTTATTCCAATTACTTTTAACAGGTACGGTAGTGCAAAAACAGCCCTATCACAGTGATCAAACCAACAATTGCGTAGGAATAGTTTTCCTTTTTCTTTTTCGGGAGAAATGGCGCTATGATTGTTATTAATAATAAATCTGACTTGCAACTTGTTATGTGCTTTCATGACAGATTAATAACTTTAATAGCATGAGATGATAATGGCTTGCCGCGCGCCACGTGAGAGTACATACGGTCAGACAAACTCATTTGACAATCTAAGTAAACATCCTTTCACGGTAGAGCAACATTAAACACACAAACACTTCCGGATACACATCGTTATTAATTAAAACCTTGTGGCAACTTTACACCTTAATCCATAAAAAAGATTAGGCTACTATGCTATGAATCTGTGACCCAATTTTTTTTTTTTTTAAAAAAAGTGGTAGGCAATACTCAATAGGTTTCTAAATGGAGTAATTGTTTAATTATGGTGTTGAGTGTCAAACTAAATCTCCTACAGCTCATGCATTTTGACCAAGCATCATATTCGTATATTAAAAGTAATTACTAGAAATGCACTTTAAGTGCTCTAATTTAAGATAAGTTTTTTATTTGTCTCTTAACTTTACAAAAGTTTAATTCTCAAAACAACAATGATGGTTAAAAAAAATCATCATTTCAAAGTAACAGTGTAATGGTTAAAAAAAGGGGAAAAAATAATTTATAAAATTAAAGAATTAAATCAAAGAGAGATAAAAATATTCTTTACAAATTAATTTCATTAGTATTTTCTCTTCCCAAAAAAAAACGTATTTCACACGTAGGGGTCAAAAGTGTGACGGTAGGTACCAACTTTAATTACGATTAATTAATTTTATACACTTTTGGTTTGTAATCATGCTTTCCCCTGGGTTAATTATGTATATCCTTCGACTTTCTACAATTTCTCAATCAAACGTAGGAAACCTACCATTAAACGTTCAAAAAATCGAAGCACAAGAAGCCTGTCAAGAGTGAATTAAGGATTGTGAGGAGGCTCATGATGATGCCCCTAAACAGTGATTATATCTATTCAATAAAGAAAGGAGACATTAAAGATAAAGCTTATTTAGTTCAGATGATTGAAGGCAGTCGGTATATAATACTTCCTCCCATCCTTAATATAAAATATATTTAAGAAGTTGATTTTAATAATCTTAATTAAATATAAGACACAGTTTTTATATTTATTAATCTTTTTATAATTGATCATTATATTGATGCTTCTTTTTTTTTTAAAAAAAAAAAATGGAGCTCATAGGTTCGGGCAGACACTAACGGCCTGAAGTTATAACGACGGGATTGAACCCGTGACCTCTTCCCACTTAAAAGATACCATTACCACTAGGCTACAAGGCCGACGGGATCATTATATTGATGCTTCTTCAACGGTAACAATAATAACTAGTTAAGAACAAGTAGAAAAGGAAAGGTGACAGGTAGACCCACATTGTTTAGTGGCATGGTTATGGTCTTATGGAAGAAGATAGGAAAGGAGTGCAGGTAGGGATTGACTAAAGCATGTGAGTTAGCCAGTTAGGCCCACACAAAAAACAAAAAAAACAAAAAAATAAAACCATTGGTGCGGTGCTGGCATTCGTTCCATTTATATAGCACTCAAATCATTTAGTGTGTGTGTGTATAGAACTTGACGATCTTACAAATCAAAACCTAGAGAGAGAGAGAGAGAGAGAGAGAGTTGAAAATTAAGGGTCCGAGTTTAGAATAATACATTTTGAGGACACACACATAGAGGTAGTAAGGATCTTCTTGTTCATTTGATGAGTTAAATCATGAAGCAATTATACTAAACCATACTGCTTCAAGTTCTTATATAAGAACATGTTGAGATTAGATTTGGTCCTAATTAAGTTCTTATATATACCCAAATTAGCCAACTAACTTTTATATTGGAAACCTGATAGTCTATAAATTATATTAGCATTTAATTAGCAATAGCCAATAAGTGGGGCATTTTGGACGGCAGGTGCAAGAAGTGAAAAAGATGAATGATATGGGGGTAGGCAAGGCACATATATGTTCTTATATGTTCTGTGGGGACATGACATTTATTATATATCCTGATTTTGAACACTTCAATCACTTTGTTTTTGCCAGATGCCTCATAAGGGTCTAGTGGCATGCACACTATAAGTGAGAGGTTATAACCTCAAGTCATTAATGTGTATTCAATTTTGCTTGTAACATCGTGCTATTAATCACTTCTTTTCCTTAATTGAATTAACAATAATATTGCTTTGCTTTGACACTTAAGTACATATACTTCACATTACATATTTACACACACACAAAACTTGAGTGCGACATCCCTCATTACACACACACACACACACACCGTTCACCTTCTCTCATCTCATCTCATCTCATCATTTCTGTTTTTTTTTTCTTTTTGGCATACAACTTATATTCATATCATTATGAGATTAATAGGCTGAGTTATCAACTATCAATTAGTGTAATAAAATTTGTGAAAGGGCTCAATTTGATTGCGGTATATGTACACATCATATATAGTTAGCTCTAGCTGCATATATACCCATTTGAGACATATATGATTTTGGTGGTAATTTCCGTCCATAACACACCTTGAAATTTAGTAGACTATATTAATCTGATTCTTATTATAAATCTAATTTACAATTTATTAAATTTTTTTGTCTTAAATACATGTTCACCTTGAGAGTCATTAATGACCATTTTACAATTTTACCCCTATTAAAAATATAGGTGCGTAAAAATGTATTATATATATATATATATATTCAATAATCATTATTAAATAAGGACAATTTTGCAAAAGTTAATCAATTTAGGACATACTCCGCTAGTCTTTAATATAAACATATTTACCTTATTTAATTAAATTAAAGAAAATAGTTTAATTAATATGACATGTAATTTTTAAAATACCTTAATAATCTTCTTTGATTTTCTCATTCACTCTCCTCCTTGATTATTGTTGAAGGGGCATTAATAGAGTTAAATTAAGAAATGATTGATAAATATGAAGACTATGTCTTATATATAAGACTAAGATCGACTCTTCAAATATATCTTAATCTAAGAAACTGATAATTATAAAATATCTTAACGGCCATTTCTTAACACGTGAGATTTGCGTTTATGATTTAAGGTTTATGATTTAAGTCAATCAGGCTCCATATTCATCCAATTCTAACAAAAGAAAGAGACCTCACGTTCTTGTATTATTATTGTTATTTTATATTTCCCCTTATGTTATACAATCACAGGGTTGTTTTGTGGACTACCCCAGTTTCCTCCATTGTATGGCGCCAACACCCCCCACCCCAAAAAAAAAAAAAAAAACTCACAAAAAAATATATATATTAATGCAGATTTTTATAATAATGCTATTGCCTTTTATGTGGAAATATTAATGTTAAACTGTCTGGGCAAATGCCTAACCAGGACGTCAGATAATTAAAATTGTTCTCTCTTGAAGCTTTGTGACCGTCCACGTGTGGATGTAGATATGGAGACCGGCATCATCTCTAAAATTTATACTTACGATAATCCCAGTGGATTGGTCACAAACAAATTAGTTGGCTTGGGACCATTAGTAGTTTTTTCTGATAAAGTCGGTTGCCTATTGGATCTGCAAATATTAATTCATTAAATATTTATTTATTTTTCCTCACAAGTATCCAGTGGAGCACAAAATTATTCACTACGTACGTGTTATCTGCCTTCAAATTAATATTTATTTATTTTTTTCAAATAGAAAATATAGTTGTTTCAAGGCGTAGATCATTTTGTGTGGCCATTAGATATTGACTTAAGTATATTTTTTATCCTTTAAATTTAATCGAAGACTTTTTTTACTCCATTAACTTTAAAAAAATGTCTTTTTAGTCTTTTTAAGTTACCGCCATTAACTTTACCGACTGAAAATGCTGACTCAGCATGTTTAAATCTATAATAATGACATAATCTTATATTTAAATTATGTCTAAATAGAAAAATAATTAAAACCTAGTAAATCTTCAAGTTGCCATAAAATTAAAGCCTCCATTTAAATCATGTCAATATTTTAACTTTACTAAATCAGCATTTTCTATTAATGAAGTTAACAACGTCAATTTAAAATGACTAAAAATACAATTTTTAAAATTAAGAGACTAAAAGAAAATTTCGACTAAACTTAAAGGATTAAAAGTGTACTTTAACCTAAATAAATATATATCATGTTTTTATACGAAACCCTATAGCTTTGCTGCTTATATACATGACTGTTGAGCAGCAGTACAGAAAGGTAAACTACTGCTAAACATGAGAAAAAACTTGGTTGAAGAATACTAATTAATTATCAGACATCTTCAGTCTGATGAACACCATTACTAATTAGGTGATCGAATGATCTGAAATTTGTGCTAGGATTAGGCTTTTGCTGTTAATTTCTTTATAGGCTATGAAATCATAAATAATTATTTGTTTGATGAGTACCCAAATTATTCAGAGACGGAATGATTCATCATCACCCCACTAAGAATATAATATATAGTGAAGAGATATTATTTGTTTGTATAACTAAACCTTGACTTTGACAAAACCTGAATTTAAAATTATTCCAATTAAATAACTTGACGCTGATAATGGTCCACTTTTTCCCGGGACAACCAATGCAACAAGAGCACATGGAGCGCTCTCACTCATTGACTTGAAGAGCTAGACATTAGAGTTAAGACACACCACTTTCCACCAGTTAAAACTGTTGTCGTTTTTAATTACATCATTAATTCCCATTTAATCTTACACTTAATACAGTCATGTACTAACGTCAAGAAACAGTGATCTCAAAACAAGAATGACACCATAAATATTCCCTCCGGTCTTAATTATACGGGTTCGTTGATTTTTTGGAGAATCTTTATAAAATTCTAATAAGGCTAATTATATTACTTAATCATATTATATATTGTATTTTATTACATTATATATTAGTTCATAAGTCAAAAAACAAAATTTAAAGAAAAACGATAAATTTTAATGTCTTAAAATAAATATAATCTTATAATTAAGACAGGAGGGAGTATAATAATCCTACCTCTCTTTGCATTCTGATAGCTTTTCTGTCATAGTGATCGAATTAATCATGTGCCTCATCAACTAATAATTTTAAAAAATTCAAATTTTAAGAGTTGATGACATTAATTAGTTTTTGTATGTTATTAGCATAATTTGTGTGCATGGATTAGCGTGTGCTTGTGAAATATTCTTCTGTCTACGAGGATCCTACGGGATTTATCGCTACTATTCACTGAATATGGCTTATTTAATAGAACACAATTAAGGCTTAGTACGAGGGATTTGGAGGGGAGGAAAAATTTTTATAAGTTGAATTTTAAAAAAAATTAAAGAAGTGGGGTTAAATATTTTAAATTATTTTTTCATACCTTTTGATGTTATATTTTTTCTGTAGTAAAATTTTATAATCCCACTTCTTCAATTTCTTTAAATTCAACTTCTAAAATTTTTATTTTCTCTCTGTTTCCCTCCCCTTCCCTCATACCAAACAGACTCGGGGCTGTTTGGTGTGAGGGGAGGGGAGGGGAGAGAAATTGGGAGATTTTGTTCCCCTCCCTTTATTTGGATATCAAAATTTTTTAGGAGGGGAGGGAAAATTTTCTCTCCTCCTAACCCTCCCCTCCAAAATTAGAAGAATTTGGGGAAAAAGACTAATATTTTACCATATATTAACCAATATGTCCATATTAGCTATATTCAAATAGTATGTATAAAATTATAATAATATTTACATATTAAACAAAAAATAATTATATTTATTTAATTTTAATAATTACAAAACTAAAATCCCTCCCCTCCCTTTTCTTTTCATCAATCCAAACAAAGTAAAATGAAATCCTTCTCAAACCCTCCCTTCCCCTCCCCTCCCCTCCATTAAACCAAATATAGCCTAAGTGTTTGGTTGGCCCATTAGATGTTCAAATTTTATAATTGAAAAAACCGTGTGGAGGGTGCCATTTTTAATTGGACCAAAAAGTGCTGAAATATATAGTATTATCTCATATTAAAAATGTAAAAGAATATGATAAAATTTGCAGTTGTAAAATAAAAATGTTATATTTCCTCATCTCATTTCATAAACCAGATTCAAGGCTCTAATTCGTAACTAAAGTTATATATACTCCATCTTCTATCTCTTTTATTAAGTTTTATTGATCCAATGGTCCAACACAATTTTTTTCAAGCTTATTTTGAAAAATATTATTTGCATGCTTTAAAAATAAGGATAGCCAAGTGAAATTATGAATTCATAAAATAATTAGGGTTTTTTTTTGCCATATATATAAAATAATTAGGGTTAGTTTTTGCAGGCAAAAAAAAAATTAGGGTTAGTTTTGAAAACTACTCATGAAAATTTTTTATACGTTTAATAAATTTAATCACGTTTACGTACATACCATAGTTTTATACCAATTTTTTAAATTAAGCACGATCATTAATTTATAATCACCAGCCAAATTAAGCTCAAATCCCATTTTCTTCCCTCAACATTTAAAATCGCAAGAAAAAAAAATATCAAAATGGCAATAGCGACACCAATTTTTCTTTTTCATTTTTTATTTTTTAACAAGAGGCCGGCCCATATATGTGATGCGATTTCAAACCTGACTTTCCGACAACTTGATGAACCGAATATGTATTGAGTTTGAAGATTCGAACGCTGTTCTACTTTGAATGTTCTGTTCTAAGAACAAAGAAACGTAGTGAACATGAATTGCGTTTATTTCCTACATAATGAAATCATCACTTATCTCACTTGCCACAATGACTTTGCCTAATTGTTGTGGATGAGAATACATGGCTCTTGTTTCATGTAATTTTCAAGTTGAGAAAAGTAAGGTGCAAGTTTATGTAATTTTACTTTATTTATTTGTATCCACGTATATTTTTTTAAGAAAAAAAATACACATAAAGACCATTTAAAGTCATAAAGGACATACAGGTGCTTCCAATTTTCATAATCCCTATGAGATGCTATGTCTTTTCAAAATTGAAAACAAACAACAAAAATGTCATTTTCTCTTCACCACCACCCTCTCTCTCTCCTCCATCACTGGATCACCACACACCGCCGTCGGCTATGAGCTCATGCTCACTACGATAATCAATTTTTCCTTTTCCTTGTTGCCGTCAGATTTGCCACCTTCTTCATCATAGCTGACCACCATTTCTCACTCCCTCTTAGTCCGTCAATCCAAGCAGCCAGGCCAGGCAAAGGTTGATCACACAAAAAAAGAAAAA
Source organism: Acacia concinna (assembly GCA_037177275.1). Taxonomy (NCBI): domain Eukaryota; kingdom Viridiplantae; phylum Streptophyta; class Magnoliopsida; order Fabales; family Fabaceae; genus Acacia; species Acacia concinna. Next base: position 192,532 of record JBAGKO010000014.1, read on the forward strand.
TATACAAAAGCACCCATTATTTCATTCTAATTTCTTCACTCTTTCCGCAATATTAATAGCACCTCCCTCAAAGTGTCATCAGATTCCACTATTATACGAAAGTTGTTAAAACGTAATGAAAAGTGATGAGTTCTTAGACTAAACTAGTCATTAATTAGATAGTGTAAATTTTTTACTTGTAAACAAAAGCTGTTAAAACTATTAGACTATTGACAAGTCTAGTTTAGGAATTCACCACTTTATATAAGGTTTTAACAAAAGAATTTACATTGTCATAGGAGATTATGCCCTCTCACTCCATCACTTCCACCTTTGGTTTGATTCTCTTTCATCTACCACCATTAGGCGGCGATGAAACGCTGGAAAACTGACTGAACGAGGTGGGGCGAGGTTGAAAGAAATGTGAGGGTATTTTTGTCATTTGCTTTCAATTTTAAAAAGACATAGCATCTCATAGGGATGTTGAAATTGGAACCACCACTTTGTCTTTTACCATTTTAAATGGTCTTTATGTGTCTTTTTCCCATATTCTTGTTGGAGGCAATTTTACCTTATTTTTAATTTACCGTATTTTTATGGGAAAATGCCAATTAAATACCATTTGAAATTGCAAAATTCAAAAAAGTCTGCTAACATTTCAAAAAGACACTAAGGTACAATGACTAAATTGAGTTTTTTTAAATTTGCTGATGTGAACAGTAACAGAATTTCATAAGATGAGTAATGTGATTTGCAAGTCTTATAATGGATTTTGCTAGTTTTTTATCTCTGTTTTCTCTCTCTCTCTAACAACACTATTCATTTGACATTGACACTGACTGACGCATAGTGACAGAGGAAAGAGGAATTTGCCCGTAATAGAGGAGAGGGGGGATTTTCGCAAGTTGAGTAATATGATTTACAAGAATAGAAATGGAATTTACTAGTTTGTGAATCACTTTTCACATCACAAATTTGAAAAACAGAGAAGAGAGTGGATATTTTGCAAGTTGCTAATGAGATTTGTAAGAATAGTAATGAAATTTGCTAGTTTGTGGATCACATCAGCAAATTTGAAAAACCTAATTTAGTCATGGTACCTTAGTGTTTTTTTTTAAATGTTAACAAACATTTTAGGTTTTGAAAATTCAAATGGTATTTAAGTGTCATTTTCCCTATTTTTATTGGGTCCCTATAATTTTGGGAAAATGACACTTAAATACCATTTAAATTTACAAAACCCAAAAAAATCTGTTAACATTTTAAAAAAGACACTAAAGTACTATGATCAAATTGAGTTTTTCAAATTTGCTAATGTGAACAGTGATCAGCACAAACTAGCGAATCCTGTTACTATTTTTGCAAATCTCATTACTCAATTTGCAAAAATATCCTCTTTTATCTGTTTTTCAAATTGGCTGATGTAAACAGTAGCAGGATTTCGCAATATGAGTAATGGGGTTTGTAAGTCTCGTAATGGATTTCGCTAGTTTTTTTTATCTCTGTTTTTCTCTCTCCCTTTGACAGCATTATTCATCTGACATTAATTGACTGAAGCATAGTGACATATGAACAATGATGTCAGAGGGAGAGAGAAAAACATATATTAAAAAAAACTAGCGAAATCTATTATGAAACTTGCAAATCTCATTACTCATTTTATGAAATTCACATCATCAAATTTGAAAAAATCCAATTTGGTCATGGTACCTTAATATCTTTTTAAAATGTTAACAGATCTTTTTGGGTTTTGCAATTTTACATGGTATTTAATTGGTATTTTCCCTATAATTTTCTCAATTATATGTATTGGTTTCCATACTCATACTTTATTAATCTGTAAAAAAATTTATATTAATAGTTAATGGAGTTCCTCTCATTCAACAAATACAGGGATTCATATGAATCAAAATAAACTAAAACGAACTAGATTACGTGTTATATATAAATGCAATTAAGGAGACGTTATTAGTAGCATAATAATTATTTACTTTTATGTTGATAATAAAAGAGCTTTTTTCATGATTTTGGTAAAACTTCTTAATTTTATATTTTGGGGTAACTTACATGTCGCTTAATCAACATTCACATAGACATTATTAACAAGTTATGAGCATATAAGGACTAATGCATGTAGTTAATGAAATTATAAGGACCCAATTTAAAAACTATAGGGGCCAATTTAATAGTCTTGGATCACATTACGACTGACAAATTAATTTTTTTTCACCAAGAAGTACTATAATAATAATTTAGCAGTATGTATATATGCAAAATGATATTGGATTAAATAAAATTTATGTAACATGATAAGTTTTAGTGAAGGAAATAATAAGTCCATGCTCCTCACCCGTAATTAAGACTTTTATGAGTTGATGGATATACAACTCTTCTGTGAATATATATGAATCTTAAAAATTAATTGTATATAATATAATTGAAAAGCATTAAAAAAAGAAAAGAAAATGAGTGTGAAAGACAATGTCCTTTGAAAACATTACTTGATTGTATATAATATAATTTTTATTTTCTTTTCAAAGCTGAATTGGTTTTTCCTCATTTGGACATTTACCCGAAAATATTGGTCACAATCCATTTTTTTTTAATAATAGTAGAATGAATACACACACGCAGAGTCATGAGTTTTCCATCTCGTTAACCTAGAGAAACTAATTTTTTGGGTCTCCTTCAACTAGAGAAATTTGGTAGTATAGGTCTTCCCGCATAATGTGAAAATACAGAAATAAATCTGATCAATGAACTAATATGAACATTCTAGATCTGCTTCTGTTTTTTATCTAAATTTTATTTTTAATAAAGTTTCTTCGACTTCATACTATTCCCCTTTTGATTTTGAATCCTCGGGTCTATTTGGCAAGAGTTTTTGACAGGGGCTTTTCACTTTTCCACAGAAAAATAATAGTTTTTTTGAATTTGAGTGTTTAGTTGTGATTTCTGTAAAAAAGTAATTTATGTCAATAAATCATTTATTTTATAAGTAAAAAAAAAAATTTTTAAAAGAAGTTTTTTTTTCTCTCTCATAAATCATTTTTTTTATTCTTAATCTAAATACAAGTAACTTCTTCTACTCTTAATAAGTCATTTTTTACCTCCAATCCAAACATTGATTTTTAATAAATTAGTTATTTTTATAAATTATTTATCAAAAACCACGTGAACTAAATAAGGTACTTTTCATAAGCACAGCCTACTACAAAATACTAATTATTACTAAGTTGACTTCTACTTTCGATTGCTGTGTTACTGTGTCAGATATTATTGGCTTACTTTTAGATAACTCGTGACTCGTGTGAGACCGACATTCAGGTCTACTCTAAAAACAAACGCGCACACGCGTGTTTTCTCTTTCAAAGAAAATAAGCATCAGTTAAAACTAAAATTATTTAGGGTTCAAAAGGTGTTCCTTTGAAGCAATATTCGTCATCAATATTAATTCAAAATTAAGCATAAAGGTTGTTAATAGAGTACAGTGATTTTATGTTATCTATGTAGTCAACTGCCTATTATAACCTATTATAACAAAGTTTCGTTGTTATTGTTGATACACTAACGCAAACATCGTTTTTTTAAAAATGGTAAAAATAAAGGAGAATTATATAAGGAAATTAATTTTTTAACAAATTTTAACGAACTAGTATCTCACTTGTCAATAGAAACTTTTTTAATATTAATTTCTTTACTTCAAACCTCAATATAATTCTATTTAAAAATTACTTTTTAGGCCTACTCAGTATCAGATCTAGATATAATAGATTTAAAAAGTCTGTTACTTTTGAAACCGGCCTCTATAATAAGGCTTTACTGTTATTGTTGATTATTCTAAATAGAAATAAGTGTCTTACCATGATTTTTCTATTTAAAATATTTGAATATATAACCTTGTTCTTAAAATTTCAGGTATCTTATTATATCTTATTGTACATAATAGATTCAATTTATTACTTCAATTTGTTCCTTCTAAATAAAGTTCAATTACGTCATAAACAACATTATGTTTTGTTAGCAATAGGTGAATCTCTTGGGAGTTGGGAACTGTTTGGTATAATGCATGGGAGGGGAGGAGGGATAAAGATTTAATGAGTCGAATGAAAAAAATATTTGGAAAAGTGAGGTTATACAGTTTTAATAAAGAGAAGATATAACATAAAAGAGTATAGAAATTTAATTAAACATTTTTAACCTCACTTTTCTATTTTTTTTAATTGAACTCATCAAAATATAATGTTCACCAAACAAGCCTTTAAGAGCATTGTCATAAGTTTGATTTCTATATAGATGAACAAAATATTGTTGAAGAGGCAAAACCCATTTGTGTGATGTTTAACTGTAGAAAGATATTAGTCGTTATTGGTTAATTATACAAAGATACTTTGATTAAAAATAAAGGCATTGATTGTTTCAAAATATATCGCTCACATGCACTCTGATTATAATAATAATATATCATATTGACTTAGAGGACGAATTGTTATTATTTTCTTTCTTCTTCTTTTGTTTTTTTCACTACATGACCTCAAACAACTAGTGATTGTTTAGACCAACATATTTTAAACGTGTTTACATAAATAGAAACAAAACTTATCTCACACATATTTACTTCATATTTAATAAATCACGTTTAAAAAATTGCTTCTAAATGCTCCGACTAATTGCCATTACGAACACACTAATTAATCAATCTAATTTTTACTCATTACTTATTAGTCTCGCACATCTTTTTGGAAGAAATAAAAAAAGATGGAAATAAAAAGAAATTAAGAAAACTGCCACATATATTTATGGCATATAAATAATAAAATGTTCTTGAACAACCGTGATACAAAATATAAAATTTAAAGCATTATGACAATCAATAATATAACCCGATAAATTAATAAACCATTTTTTAGGTTTGCCGAATTTGATTAATATTATTGATGTGAAAGTTATGGCCCCATCTAATGGGGTAAAACTTTGTTGCCGTTATTATTTGATATGAAATTTGAAATTCACAAGTTATATAATATATAGCTGGTTGTATTGATGAAAATTGAATATTTTTTTCAAATGACTTTTTTTCTAATTTATAAAACAAAATGTAATATTTATAATTGTGCTATTAGTTAAATGATTTAGAATTTTGATTATTTAGAAATGCGACTTCTAGGTGTTAAATAATTTTCTTTAATACATTTTATATATCAAATTAGTTTATATGAGTTTCGTGTGTTACATAACCTAACCGGTATAATCCCATTTGGAAGTAGAAGCTGACTTTGATAAGAAATTGGTAAATACGGCTAATTGAACAGTGTTTGGACTGTCCCTTTCCAATTGAGCAGTCCTTCGTTTTCTCTCCAAAGGCGTCTTGATGTTTTAAACGTGACAAGAAAGAGGTCAAAGCATCTAACACTTTTCACACCGTCCATTTACTATTAATTTTTTTTTAAAAAAAAATTCAAATTCAAATTCCGATTTTTTTTTTCCATTTCTAAAGACCCCTTATAGTAAATACCTTTTTAATTAATATCAAACACCATAAAATTATATATTTATCTCAAACATGGTAAAAAAAAAAAAGGTAAGATATCTTTCAAAAGGTCCAATTTTCCCACTTTTCACTTCTCCTTGGGTATAATCCAAACCAGGCAATATCATCAAACTCTTTTCATTCAACCCTACCATCAATAATATTTGAATACTCTTACCTCTTTCTTTTTTCCCTCTTGTTTGGCATAAATTCAATGTCATTTTATTGAATATAAATGCAAAATCTGGTGAAAACGACAAGTTTAATACATATATTAATGCTATTTTGGCAGTACATTTAAAGCGAGGGTGAGAGAGACAATCAAGAAAGAAAAACAAAATATGTTTTAATTTGTTGTTGTTAACAGAACAACATATTTATTTATGTATCACTAATTCATCAATATTATCTTTATTAAATAAATATTCTTTTATTAAACTTAATATATTAAATATATTGTGGTAGTATGTTTTTATCATGCTCATCCAAAACTAACCCCGTTTTTTTTTTTGGTCCAACACACAATAACACCATAAAATAAATATAAAGGATCAAACTAAGTTATTGAACACAACTAAAAAAAAATTAATGTGCTTAAATAATCATAAATTATCTTTAAAAGTGCTAAAATAACCATTAATTATTTTTTGAAGTATAAGTAACCATAAATGTTATAAAATGGTGTAAAACTATTAACCATGCTATGGTACCATGAATAAAATTAACGGCCATTACAGTATTTTAACAGTTTTAAATAATACTTTAATATTTATGGTAATTTTTGCTCTAACAAATAGTTCATGATTATTTTAACAATTTTAAAAATAATTTATACTTATTTAAGTGCCTTAACCTATAAAAAAATTCGATAAATACAACTAACCCATCTTCTGCAATATATTTTTATACCCTTTCTATTTCAGTTCAAGTGTTCAATAAATAAACTCAATTATTAAAACACCTGTCGGTCAACAAAAGAAAAATTATGCTCATCCTTTATGTGGCTTTATTTATATATGTATATATATACTCTTTCGGTTTCTAAATATAAAATTAAGTTAATTTTTTTGAAGAGATTAAGTAAGATAAATAAATTACTTAATAATATATTATATGTAGTGTATTATTAAAATAATGTAATTAATTTTTTAATATTTTTTAAAAAAGTCAACTAAATCTTATATTTAGGATTGGAGGTAGCGTATAATAATATAATACTACTATCACTCTTAATTACATATTGGAATGGTCTTCCTGAAAATGCAAGTTATCCTAAATGAAGTTGACTGATTAGATGAAGCAGGTTAAACAGTGAGGAGGTTATTTACATTAGTTAGGAAATATTGGAACTTATAGGAAAGGTTGTCATGTTTTAACCACTAACACGAATTTTCGCAAAGTTGAATTCTTTGACTAGTGGGTCCCCGTGCTGTCTACCCATTACCCAATCGGCCAATCTATCCTTTAGTATCACATTTTCGTCAAAAAAGACAGTAAAAGTGTAAGCGATAGCCATCATTTCGTTACTTTTTTACGTAATTAATTATATTAATTAATCCAACCTTTATCGATCTGACGTGGTTTGGTTCTACCCATTTAAATAATCATTCTGGAGTACTGTTAAAAAAAAAAAAGCCTCCGTAAAATATACACACAATTGATACAAACACAGACATAAATATAATATTAATATTCTTAGTTTTTGTGCAATTCAAACTCTCCATCCATTTGTAATAAAACGTGAAGTGCCATCAATGATAAAGTACTAAGATTAAAAATATTAATATAATTATTTTAGTTTATTCAATATATATAAGTTGAAAATGTTAGAAAAATAAATATATAAAATTATTTAATTGAAAATATTCAAACTTGGAAATCATTTATTCAGGCAAAAAAAAAAAAACTTAGAACTCATTGGGCTACTTAAAATGAAAAAAATAAAACCGAATGAAATATTTTATTGTAAATTTATTTGATAAATGTTGGGACACAATTTATTTTTTAATTTAATTATGTAAAAACCAAAATAAAAAAAAAAGCTCATCATCTTAAAGAAAATTAAATAAAGCCTCACACTTTTCTCTTTGCGTCTCTTGTCTTCTTCTTCTTCTTTTGTTTTTGATCTGATAAAAATGCAAAATGAAATTAAAGCAACAAAATTTTACAAGTTACAAATGGATTAAATGCTTAAATGAGACCTTAGAAAAATCTGAAAAATTAGACTTTGAGATCACATTAATACTAATATCAGAAAAAAAAAATTAATACCAAGATTTCCTTTCTGTTATCTTTTGAAAATTTTACCTAAGACTTGTTAGGATTTATAATGGATAATGATATTGTCTGCAAAAACTTTTTTAATTATTAATTTAATTTTTTTAATATTTCTATAAATATATAATTGACATTTTTCCTAAAACATTAAAATTACTCATACCACGTTCCACCCTTATCATTTGAGTTTTTTTTTCTTGCTAATTTATATTTTAAACGAGTAAAATACACTAAAATTAATCTATTTTATCCAAATTACAAAACATTCATTTCATTTGTAATGTTAACAAAAAGTGCAAGACTGCATTTTAAAATTTTGGGATTAAAATTGTCACTACGCTACCTTTTATATATTTAATGCCAAAGGATACAATACAATCATTTTCAGATTTGGAAATCTATCTATTTCCTTATAGGTGTGGGAGCCACTTTCGTCAATGATTAATCATAATTTCATTAAATTCTAGAGAAATTATCTCATAAATTTACTTCGCCGTATTATTTGTGGTTTGACCAATTAAAATACAATAACTTAGTTGATAAATTAACATATTCTAAATATTAATTGATATATTAATAAACTTAAAAGATTTCATAAGATTCATTTTTTTATTATTTGTAAAATTTTAATTAATATATTTATTTTACAAAATAAAAATATAAAAATCACAAACTGCCCACTAAAATTAATGTTTATTGAAATAGTCCGTATTATATTTTTATTAGTTAGACTATAAATGATATGGCGTACCAAATTCACACAAAAATTTCTCTAAACTCTAAGTTTAATTATTATTCAATTTGTGGCACAATAATAATAAGAATAATAATAATAAATTCCATGGCAGTAGCACTAGTACACGCCTTTTTGTGAACGTCGATTAAGAATTTCAACTTGCTCCCTTACGGCCGGTTTGTTTTTAATTTTAAAATTTAATTTTACATAATTCAAAATAAAAATCCTTTTATATAATTACGTCGGAATACATTAACAGCTCGTTTAATTTGATTATACGGGATATGATTACATATAATCCTATGTAATCAGGTTGATTACGGCGTTTGGTTGTATGTAAAGAGGATTACATATATAATCTTGATTACATTATTTAATGTAATCACGGTTATATAGCTAATACTAATAAATCA
>JBAGKO010000014.1:209690-228464 GCA_037177275.1 Acacia concinna
GATTTCCCCGCTTATGGTAATTTGTCTGGATATAGCGTGAAAGGATATTGTGCATGCCCTATATGTGGAGATGACACTCATTCAGTACGACTAGACCATTGTAAGAAAAATGTCTACATGGGACATCAGAGATTCTTACCAGTAAAGCATCGTTAGAGGAAATGGAAGAAGGCTTTCAATGGCTACTCAAAAGAAGGTTCCTACCGAGTATGTTGACTGGTGCTCAGGTTTTTGAGAAGGTAAAAGACTTGGATTGCAATTTTGGTAAGCCATTTTCAAAATAGATTGTGACAAGCGGCTGGAAGAAGAAGTCTATTTTATTTGAACTTCCATACTGGAAGTTCTTGTATGTGAGACATTTTCTTGATGTGATGCACATAGAGAAAAATATTTATGATAGTCTAATTGGCACGTTGCTGAATGTGGAAGGAAAAAGTAAGGATAGTGTCAATGCAAGGTTGGATTTGGTAAGCTTGTGAATAAGAGAAGAGTTGGCATCGATTGAACAAGGGCATCATACAAATCTACCTCTAGCTGCTTACACCCTATCGAGGAAAGAGAAAAAATTGTTTTGTGAGTTTCTACAAGGAAGAAAAGTTCCAGAAGATTAATCTTCAAATATAAAGAATCTTGTTTCAGTCAACGAGTTGAAGTTGAAGAACCTTAAATATCATGATTGTCATGTGCTATGCAGAATTTCTTACCCATTGGTGTATGATCTATTTTACATAAAAAAAGTAAGAAACTCCATCACTAAACTTTGCATGTTTTTCCGGCTCATTTGCAATAAAGTTATTAATTTGACAAAACTTCGTGATTTACAACGGCTGGTTGTTTCTACTCTGTGTAAACGTGAAATGTTTTTTCTACCTTTTTTTGACATGATGGTCCATCTAACTGTACACTTGGTAAAAGAGATACAAATGTGCGACTAGTGTATTTGAGATGGATGTACCTAAATGAGCGATTTATGAAAATATTAAAAGGGTATGTGAAAAATAGATATCGACCGGAGGGTTGTATTGTTGAACGGTATATGGTTGAGGAAGCAAGTGACTTATGTGCTGATTTTCTAACAAAGGTTGACTTTATCGGTATCCCTAAGTCTCATCATGATAGGAAAACATCTGAAAAAGGAACGAGTGAGAATGATTTAATGAAGGCAACTTTGACCGAATTGGACCAAGCTCATATGTATGTGTTACATAACACTGAAAAGGTGGAAACGTATGTTGATGGACACAAGGACACACTCCGAGATATGTTTGGTGATAGGAATGAAAATTTTATAAACATAATCGAAATTTTGAAAGTCAGTTGAAAAGGCGTATCGATGATGAGATGGTTCTAAACTATAATTTAGTTTCAAAAAAGTTGAAATGGTTATTGAAGGGACCAAGCCTAGATGTGTTCTCTTACAATGGCTATGCAATAAATAGTTACACATTCTATATGCAAGACAATGATAAACAAAGCACGATGCAGAATAGTGGGGTAACTCTAGTTGCTAATTCTTGGCATAGATCCAATGCAAGAGACATACATCTTATCTATGAACCAATGTAATTCTTTGGTGTTATTGAACATATATGGGAGTTAGATTACTCTACATTGAGAATCCCTATCTTTAAATGTAAGTAAGTCAACAACAACAGTAGAATGCGGATAGATGAGTTTGGATTTGTTCAAGTGAACCTTTCTAAACTGTGGTATAAATATGATCCTTTTATTTTAGCATTACAAGTGTTTTTTGTGCCGAATCCTAGTAAAAAGAATTGGTTTATCGTCTTCCTATCCAACAAAAACCATCAAGAGCAAGACCATGATTATTTAAATATTGATAATGATGATCCTTCATTTGAAGTGTTGGGGTCAAAAGATATCAGTATAGATGTGAATGAAGATGAACCTTGCTACATGAGAAATGATCATGAAGAGGGGACATGGATCAATCTATCAATTCCTACTGTTACTAGGAGAGTTGGGAGAAAATTTGAAAAGGAAGAGATGATGAGCAACTTTACTTGTTTGCATGTATGCTTTTTTTTTATATATATTTGCATTTGTTGAGTATCATTTACCTTCATAAATATGATTGGCACTATAAATATCATTTACATGATGTTTAAATTTTATTACCGTGCATATTACAATATGGATCCTAGAGATGAAGAGGAGCCGGCAAACTTGGAAGCCAGTAGACAAAGATTTATGCAGCTTGAAGCTCGGGGTAGGACTATTATGAAGAAGTTGGTTAAATGAAGAAGTCAAGGGATTCAACACGATATATGGTGGAATGAAAAAGGAAATACATATAGACGTAACAGTGGTACCTTTAACAATTTTATTGGTGTGACAATCCAAACCAAAGTTCCCATTACAGTCACATATTGGAGACACATGAAACAACCACTTCAGGATGAAATCTGGTGTGAAGTGCAAGTAAAACACTAATTAATGTATTATTGCAGTTGTTTTGTTTTATACTTTAACAATCTAACATATTTTTTTTGTTTTGTTATAGTCTTGTTTCTTTATCGACACATAAGAACAATATGATTATGTGATAAGGAGTAGGAAAAATCATGAGAAAGTTTCATTATGATCTGGTGAAGTATTTCCTAGTAGATGATAATCGTAATGTAATTCATACACCACCAAAAGATTGCAAAGGAGTTATCAGTCAAGCACAATGGGAAGAGTTTGTTACGACACATACTACCACTGAATTCCAAGTTATATTAAACTTTACAGTCCACTTGTCAATTATTTATAATTATTAATATTTACTAATATGACCTTTGGACGTAAATAGGAATTAAGTGAGAAAAATCAGAAAAATGCGGCGGACATGTCGTATAGATATTTGAAAGGACCATATCGTATAGGAACTTAAAGCAACGACTGGTAAGAAATAATTATTTTTTCATATGTTTCTAATTTGTACCATCCATTTTTAACTCATGTTAAGTTTGATCTATAGATAGAACGATCTGATTCTGGGAACACATTTGTGCCACAACATGACTTGTGGGTTGCTGGGCTCACGAACGAAAAAGGAGAAATTATTGTGAAGAAGGGAGAAAGGTTATAGAATATTGTGTAAGTATTGGATTACAAATGCAAGTATTAATTAATTTACAGATGCTTTGTTCTATTTTATTTCCACTAACATTCTTCCATTTCTTCTTGTCAAAGCGAACAATGTCTCAAGAGATGCAAGAGTTATCTCAATACGTTGGTCGTGAAGATTTGCTTAGCAAGGCGCTACTAGTACCTGAGTATAGTGGCAGGGTCTGAGGTATTGATTTTGGTGTGACACAGACCAAATACTTCATAAAGCAAAAATAGTCCACCAATAATAAGATAAGGCAACTGAGGGAGCAGCTGGAGTTGTTTCAAAAGCACACGTAAGAAACAAGAACAACAAAACTGTTTCAATGAGTTTTTGAGGGCCTAGATTGAAAGTCTAGTACAGTCCAAAGCAAAGCAGAGTGTCCCAATATGCGAGAGCCCCAGTATGAGGGATAGTTGTCATTCTTTCCCTAGAGTCCTTATTCCTTTGGTAAATAATGTCTTACATATTTAAAATTTTGTTACATTACAAATTTGTGGTTTTTGGGAACCTAACATATTAACTCTTTTTTTCGTAGGGTGAATCTACATGCAAACTGTATGTGGAACAATCTAAGCACGCTGTTGCTTTTGGGATTGTCTTCAATGACAATGATGAGACTTTGCACAATTCCCCTTTACCCAATAACGCACATAAAGTCAAGGTCGATCTTTGCACCGATGAAGATGCGTTCTTGCCCATCCCTTCTTCGGACAACGAAGTCATGGTTAGAGACGTTGTTGGGGGATATGTTACATGGCCAACACATCTGATAGAGCCATGTCAAAAGGTACTAATATGTTACAATTGATTATATTTTGTCTAGGTACTTCCATATAAAATTACATGATGAGATTTCATTATTTTTGTAGCCTTCTTGTTCTAAAGGGAAGAAAGTTCATGAGCAAGAAAAAATTTCAAAGTGCTCCATGACTGCACTAGATGGCCAAAGAGGCTAGACCTCTACTAGTGACCATAAAAGCCAGACTGTGAAGAAAGTTCAGGAGCAAGAAAAAATTCCAAAGTTCCCCACGACTGCACTAGACGGCCAAAAAGGCCAGACCTCTACTAGTGGCCATAGAAGCCAAATTGGGATAATATCCTATCGCGACCAACTCCTAAATATCTCACCCATTATACTTAAAGGAGGTGGGTTACTAACATTACCTTTTGATAGTCGCATATACAATGTAGCTGGACTTGAAGAATATGTGACGGAGGAGGTGCTCCACGATATACTCTCTCATGGATTGCTTTCTTCTTCGATTAGTAGTATCTGAATTAGGTATTTTATCCTCATTATCAATCACTATTAATACATGCTTACCACTTGCTTTAGTAATTTTAATGAAATTTTATGTTTTCTATGAAGGCACCTATTTCATGACTTCATGGGGGACAATGAGAGGTCATGTTTCATATTTTTTAACCCATTTCTCGTTGGCCACCATCATGGCAAAGTAGATTTTGAAGCACAGTCCAATGCAATTAGTCAATATTTTATAGAGAGAGTGACTGATGATGAGACACAAGTTTTAGTGCCATATAATGCAAGGTATGTTATACTCCTACCATTTTAGTATATTATTTCTATTATTGCTTCAAAATTTTAATATGTTGACAAAATATTTTCAAAATGACTTAGCGAACACTGGATTTTGATCGTAATCAAGCCAGCGGAGAGAGAGGGCCCTCGCATTTACTATTTAGATCCTTTAAGACACAATTTACTACAGAACCATCCTGATAAGAAGTGGGTATTCAATCATATTTTGTTTTGTAAGTGCGTTAACTACATATCAAGTATCGGTCAACCTCTCATATGCTAAATCTCATGACCCTGTTAAAAGCTACACTTGGAAGAAGATTACGGTATATATAATCATTTACACTAATTTTGTTATTATACACTTTCTTTTCACTAACTGAAACATCTTATTATATCGTTGCAGTGCCCATTTCAACCGAACGATATTGAATGTGACCATTACATAATGAAATTTATGAAGGGCATAATTACCAATAACAAAACTTGTGTTCCTCGACAAGTAAGTGATTTTAGTTTCAATTAACGTTGCGTTTTAAATTTAACTAATAACTAAATGTAAATTTTTGATGATATGATTTTAATTTGTTTTGTTAATAACTTTGTGAAGTAGTATTTTAAAGGTAAACAAGGGGATAATTTGATGGAAGATCATGTCAATCAAATTATTGAGGAATGATGTCAATATTTAACAACACAAATAACTTAGGTGGTGATCTTTCCCTATTCACAGTTTTTGTAACAATATGTAGTTCTTTTGTACATTAATTATTATTTCCTTGTTTGCATACAAGTTGTATTTGAGTTAAATTTTATTAGCTGTTTGTATCTCTCTATACATAGTGTTTGCATTTTTGTATAATAATGTCTTCCTATTTTGTATAAAAAACTTCATAGTTAGTGTTTCTTCTTGTTCATCCCTGTTTGATTGAAGAGGCAAAAAACATGGCCCTCTCAAATTACATATGTATTCACAGGTGTCAACTAGAAGAGGGAAAAAATAAACAATAATGGAATGGGATTCACAGGAGGCTAAACGAAATAAATAAATAAATTGCCTCCTGTGGGGCACTCTTGAAGCTAAAAAAAAATAAAAATCCCCTCATAGGAGCGCCACAGGAGTCTTTAATGGCGTATGCTTTTGTGACGTCCGAAAAGTGCCACATTTCTACCAAAAACAGCGCCACATAATTTAATTTTTGTAGTAGTGTTAGATAGCTTTTCTCCCTTTAAATTACTCAGCTAGAATTCTGTTATTAACATCTCCATCAATTTCACCATCTTTGCAAAATTAATCTCAAATATATGAACTTTGTCACTTGTGCGGAATGACCTAATCTCTCTTTTTGACCTCCAAGTCACTTCATACACTCCTCTTATAAGAAATGCAATAATTCATATATATTGTCTTTCTCATATGCAATTGAAAACTCTTCGACCCTAAAATTCTTCTCCATAAATCAAGTTTAGAATTAATTTCTTATCTTAATTGAGACACAAGAAAAATATCATCAACATAAAGCATACACTTGGGGATTTCTTCAAGTATAAGCTTGGTTAAAATGTCTAATATCAAGTTAAACATATAAGGGCTCAAAACTTATCCCTGATGAACATCAATCATTATAGAAAAGTTCTTTGTCTCACCTATATATTTTCACACTAGTGGTTACCTCCTCACACATATCTTATATGGCCACAATATATGAAATATGCACACCCTTCTTTTCTAAGGATGACTAGAGTACATTTCTTGACATACTGTCATAAGTATTCTCTAAATTAATAAAAACCATATGTAAATTCCTTTCTTTGCTATGATATTTCTCCATTTAAACCCCACAGGAAATAAATTATTTATGTTATGGATCTTCTCGACATGAATCCAAATTGCTCCTCTAAAATGTAAGTCTCAAATCTCAATATGTGTTCAATCACATTTTCCTATAATTTGATTGTGTGGCATTATCAATGTAGCTAGCTTAATATCCTAGATATCCCCTTTATT
This sequence comes from Acacia concinna, assembly GCA_037177275.1. Classification (NCBI taxonomy): domain Eukaryota; kingdom Viridiplantae; phylum Streptophyta; class Magnoliopsida; order Fabales; family Fabaceae; genus Acacia; species Acacia concinna. The sequence goes on from JBAGKO010000014.1 coordinate 216,360, forward strand.
CTTGTAAATATGGCCTAAAGTGTTTTTCCTCCCATCATTTGGCTCAATAAATATATTTATTTGAAGAAAATTTAAAAGAGAAATACGCAAGACTTTTCTAAAGGTAAAGTCATAATGTAAAGAGAAATTCACATATAATATTATAAAAAAAAAAAGGAAAAGAAAAGAGTGGAATGTTTGGGTGTGAGTGAATGGTATTGAATTGAGGGTGGCATGAAAAAGAGGAAAGAGTGGGCTTAGACAAGATTACATGTTTTCGGAGCTTATGAAATAAGTTCTCTCTCCTTACAAATTGTTGGGAGTCAGAAAATCCAATGCCTTTTTGGCAATTCTAGCTTCACACTCACTCCCTCTCCCCTCTAGCCTACCATTTGAGTAGAGTTACACGTGGTCTCCTCCTACATGTGGGGCTCCTTCATCCATCCCTTATATATACCTGTCCTCTTCCTCCTCACTCTACTCATTCCTCCTTTCTTTCTGCAAATTTAAATTCATTCTCTTGTCTGCCATGCCTGCTTCTCTTGCTACTTGCTATTCTTCTTGGACTATTAATTCTAAGCTCCCTAAACACTCACCCTCTCCTCATTATTCCACTTCCTCTCTCACTACTTGCTCCCTCCAAACACTCCAATTCCCCGACCACTACCATCAACACCGCCAGCTTCCTCCTCTCCCTGAAAAATGGAACCTTCTTCAGAAGGCTGCCTCTCTCGCCTTGGACGCTGTTGAATCTGCCTTTATTTCCCACGACCGCCACCACCCACTTCCCAAAACTGCCGACCCCACTGTCCAAATCGCCGGCAACTTTGCTCCCGTGCCAGAGAACCCCGTCCACCACTCCCTCCCCGTCTCCGGGACGATCCCCTCTTGCATTCGTGGCGTTTACCTCCGTAATGGAGCCAATCCACTTTACGAGCCAGTCGCCGGTCACCACTTTTTTGACGGCGACGGCATGGTCCACGCCGTTCAATTTAAAGATGGATCAGCCAGTTATGCCTGCAGATTCACTAAAACACACCGTCTGGTTCAAGAAAAAACTCTGGGTCGCCCCATGTTCCCAAAAGCAATCGGTGAGCTTCATGGTCACTCCGGCATCGCTCGTCTCCTTCTGTTCTACGCTCGCGGCCTCTTCGGCCTCGTCGATGGAAGCCATGGAATGGGTGTGGCAAACGCCGGATTGGTGTATTTCAACAATCATCTTCTCGCTATGTCTGAAGATGATTTCCCTTACCATGTTCGAATCACCCCCAATGGAGACCTCGAGACCGTTGGCCGTTACGATTTCGATGGGCAGTTAAAATCGACAATGATTGCGCATCCAAAGGTGGACCCTGTCACCGGAGATCTCTTTGCGCTCAGCTATGATGTTATCAAGAAACCATACTTGAAGTACTTCCGCGTCTCCCCTGACGGTGAAAAATCCCCTGACGTTCCCATTAATCTCTCTGGGCCCACCATGATGCATGATTTCGCCATAACAGAGAGGTTCGTGGTGATCCCAGATCAGCAGGTGGTATTCAAGCTTTCTGAGATGATTCGTGGTGGCTCTCCGGTGATATATGATAAGAAAAAAATGTCCAGGTTTGGGATTTTGGACAAGAATGCAAGCGATTCGTCAGGGGTGAGATGGGTCGAAGCTCCTGATTGCTTTTGTTTTCATCTGTGGAATGCGTGGGAAGAGCCAGAGTGTGATGAGGTTGTGGTGATTGGATCTTGCATGACGCCGGCAGATTCCATTTTCAATGAATGCGACGAGATTTTGAAGAGTATTCTCTGCGAAATCCGACTGAACTTGAAGACCGGCAAGTCGAGACGCCGACCCATTATATCGGAAACAGAGCAGGTGAATTTAGAAGCCGGAATGGTAAATAAGAACAGGCTGGGGAGGAAGACGAGGTACGCGTATTTGGCACTTGCTGAACCATGGCCTAAAGTTTCAGGCTTTGCCAAAGTGGACCTTTTAACTGGAGAGATTAACAAGTACATGTATGGCGAGGAAAGATTCGGAGGGGAGCCTCTGTTTCTTCCCAGAGACCAAAACTCAGAAAGAGAAGACGATGGGTATATCCTAACATTTGTGCATGATGAGAAGGAGTGGAAGTCAGAACTGCGAATTGTGAATGCCATGAATTTGAAGATAGAAGCTTCCATTAAGCTTCCTTCCAGAGTTCCATATGGTTTCCACGGAACATTCATTGGCCCAAATGATTTGCAGAAGCAGTCCTGAGACGAATTAAGTAAAGTGGAGGAGATGATGCATCTGAGGGATGCTTGCAGATATAGATGTGTCCCCGGAATCTGTTCCTTCATGTTTGTTTTCCATTCATTTTCTTGATTGGGGTCTGATTGAAGTGGGAGGATCTTTGGAGACCAGCAAGTAGCGTTTTTTTTTGGGTGTAGTTAATTAATTAGCCATGGAGCTCAGCTGGTTTCTGCTTATTCTTTTCACTAAAAAAACTATAATATGGAGTGTGATGATATATATATACTCTGTTTACTATCTACATGGCATGTATGTAAATATACAACAATATTTTAGTTTACTTAACACCTTTGTGCAGCTGTATCTATCATCTCCCTTTTCATCGGAAAGCAAACAAAAAAGTGTATCTATCTGCTCTTTTTGTTTTTGTTGGCATTGTACGGCCTCAATAAGAAACAACACGTCAAACAAAACAAACCACAGAACATAGTCTCCTTTATCAGATATTATGAATATATTATTTTAAGATTATTGTTATGAGATACTTAAATTTATACATGTAAAAACTTATTCATATTGTATTTAAGTAAATCCATTTGACAATTAATTATGCGCGCGCGCATATATATATATATTGAATATTTATAATTGAATGTTATATTTGGCCTTTAGATTTCTAATAAAATTAAATAAATCATTTCATTCGGTTAGTTTTAAAACTGAAGTATACTTTTAATCCTTTAAGTTTAGCCGAAGTTTTTTTTAGTCTCTTAAGTGTGCTTTTACTCATTTTAAGTTAATCTCGTTAACTTCACTAACAAAAAATATTGACTCAGTAAAGTTAAAATGTTGATATAATTTGAATAAAAGCTTTAATTTTTACAGCAACTTGAAGATTCATTAGGTTTTTAATTATTTTCATATTAACACGTAATTTAAATATAAGAATATATCATTATTTTAACTTTGCTCAATATTTTATATCATTGAAATTAACACCATTAATTTAAAAGGACTAAAAACACACTTTTTAAAATTAAGAGACTAAAAGAAGATTTCGATTAAACTTAAATGACTAAAAGTATACTTTAGCATAGTTTTAATTATGAAACTTCTAGTTATTTTAATTCTAAACTTTAAATTTAAATTAATAAATGTGCCTTGTTAACTAGAAAACAAACAAACATTAAAACAAGAAAGATAATCACTTTAAGGATTCTCCAAAATCCATTTAAAAATATCTATCCTCCCACAGTGTTGAGGAAATTTCAATATATTTATACGAGTTCCACTGTTGTATTTAGAAAAGACAGTCCTGGTGTAATCTCCTACATGCAACTACTCTTCAAAAGAATCAAAAGGAGAAGCTCCATGCAACAAAGTAAAATATTTCTTGCAGACAAAAAAAGGGAAACTTCTAAAAAAATACCATATGAAATTCAAGAACCCCAAAAAATCTGGTGAATAAGGGAAATAACATATTTTTATGGGTTTTTTTTTAAATTCGGATCAAAGATAATGAGTTTTATCATTTTTGTTATAATTCTAGTTATTTATATTACTAATTATGTCAAAACACACAAGTATAAACTTTGTCATTTTCCTTATGATTTTAGTTATTTCTATTACCAATTATGTCAAAGCACATAAGCATAAAGTTTTGTCATTTACATTACGAGTTTTGTTATTTACATTACCATTCTTATTATTTTTGAATTCTTTTTTTTTTTTAAAAAAAAAACCATATTCCTACCTTAATAGAAATCTGTCATTTCTCTTATTCAACGAACTTTTTGAGGTTTTTGAATTTTATATGGTATTTTTTTTAATTTTCCCAAAAAAAAGTAAAATATTTCTTCTTATATAGGGTTTTTTTTTTCACCCTAATAGAGGAAACACCACATATTTTGTTAGTGATTAATCTCAGTCTGCAACGATTATATACTCTGATGAGAAGTTAATAAAACTTTTAGTATATACCCTCTAATTCTAAATCTAAGACCTAATTTAAAAGTGAATTTTATAAATATAAGACCTTTTACCATTTAATAATCTCTTATATTTATCATTTGTCTTCAAACTAATTTACGTAACTCGTAAACTAATATGTAATGTAATGTTATACAGGAATATTTTAGAGAGGGTAGGTTATGTCACATATTTTATGATTAAATAGTATATTTATATCCTTAATCTCCTCAAATTAAATGAGATAATATGTCTTATGTTAAGTATTATGTTAGGGGAATATTATATGTGGGGGGGCTTTAAAAAAAATAAAAGTAGAGTTTAATTAAACATGAAATTAAAAAACTTGAGCCAACAAAAAACATGAAATTTGAAAGTAGAATATTCCATAAAATAAGAATGTGTGTGTGTGACTGAGTAAAGCAATTAGTCCAAATGCAAATGGGAGCAGCAGCACATGTTAATATATTAAGAGGGATCCAATGAGGAGGGAACATATTGGCAAGAGGTGCAGAGTCTAGAACAAGATGAAACGTAGGGTCAAATAGGTGTCACATGATGGCAATTAGTGCACAATCTCAACTACAACAATAATACTCTCATACACACACTAAAATTAAAGTCAAATAATAAAGACCTTGTAGCCTAGTGGTAATGATATCTCTCAAGTGGGAGAAGATCACGGGTTCAATCCCATCATTGTAACTTCAAGCCGTTAGTGCCAGCGCGAGTCTATAAACTCGATTTTGAAAAAAATAAAATAAAGTCAACTCTTATATTTGTGGAGCATATATATAATGAGTAAAGTGTTTGACACAATGTGTATAGATGTATAATAGATGTTGTTGAGGCAAAAAGGATGAGCAAAAAGTGATGAAATTTGTGAGAGTTTGATTGGAAGATGGTGGAAAGAAACAGGTTGACACTTTCATGAACAATGCTGCTAATCTTTGAGAGACTCAATAATTGAGGGAATTGAGTTGTGTGGGAAACAAGTTGGGTGCTTGGAGGGCCCATCCCATATCCTGTACAAAGTAAGAACCTATAATCATCCAAACAATGAAGCCTTTTCCCCATCACTTCAAGCATTATATATGTTTCTGTAATCGATCGAGTTGGATGGAATTTGTATATATAGATAAGCTTTTGAGTCTTATACTTGTGGGGTATAATTTCTTTCCTTGTTCTCTCATCGTGATGGCCTTTTTTTGTTTCTATATATGTTGATGAGAAATGTCCATTATATTTTGCTCACACGCCATGGTCACTTTTCCTCAAAGCTTTGAGAGATTTTATATATATATATATATGGCCCTTTTTCAACAATAATAAAGTGGTTCCTTATCCTTTATATAGTGGCCGATTATTCATTGCTCATTTCTTACATGTTTCTGCACTCATCACTACCCAGCTTAAAGAGAATACAACAGCTCAAACTATTTCTCTCAATTAATTAATCGAGGTGCATGCAAATTCATGTTTGGATTCTCTTTTCACCAATGCCTAATGACCAGCTCAAATATGCTTCCTCATTAATTTTGGCTGTGAATTAATGTCCTGCTACATATAATTAATAATTGATTATCGTAATAGCAAAAAATAATGTGTCATGTAAAACAGTGGAAGACATGATAGCCCTGAATAAAAAAAAATATACTCCTATAATTTGTGTGATCGATCGTCACCTAGACAGACAAATTAAAGAATACGATGACTAGGCTAAGCACTGAATTTTTTTAATGATGCAATAATATGTGCATCATAGGCTTTTGTTGGTTAAAGAATCTCGGCCTTGGGTGCATAAACCAAGTACTCCTTCCATTTTTTGCCAGCAAGTACCCTTCCATTTATAATATTAATTTTTTTAACCATCTTAATTAATTAGCCCACTAAAAATACTAGTTAAAAGTTAATTATAATATTAAATATGTAAATAATTTGTAAAGCTAGGCTTTTTAAAATAGATTATTGATCACAAAAGTCAATACTACATTATTTATTTATTTATAAAGTTTAATTGTTTATAGGAGGAAAAGACAATCAAAGAAAAAGTACTAAACACCCTAAATATATTAAAACTTACTCGTTAGACGCTGAAAGATAATGACTTATGTTATAAATTGGAGGGTATGGTATGCAATTTCCAATTCGCCCATGTGGATCAGGCATTGCCGTACAATTTTGTTTCCCAATTATAGCTTTGTTCACATGAATACTAGCTAGTTTAGTGTTGAGAGATTGGACGCAAGTGAGTGGAACCATCCAACTAGCTTTAGAGAGAGATCAGTAGTGTAGTAGAAGTGCGACAAGACACATACATTTGAAAATCCTACTTAAAGTGTATTTTTAAGACTGTTTACTCTAACATAATTAGTTCAATTAACAGAAAATGCTAGCATTGATATGCTAAACGTTGACGCAACATTTACGGACAAATGTTGATATGTTAAGTTTAATTTTTTTTAAAATAACAGTGATTAACATAAAAAAAAAAATCAATATGTGATACTAACAATATTAGGGTTAGATAATGATCCTAATTGAAAAAAAAAAATTTATAAAGTTAAAACCCGATACTGAGAATTTTTATAAAGTTAGATTAACTCTGTATATACTTTTTCCAATCCATTTTTACAATTTCAATTTCACAAGAAATTAAAGCTTGTCTAGAATACTCCCTAACTTCACATATTTATTTTTATCAGGATATTAAATGTGAGTGAATTTTACTTGGTATACGAAGCTTTTTTATTATTAGCTAGAAATGTGTTGAATGAACCGGACAAAAAAGTTGTATAAAGCCTGTTTGACCCTTAGGATAATCCTAGAGGCATATCGTGTATGAATTTGACAAGAGCGGACGATTATAATAATGTGGGAAAAGTCACTGTAAATGAGTGCAACCGCCATAATTCATGAGATGAGCTTCATTCATAATCTGAATTCAAATCAATCTTTACAGTCAAAAAACTTAGATTATAGCTTGTTTTCTCTCCCTTTGATTGGTTCAACAATCCAAACCTGCCTTGTCTAACTTATAATCCTCCACACACACCCCCCCCCCCATAAAAACACACACACACACACAAAAGTGTCCTCTTGTATGACTCAAAATTTTCACCTAATTCATTCTTTATTAATGTAGAATACTCTTTAATTTTAACTTTTTTTTAAAAAAAACACTACTAGCATCAGGGGAGCCAACAGTCAAAATAACCTTAAATTTTTCAGTAAAGACATATGCTCATGAAACTTGTAGTAGGAAATTGCTAGCTATATGTTTGGATGAATATAAAAATAGGAGGGAGAAAATAAATACTAGGAAATTAAAAAACACTCCCCAAAATGGTAGAGTTTTTTGTCCTAGTATTCTTTCTCCCTAATTTTCTCTTCATTCAAATATAACGTTAAAGTTTCACTTTATTAGGTCTCTATGTTAATGGAGAAGTGTCTTGATACAATTTGTGCACTTTTCATAGAAATAATTAGAAAACAATGATATTGTATATATGGGATTTCTTCTATTGTTAGTTGTGGTGGTAAAGACATTAATATTATTTTCAAGACAATTATAGTACAAACAACAAGACACTAGTCTTAATTAGAACATGTAATGATTTTTGGTCATCTGAGTTGAAAATGAAAATGATGAGTAGGTGTATTTTATGTTGTCAAAATCTGGTATCAGTAAGACACATGTGGCTGTAACTTTCACAAGGCAATTTATTGTCATCTTCAATCAAAATCCACACGTGATGAATGGAACATTTTTTTTGAAGCAACTGAATTGGTTACTCTATCTTCCACCAACGATGCTCAACGATCCCACTCCTCTCCTAAGTTGATCACCACAAATTTCTCTTCACTACCAACAAAGCATCAATTACATATTATACACACACACACACACACAAGCACTACCTCTTTTTTTTTTTTTTTCATGAATTATACACACACTACACCTAGTTCTTAATATGGAAGTTAGATAACTAAGTAAAATATATTGGTTTCTCTTAAATACTCCCTTTTTAATCATTTATATAAAACTCCCTTAATATATGCAATCAATAGGGATAATTTTGAAAAAAAAATTATAAACCTAAAAAAGAAAATAGATTTAGAGATCTTATATTTGAAACATGTAATTTCTCTGTCAGTGTTTTTTTTAAGACCAAAAGAGGATATACAATAAGTCCCTTCTGAAAGAGCCGAATGTGGCTTACTTATTTCCATGCACAAGTAGTGTATATTAAATTCCCCAGTCGCCCTAATACAAACTGACTAATCGATTGCTGTCGTTGTATTGATGAAACGTCCAAAACCATCACTTGCTCCTTAGCACATGCAACTCTACCCTATGATTGGGACCCATTTATGGAAAAGTGTCAATGTCAATATTCTTACCATTTTCTAAAAAAAAAAAAAACATAGTACAACCTCCAATCTTAATTATAAAATTCAGTTAAATTTATTTAAGAAGTTAAGGAATCAAAATAAATTACTTAGACATATCATATGTTGTATTTTATTATATTATATTTTAGTTCATAAATCAAACAAAATAATATTAAGAAAAATGATACATTTTAATGCTCAAAACTAATATAATTAACTTTTTTAAAATTTTTTAAAAAAGTCAATTTAGTCTTATAATTATGATCGGATGAAGTAATATTTTACTATTAATTATATTTTTAGCATGTCCCGCTTTTATCTCACATGGGATACTACTATTTTCTAAGCAAATTGCCCAAAAGTTATTAATTCCATTAGTAATATTACGTACTGATTTGTCATGTGTGCATATACACAATCCTCTTGTCCTATTTATAAAGAATAAATTGAAGTTTCTTTTGTCATATTCTTAAGTTACTTAGTTATCTTTACAAATAAATGTACAATTTTACTCTCATTTATTATTGAATAAACTTTGTTCTCTCATTGAGCATAGTATATATTAAATAGGGGTAAAATAAAATAAAAAATTAAATTTTGAAACCTAAAGTTAATAAGAATTCAAGTTTTTTTTTAGTACTAGTAAAATATGATAGAACTGAATTATAAATAAGACTATATGGGTATACATAAACATATTGACTATGTAACATTTCAATTTTTGATGAATTAATTAAATAATTAATATAGAAATCATAAGAAATTAAATTGAGATCTCCCTAAACTGGAAAACTTAATTGAGATCATAAAAATTAGGGACATAATAAAGTGAGGAAATTATGAGATTTGTTCTGATTTTCTTATAATTCCTAATATAATTTATAAGATTAATGATAAAAATTACAGAGTGAGAGAAAGAGAAAGTTTAAAGTACAAATATATATAAATAGATTATTAAATAATAATAATAAAAAAAATGGGTACATGGTGTGAGGCTTTATATATATAAAGTCACACCCAATCCATAGCCACAAAGGAGCATGCATTGTGAGATTACAATTCCCAATATGTCCAATGGTGGTTATTTTGATATTTAAGATTTTACTTTAAGGATCAATAAGATTGATTGTGACTTGCAGTTGAGCTTGGAGTTTGGATTCTTGTGGCAATTTTGCTTTAGCGAGAGATAACCACTTTTCTCTTATTGTGCATGTTTGTAACATGCTTGTGAGTGATTTTAAATATATATATATATATAACATAAATTTGCAATTGGTTTGTCATATATACTATGAAATTACTTTATTATTGAAATTGTCTTATGAGACTTATTTTATTGAGCAATGGATAGTAATATAATATTATATGTATTTAATGTTGATTTGTGATATTGGAAATTCTTTTGATTTGTGAATTGATAATGGAATGTGATGATTTATGATAATTATATCTGTTGAGTATAATAATACCTCATGAGTAATTGATATGAGAGGGGGTGGCGGATGTGGATCGTGATGGGAGATTATTCTTAGAGGAAATAAGGGGGTGAAATTATTGTACAAAAGAGGAAATAAGGTGGTAGGCTTCTAGGTGTACACTGGTTAGTCCTTTGGCCAATTGTGTTTAATAGGCATTGACACCCCACTGTGTGTTGGGGGAACCCATAGTCCGGTCTTGTCCTCTGTGGATTTTGGCCAGTCCACATCACTTGATCGATGAGCTTGTTGAGTTGAACTACTAGTCATATGGGTGAGTACTAGCCCATGGGTTCAGTAAGAGGAAATAAGGTGGGAGGTAATAAGGGAGGTTAGAGAGTAAATTGTTAAATATTGATAATTGTGCACCCATGTGATCGATATGAAAATGAGATTATGATATTGTCAATTGATATGCCTGTAACATTGTGATATTTTGATAATGTTGTGTATTTATAACTATTCCCACTTGACACCTCATAGGCACTCGCTCGTATGCCCAATAAGATGGTTTGTTGGTTACTGAGACATTGTCTCACCCCATCGATTTAACATTTTTCAAGTGATAAATCTCATAGTGGCCTAACAGGGAAGGCTCTGGAAGATTAAGTTATTTCTTCTAAGAGTAACACTTCCGTGCTTTTAGCTTATGCTAGATTGTGATGTATTGCAATGTTAGGATTTATTCACATATTTTAGTTAATTATTCTATTGAGAAAAAAAAGTTTTTATAGAAATCACTCAATTGCATTGATGTCCCAAAGGACTTGGGTGCAATTATTTACAAAGGTGTAAAGACAACTTTGCCCCTAAATTCAATTAAAATTAAAACAGAAATTAAGATCACACATCGTGCGTATAATGCATATGCTAAATGTGAGGAATGTTGAATTCTTTGTCGTTAAATTGTAGGGTTTATGTTGGTCATCTTTCATCTCTAAATCAAGGAAAGCTACCTCTCTCAATTGATCGTTAGGTTAGTGGCTTTCATCCATTTTTGTTCTTCATTGTGAAAAGGATGTATTTTGGTATGAATATGATTGGGTTAGGCTCTTTGTGATTCATGCTCTTGCTACCTTGAGCATAGAAGAGGGTTTTCATGATTGATGTGACGAAGGGAAGGTAAAAACACTGTGCCTTTGTTACTCCGGCCCAAAAAGTTGTTAATAACAACTATGTTGATCAATTTTTGCTATCTTTATAAAATTTCAGTTTTTTAGGCATATAGGACATATTTATGTGCAAAGATTATTAATTTATATTCTCTTTATAATTTTTGTGGTTGCTTCATTGCTGTCTTTATGTATGTATAACTATATTATGCGATTTCAAGACGAGTCATTAATAATGTGCTCTATAGTTGTTAGTGGTGCTCAAGAAATTGCAAATAACAACTGTTTGTTTACTGTCACAAAAAAGATTATGAGTTTGTCTGAAAAGCATATACTATGTTTGGTGCACATAGGGGACAATTTTCAAATAGAGGAGAAGGAGATTTGCATTATGTAGGGGGTGGCATTAGAACAAAAATATTAAAGGACGACATTACATATGAAGAGTTGAGAACAATCATATCATCAAAAGGAAGAAAATAGACTCTCAATTTCAAATGGAGAAACAAGTATTCTTGTAGCCACCATGACTAAAAGGCCCACGAGAAGACCAAAGAGGAAGAGAATAGAATCTCAGTTTCAAAACAAACAAATTTATCATTGTGGTAGATGCCATGAGTGTAACATCCCAAAATTTTTAAGGCCTAGATAGAGAATTTTGGGTAGACCAAGGGTTGTACCCATATATTTTTAAAGGCCTAGATGAGGTATTTGGGATGAATAAAGGGTGACTTTTGAAGTGAAGTATGGGAAAGGACCTATGTGCAAAGAGTAAAAATTTGGCAAAGTTAGAGGCTGTATTTTGGACAGGTCTGAAAGCCCCGAAAATTCCTATAAAATCCAGAAATGATTTTAGAGCATCCAAAACATTATGGGATAGTTAGAATGATTTTTAGAGGCCATATGAATTTTTAGTGATTTTATGAATATTTTATTAATTTTTGGCCGAACC
>JBAGKO010000014.1:228564-239827 GCA_037177275.1 Acacia concinna
CGGTCGGTTGAAAGAAGTCTCAATGTCATCAAAGTATCGTGAACAAAAGTAGAGGACCTCATCCCCTAAATAACCTTAAGCTATAGAACCTTTTGGCCATGCCTTATTCCTGACATAAGTTTTCAGTTTCTCGAGAAACCTATTTGTTTATTAACAAAAATAAATAAATATTAAACCAAATAAGGAGCACAAGTAGTGGGGCCATTGATGCATGGGAAATAAGTAACTTTCCATAGGTACATCCAGCTGAAAAGCTTGTGATTGATGGCTTGCATCGGGAGCTGAAGATAAAGATTTGAACTCCTATTCTAATCCATCCTTCACTCCATATTTGATTTGGTATGATCTCTATCTTAGTTCTCTCTTCCATTTTCTCCCCCTCTACCTCAACATACACTCTACTGGATTCTGGAAGCTCTTTTTGACTTCTGATGAGCCATATGGCTGGAGAGGAGAGCTAGAGCTTAATGATGGACCTATTCTTCCGATGAGTAGCTAATGGTCAATGGTATCCCTAGAGATTTGTAGGATATGAGCCTAACTCTATAGTGTGAGTCATTTTTCCTTCTTTGTAATTTTTTAGTTTTTGATGAGCATTGGAATTTAAATACACGAGTTGTGTAGTCGGATTATAGTGTGAATTGTTATGTTTTAATGTATGGGTTGTAGAGAGCAATGAACTTAATGTAACAGTGATTAAACTCAGTTTTGGATTCAAATTATATATGTTTAATGCAATATGTGTTAAATTCAGTGTACTTAATGGTTTATTGCTTGGTCTAGTTCATTAGGCAAGGTATCTATATAACTTGGCAGCTCTTGATGCTAGTTAGTATCAAAGATTTGTCAAACCACGTGTTACCATTCAATTTCATAGAATTCCAAAGGCAATCCTTAATTCATCCGAGCTATGTGGATTATGGTTTCATAATTAGCTAGTTGCTAATTCATACACCTAAGGGTTCAAGTGGTTAATGACTCCAATTCATTTTTAAAGAAAGAAAGATTCAAAGATCTCTAGGGAACCAATTATTATCATTGATTACTCTATTCACTTTAGTCACTGTTTTGTCAATTGCTTGTTGCTTTTACATTCAGTCAACTCGATTCTCAATTTAGAAATAGCTTTAGGTAGATACATTTCATGTCATTTGGTTAAATTGCTTAATTAAGGTTCAATTAAATTGTTTAGGGAAATTAATTTGCATTGGCTTCTTGAGAAGAATGACCTAGGCTAGACACTCTATATTGCATTTAGCTTAGAATTTTGATAAGAGTGACACGACTAAACTCTTTTATCACCAACCTTTCGGTGTAAAAGTGTTACGACTCTATTCTTTTTTTATATATTTGCTCAACACATGCAAGGATGAAAACCTAATTTGCATGATCATCCCATACTATCTTTACCTTTATCGTCCTCCATAATTGACAAAATGCTAGCATTGAGGTGTATCTTATTAATTTTATTATTACAAAATAATTCCACAACACAATTCTAAATCCCATAAAGACCACACACCAAATGAAAAGTAACCATTCACAATTTCACATAAGAAAGTTGTTGTTGTTGTTGTTATTATTATTATTATTATTATTATTATTATTATTATTAGGGTTGAGGAGCAAAAATAGGAAAAAAAGTATTGCGCTAGGAGCAGTCAACAAAATTATCTTTTGTTGGGTGCAAAAATAGTAATATACACTTAAAAGTTGTGCAAATTTAGAAAATGATATTAACTTAGCATAATGGCTATCTTTTTTTACTTAGCGGCAAGTAGGCCCCACTTAACAGATGTTAGGTGTAATTAACATAATTTCTAAATTTGCACCACTTTTAAATGTTTATTATTATTTTTGCATCCAACAAAACATAATTATATTAGCTGCTCCTAACATAATACTTTTTTCTCATTTTTGCACCTTCACCCTTATTGTTGTTGTTATTGATCTATGGCATTAGTCAAACGTATTCTTGTGTGACAATTTACTTCTTAATACGGCCTTCAGCATTTTTAAATTAAGGTTGCTCAGCTCCACTTGTTTTACATATCTAAGATTAAAGATGTATGCAAATACCATTATGTTTGGATCTAAACTAAGCTCATTTACACACTGGAAAAAAACATCACAAAATTTGCAACTTTTTCTTAATAAATTTGTCCCCCTTAACCCTTTGCTAGTAAGATATATATATGCATGCTTTAAATTCTCCTATTTTCTCAATGAATTAATCCCATCTTGTGTAGAAACAAACCTCAACAAGGATCACAATACTTAACTAAAGCCAACCACAAAAATACAATGCATCAAGTGTCAACATTTGAATAAAGACCATCTCAGCTTTCATATGCCAAACCGAAATCAACCACTAGCACAACATCAAGAAAAGGACGAGGAAAAATAAAAATCAAACCTCATGTCCCTCTTATTGCCGAACATATAGCAACACAAGACACCGTCAAACTCGAAAACCCCTACTTTTATTCAGCCTTATTGCTTCTATTCGGCCCCACTAGCAATCACAACAGGTTAGACAAAAGAAAGAAGGTAGCAGATCTTGACCTTGACAAGAAGGTAATAAATTGTGCACCTAAAACTCGATTTAGTAAGGGCGTGGAAACCAGGTCTCCTTATTGCACAGTCAAAGTTCAAGTATTTCTCTTGAAGCAAGAATTTCTCTATTCTCTTATACCCATTCAATATATCATATATGGAGGGGGCGATGAAAGCTCTCTTTTCTTGTGTATTAAGTATACAAAAGCAAAGAATAAGAAAAGTACAAGACAGAGGAGGGCCAAGATCACTGTTTCTGCTTTTGCTTCCAATCGATGATTGGTGTAGATCGGGGTTGATGCCGGAGAACGAGTGTTGTGTAGATCACGTCTAAGGAGCCATGCATGCGTAGATCCGTGACCTACCCCTCACAAGTATCGACCACATCAAGGAGAAGAATGACGACCATGGTGGATGACGACAGTATGCATGGTCGCTAGCAAGCATGTTGGAGCTGGTGTTCTTTTGAATAGAGAAGACAATGAAAGAAGCAAGGATAGGGAGGAGAGAGAGTGGTTTGATGTTTGCTGGAATAGTGTTGACAGCGGTGCAAACAATGGCTGCCTCTTTTAGACGTTGGAGGAGATTGAGGAGTGTAGACTGTTGAGACTTAAGCCTGTTGAAGCAATAACACGGATAAGAGAAAGTGTGTTTGGTCTGATGTTTAAATGGGATTAAATGCAATTTACCGTTACTCACACATACCCCAATCAATACAAAAAACCTCAAAATTGTGCTTCTAAAACTCATAATGTTTTGGCCATAATCACGATGCCACCAAATGCCAGCCCAAACATAACGATTTGGGCTCCAAACTCACGATTTTAAGCCTAAATCGTCACTCCAAATACTCCCTATAAGATTGCTTATTGAAGATGATCAAATGCTAATTTAATTTGTTTGAAAATATTTGATATATTATTGCTGGGGATGAGGCTTTTGAAATGGTTGAAATGGAGAGTGACCACCTGATTTCAAATTCCAATTTTTTCTTGTCTTTTTATGCATTGTTAAGAAAATGAAAATCTTTCTTGCAAATTAGAAAAAACAAATAAAGAATGAAGAACATGAAAATGTTCATTAAAAAATGAAAATACCTGTCGCTACTTTATTGCCTTTTTCTATCAAATGCTCTATCGCCTTTTGATGTTGCTGAAAATATTACTTACTGATTATTTTGGTAAAGGAAGGTGAGATTGGGGGAAAAAATCAAGGTTGGATAGCGGAGGAATGTTCATATCAATATTATTCAATCTGATTCTAATTATAAGGGCTCGTTGACTTTTCTGAAAAATTCTAAGAAAGCTAATTACATTACTTAATCATATTATATATTGTACGTGTTCCATTACATTATATATTAGTCCATAAGTCGAACTATATAATTTGAAGAAAAAACAATAAATTTTAATATCTTAAAGTAATGTAATTAGCTTTCTTAAAATTATTTTCAAATTCTCTAAAAAGTCAACAAGCCCTTATAATTAGGATAAGAAGAAGTAGTATTCTGGCCATAGCTAGTAGAATGGTAGAGAATGTACAGCTGCATTAGCTACTCTTTTTGATGAAATGAAATCCGCTGTTCATTCAAAAAATATTAGTATTCTGGCCATTCAAGTTCGATTTTAATAATATTATTATTTACATTGGATGTCAAATTTCATTGAAGCAACAAAGGGATTTTTTTTGGTGAGGGAATGAAATTTTCTTAGAATGTAAGAGAGTGAAAAACACCACAGATTTTTTTTTTTTAAAAGAACATCATACCCGGTATAATGCACCTTAAATATGCAAAGCAGTATTATTTGTGTGTTTGGTGTTTGGAATTTCACACCCAACCCTTATGAACCGCCATTGGGATTCGGGAGAAGATTATTTGACTTTCAATCTAAAGTATGGGCAAAATTGGAGTATTATAATATGCAACATTTGAAAACTAGGCCTGTAGAAGGAAAACACGCAATCTTTTCCAAGTGAGCTAAGTGATTGCGCAAGGAAAGAATTGATAAGTTGAAGATCGATCAAATATTTTAATATTGAACATCCAGTGACCAGTCATCCGTTCCGTTCCGTTCCGTCTAGTATAATGTCAATAATAAAATTTCAGTTGAACCTCATATAATAGCTTAATTTACATCTTGATATGAATATTAATTATGTGGATGTCCATTATCTCACAAATAGCTTCTTCTCTAAACTAAGGAATTGACTTCTCCAAGAAATTTAGCCAATTAACTTCTTCAAGAAGTTTAGCCACTTAACTTCTCCAAGAAGTTTAGTTAACTTCTCCAAGAAGCTTGAAGTTTTTCTATAAATAGAAGCCTCCCCTCTCCATTGTAATATACAACTTGAATGAGAAAATTGCTCTACTTTCTCTCCTCTCTTCTATAATCTCTTACTCTCTTGACTCAGAAATCCTTTATTTTCATAACACATCTATATTATAAGGAAAATGTTTTATCAAGCATATATATGACAGCATATTCCGTTTCACATGGTTGGCAACAACTAAAGAATATTCCGTTACACATGCATGTGAGAAAAGTCAGACCACTCAATTAATGGTAACGAGAGATGTCCTTGTTCATTCAAAATGTGTGGAAAAATTATCAGTTTTTTCGGACAACGATGGGCTCCCGTCAATTTTCAATCATACATAATACTATCTTCGTTTCTATTTATAAGGTTCTATTGATTTTTTTTAAAATCATAAAAAAATTTAAAAAAAACTAATTACATTATTTTACGACATTAAAATTTATCATTTTTCTTTAAATTATGTTATTTGACTTATAAATTAATATATAATATAATAAAATATGAGATACATAGTAGTTTTTAATCCAAAAGTGAAGATGAGATGAGAAGAATAAAAGTGAAAAAAAACCTAAAAGACAGAGAGGATTATAACCATGAATACTCGATACTGTAATAACAAGGGAAAAACATGTATTCCTTCCCATCCTAAATATAATATAGAGTTAATTTTTTTTAGATATTAAGAAAGTAGATTAATTACTTTAAATTATTTATAGTTATTATTACTTTCTTCAAAATATTTTATCTAATTTATAAACTAACCTATAATATAATAATATATAACATATGATATCACTAAAAAAAATTATTTATTTTTTTAAGGGAGAAAGATAAATAAATACCATACAAACATGAAAAACTCAAAAAAATGACTCAAATTTCGGAAAAGACTAATGAGGGGTTCTAACAAAAACTCAATAGAGAATGATTAAAATTGAGCAAATAATAACTAAAACAAAATGATTAAAACTCAACAAAAAATAATTAAAACTGACTAATTTTTTACCCATCATTTATCCTTTTTAAAATTTGAGTCACTTTTCTGGATTTAAATGTTTGTAGGGTATTTATTGCATTTTCCTCTTTTTTTAATCTCTCTTAAATTTATTCAATTTTATTTTATATTTACGACCGGAGGATGAAAAGTGTATAAAAAGAGTGGTGGAATAAAGTTGTTGATGCATGGGTCAACTAGGAAAAACAAAGTTTGAGAGCGTTGAAATTGGACCCCAGAGCGTGTAAGAGTTTCAAAGGAAAACCAAAGAAATAACCATAATATCTGCTGACGGAAGCGCTTACCTAAACTACAAGTGAGGTGGGAAACATGGAACTTTCTAGAATAGTTTAAGATAATAAGGTACATTTCGTTGCCTGTTTTTTTTAAAGAGAAAAGGGTAAATAAATATCTTATAAATATTAAAAATATTAAAAGATAATTTAAATTTAATAAATAACAAATGAGGGATAAAAAATTGTTGAATTTTAGTTATTCTATTTTAGTTATTATTTACTTAATTTTAGTCATTATTTATTAAGTTTTGATCAGAACCCCTTATTTATTATTAACCAAATTTGAGTCATCTTTCAAATATTTTAATGTTTTAGATAATATTTATTTATCTTTTTCCCATCTTTTTATTCCCTTTTATTTCTTTTTGGTGATAAAACTTGAGGGATCCTCTCTGTTACATTTGGGTGTTCCCCAAGGCACAAATAAATTTGCCTCCAAACTAAAAATCATTTGTCTTCCCCTTTTGTTCCTTAAAATTTAAAAATTCTGGAAATATAACAAAACTTTGAGCAAGAAATTTTCATTTTAAATTAAAAAAAATATTCATAGGAAAAAAAATATAATCATTATTGGAAACATAACCAAAAACTACCATATAAATTTTAAAAATTCTAAAAAATTTATTGAATAAGGAAAATAAAAGGGTAGGAATGTATATCTTTTTAAATTCAGAAATAATTGAAATGGTAACATATGACAAAACTCTTAATATAAATGAAAAAATTTGATATTTACTTACTTTAATATAATTAATAAAGGAAATAACTGAAATCATAATAGAAATGAAAAACTCTATGTTAGTGTGTTTTGATATAATTTATAAATAAAATAATTAGAATCGTAATGAAAATAATAAAATTAACGATCTATTATCCAAAATTAAAAAAAATTATATTTCATTTCCCTTATTCAACCGACTTTTTTAAGTTTTTAAAATTCATATAGGAAGTTTTTTGTCATTATTATTATAATTATTATTATTATTTCTAGAATTATGAGTTTTATTTATTTTTTTAATGTTTTATTGACCTAGAAAGAATCCCTCACCGTGTCACCCGCCACCGCCCCTTCTGCATTCGTTGGTTTCCAATTCTAACTTCCAGACTGTTCTTTTACCTATAAATTGAGGCGTCCAAGGGCTTTCTCTTCACACTTCTTTTCTTCTTAAGCATTTCCTATTTCCCGATTCCCGATTGTTTCAGTTTGCAGCCATGGCGAATGAGGTGACTCTGTTGGATTTCTGGCCAAGCCCCTTTGGGATGAGGGTTAGGATTGCCCTTGCTGAGAAGGGGATCCAGTATGAGTATAAGGATGAGGACCTGAGGAACAAGAGCCCTCTGCTTCTTCAAATGAACCCGGTTCACAAGAAGATCCCGGTTCTCATTCACAATGGCAAACCCATCTGTGAGTCTCTTGTCGCTGTTCAGTACGTTGATGAGGTCTGGAACAGCAAATCTCCTCTGCTTCCTTCCGATCCTTATCCCAGAGCCCAAGCTCGATTCTGGGCCGATTACGTTGACAAGAAGGTTCCTTTCTTCGCTTCATTACTTTTTAGATTCTTTACTCTAACTTGTTTAAGGTTGCCATATTTTCTTCGCATTCTTTGAACAATTGATAGAACGTCTTCCCTGCATTACTTCTTGTTTGCTCATTACCTTTTAGATTCTTGATTCTTTTATTGCTAGAATGTGAATGGCAAGCCGTACTTGCTGACTCACTCCATCACTAAGATATGGGGCTGATTTCTCAGTTTGCAAGTCCTGTTGTTTATACTCCTCGGCATTATTTTACCGGACAGGAAGGAACAAATAATATTCGGAAAAATATTATTTTATGTCTATGCAAAATCTTTTGGTTTGAGTACTAGTAATTGCATGTATCCATAAAGTTTTGAAGTGTGTTTTAAGGTGTGCTTGGCGGGAGTCCTGATGGTATCGTTAAAGTTAGGTTATAAATTTGTTTAGTTCTTTTTTTTTGTATCTGGATAATTTAATCAGGATAAAATATAAGTTTTCTTTCATTAAAAAAAAAACTAAAAATTTAGAGGTTTAAAAAACGACTTAAATGAAAGGAGGAAGTACTAAAACCACCCCTCTCTTCTCTTCAAACAAAGTTTTATAATCTTCAACTCTCACATAACCTAACTTAAAAAAACTTTCAACCAAACATACTCTACAAGTCATCTTTGTCGTACAAATACATATAAGTTGGCTTTTTACGCAATTGTTTTGTTTCTTCAAGGCTGGGTTGAGATAGAGGGGAAAGTAAGAGAAAAATAGAGGGGATATTATAAAACAAAACTTCCCAAATTAGTACAAAAAATTTTAATATTTTTAGCATTACTGGTGTTTGACTGCCCATGGCCTATCTCTTGTCTAAGCTGTCGTCAATTTGAAACAGATCTATGACGTGGGAAGGAGAGTATGGACAACCAAAGGAGAAGAGCAAGAAGTTGCAAAGAAGGAGTTTATTGAGTGCCTGAAACTGTTGGAGCAACAGCTGGGAGACAAGCCCTACTTTGGAGGAGACAATCTCGGATATGTGGATGTGGCATTTGTGCCATTCTACACTTGGTTTGAAGTGTATGAGAAATTCGGTAACCTCAACATAGAGGCTGAGTGCCCCAAGCTCATTGGTTGGGCCAAAACATGTTTGCAGAAGGAGAGTGTAGCCCAGTCTCTTCCTGATCAGCATAAGGTCTATGACTTTGTGCTTCAGATGAGAAAGAAGCTTGGCATTGAGTAGCTTTATATGAGACTAATGATCTCTAGGTGATCATTAGTTCCACCTTCTTAATAATATTTATATAATAATATGGCCCTTTGGTGGGCCATATATTATGATTTTTGTTTGTTGCTTTTGAATTGATACTTGGTCTCTGTTATATTTGATCCGTGTTGTCTGTCTGTAATGTAGTGCTACCATTTTCCTTCATTTGTCAGCAGAATTGGCTCAACTAAAGATTTTAAGTCCATCTAATTTCCTGAAAAGTGCAGCTCTGTTTTTTGTCTTTACATATCGATTGCTTTGGCTTGTGCTGCCCCTGAATCTCATGGTACTTTTTCTCAATGAATCATATGATAAGAAGAAACATAATCTTCTGTATTGTTTTCAAGTTAAACATGGCCCCTATCAATAATTACCGTCAGCAGAACTGATTGCAAATGCTGAACGAAGGACAAAACTGAACAAAGTGGGAACATGGGATTGCAATGGTAGGAGACCTGGGCGGGTGTTTTAATTTGTACCTGAAATTTCAACTGTCTTGTTTTCGGGCCTCTTGACTTAGCAACCCAATCTCCCCCAATGTATATTGAATTGACTAACGAGTGTTGTTGCTTTAATCTCTCCACTATGTACCCAAA
The DNA here is from genome assembly GCA_037177275.1 of Acacia concinna. Taxonomy (NCBI): domain Eukaryota; kingdom Viridiplantae; phylum Streptophyta; class Magnoliopsida; order Fabales; family Fabaceae; genus Acacia; species Acacia concinna. Next base: position 238,096 of record JBAGKO010000014.1, read on the forward strand.
AAAAAGAAAAAATCTCTCCACTATAATTTGATATTCAGTTGTGGTTGTCAATAAAGTTTGGGACTTCATTTCAGTTAGATTTTAGAAAGGACAAGTCAAAATGTGATTTGAAAATATTGTGATTATGTTTTTTTTTAAGTTTTTGTATGTACGCATTTCACTTAGGGAGTTGATTTAAATATAAGGCATATTTTTATTTTTGTCAAATATTTTCTGAATTCAACTCTATCGGCGCTCTCACAATATAAATCGAGTGAAAGGGAATTAAAGAAAATTATTGGGGTGTTTTAAAAAATATTTATTATATTAACTAATTTAACTAACTTTTTTTTTAAGTCAAGTAAAGAGATAGTATATTAAGGATAAGAGGGAGTATAATATTATCAATAACTGCAAATGTTAATGACTTAATTATAACCTAGTTCTGCATCAACTTGTTCAAGATTAATGGTCTGGTTCTAAACATTGATTTTATTTTAGATTATTTTCATTATATATATATATTTGTATATATAAACATCATGGTCACTTTTCTATTTTAGCAAGGTAGAGAGTTTAGTGAAGTGGTTGGATGGAGAACTACCATTGTTGGTGGACAAATATGGAGTAATATCTACACCTCATGGAGTAATCCTTATGGCTCACTTTTTTATTTGTTTGTATGTATGTATGTATGTATGTATGTATGTATGTATGTATGTATGTAGACACACACACATATGGAGTAATATCTACACCTCAGAAACTCTCACTAATGTCCCAACATGGAAAATATTACATGAAAATGTTAAGAGCAATAGAATGAAACAAAAGCCTTAATAATCATCTATCAAACTCATCACATACATACACATGCTAATATATACTTGTGGAGTGACAAGTGGAATAATTTATATAACAAAACATCAAAGATACAATTCACAAAATTCCATATCACAAATTACAAAACAAGTTTCATTGCCAAATAGGGCGAGCTCATCCCTACCTGAACCGTCGAAATTGGTCTAGATTTATTTTTTTAAAGTGATAATTTTTACATAAAAAGTTATTTTTTTAACAAATGATAGTTAGAATATTATCTTTATTTTAGATTCTCTACCTATTAGTATATATTTTAAATAAAATTAAATTTAAACCGTCCAAATCCCATCTCATTTCGATAAATTACATATCACAAGCCTAGGTTTTGGGGGAATTAGCTCCCATGTCTATCCTTTGCATAGGCATGTAGAGTTTGGCTCATATGGATTGTTCAATTTTTTTTTTACTTTTTTTTAAAAAAATTATTTTAATATGTAGATAATATAAAATAAAAAGAATCTCTTAACTAACATTTTTTTCAAAAAAATGAATTTTTTTTAAAGTTTTATTTAAAATATATTAAGTCTGTCCAAATCAATTGAGCTCTTGGTGCCTATCCACTAATAAGGGTCCCAGTTTTGGGCGAAGTATGACGCATTGTAATTTGTAATGCATGTATGTGTGTGGGTAGTAAAAAGGGAAAACCATAAAAAAGATGGTATATAGTTGTTGACGCATGAGCCAACTAGCAAAACCAAGGTTATAAAACCCGGGCTGGTTACTGAATCGGTTAGAAAACTGGGTTAAGGGTTAGTGGGTCAAATTGGAGTCAACCCGGTGCTAAACCGATGAGAGGTAAAGAATTGAAAAATAATGCAATTATCATGAGACCAACTAAAATTTCAAATATTATATATAATTTCATAATTCA
>JBAGKO010000014.1:330669-355870 GCA_037177275.1 Acacia concinna
AAACTTAAATTAATTTTTATCAATACCTCCAATTATTACCATGTACCAAACGTTATTTTAAACTATAATCCCTATTCGAATCCCATTCCCAATCCCAATCCATATCCCTATCCCAATCCATCAAAATCATTACCTCGTACCAAACTGAGCCTATACGTGTGAATGTGATCCAGAAGATCAGTTTGCCACTTTTTCCATTTTTTAGTATATAAATAATAGATTAAAAAAGTTACAATTAATTAGGAGCATAAATGCATGCATAATTCGTGTTTGAATTTGACGTTAATAATTAAATAGGAATATATGTAAACACAAATTGACCAAGTAATTTGGGTATATTGCCTGTCATGTTGGACTTGTAATTTGTGGTGCTTTTACATGCATTTCATATGGCTTCCCAAAGTTGGAGCCCAATTGCAACCTTACTGGTTATATGAAATAGGAGCGTGTTGAAGATTCAAAGTAAATTAAGGAGCGCTAATTGCCGAATTTTGAATTTAACATGAAGAATTTCAATTGAACCTACATTAATTTTAGTCAAGATCCAAAACATTCTAAAATTTCACTACAAAACTAAAGACTAAAATAAAAATAAATTTTTTGGGTAAAAAGATAATAATGCACTTAGATATCATATGTAACTCTTCGTAAACAAATAAAATTCTTATATAAATAAATATGTAATTTTAACAACTAGAAATTAATATGTTGTTCAAAAAATAATTGTACTTGTTCATGAAGAGTTAATTATACACTTCTTTATAAAAAAATTTCATTTATTTATGATGTGAAGAACATTATTGTTTTTTTTTACTTGAAAAACATATGTTCATTTTGATCTTTAGGCTTTAACTAAAATATCATAATGTTTTAAATTTTAATTGAAATTAATTTAAATTCTTCAATTTTTTTTTTGCCCACAAAATTCTTCAAAAATTTAATATATTTATCCTTAATTAATTATAATAACATGTACAGCGCAACAGAAGTATATGTGTGGACATTAATTATTTAACACTATTTATATGAGCGACTTGTATTTTGTCATCATATTCCTATTCCTATTCCTATTCCTATTCCTATTCCTATTCCTATTCATATTCATAATGTAGAATCATATATGGGACAATTAATCAAGTAAGAAATTCACAACTAGGTACGTACCCAGTACCCAGTGCCACGATATGATATTATTTATGTTCATTCAAACCCAAAGACGTCAAGTGCAAATAAATAAATAGGGGGTTGGTTAGGAACTCAACGTTACCTTCATAGGATAGGAGCATGCGGCCACCTAAAGCAACTAGATGTAACACTGCTCTAGTGCCAAGTTACCGTGGGCCCCACCTTGTATAATGTTAATATGTGTTTGGGATAAAAACCAATTAATGTAATGTCATATTTCAGGTTTAGAGGTGCTTTCGTGAAAATGTTCCGCTCACAAACCGTAAGTTACGAAGATTATTGAAAGGTAAATTTAGATATAAAATAATTGCGTAAAACATGAACTTTATAATGTATACTATAGGCATGAGTATATAATTTGGTAACCTTAAGATAAATATTAAAATTCAAAAATAAATAAATAAATAAATGTAAATCAACGTGAAGCTGGAAGCAGGGAAACCCGGTTATAGCACAATAAAGTGACTTTTGGTGATTGCAAGGCAACAAGCTTATTTTTAAAAGGTATCTCAAGCTAAAATAATTGTGTTGACTGAATTCTATAATTAGGATAAGAGGAGATACTAATATACTATCTTCGGTCTTAATTATAAGGATTTATTGATTTTTTAAAAAAATTCTAAAAAAGTTAATTACATTGCTTTAATACGTTAAAATTTATCACTTTTTTTTTAAAATTATGTTATTTGACTTATGAATTAATATATAATGTAGTAAAACACAATATATGATATGATTAAATAATGTGATTAGCTTTCTTATGATTTTTTTAGGATTTTCCAAAAAAATCAACAGGCCCTTATAATTAGAACCGGCGGGAGTAATATGGAAGCCGATCCTGTCCCATGCATCTCCCATCTTTGCCTCACCTTTACTTTAAAAAGATCATACTTACACCAAATTTCTTGTATTCATTTCGTCAGGTTCTCCAATCATATGTAGTCATGTGTGTATTTGAGTTTATAATTAAATAATAATAATTCAACTATAGGACACATGTCTGCATGTAATTGGAGAACCTGACAAAATAGATCTAAAGAACTTAACTTAAGTATTTTCCACTTTAAAATAATATTGTTTTGGGTGTCGATTGGGAGGTTGTTCTCAATGTTTAATTTTTTTATTTTTTTTTTGTAAAATAACACTCAAATCCAAGTATTATTTTAAGTAACACCCAATATCCTAAAATGATTTTTTGTGTACTATAAACCATAAAATAATTTTTAGCAGTACTTAGTATCTGACAAACTGCACCTAAAATATTTCTCCAGTGATATTTCATATCTTAAACTAACTATAAAATAAGTTTAAGCAACACCCAGTATCTAACAAGCTGCACCTGAAATATTTTTCTAGTAATATTTCATATCTTAAACTAACCAAAAAATAATTTTTAACAGCATCCAGTATTTGATAAGTTGCACTTGAAATATTGTTTCAGTAATATTTTCAATCTTAGATTAAATTTTACCTCACCCAATAATTTTTTCAATGGCATCGTATAGCATACCATAATTTTTTTCAGGAGCAACCATTATTTAGCAAAATGACCCTAAATTATTTTTCTAGTTGCAATAAGTAGTCTCTAAAATATTTTTCTAATAGCAACGAGCACCATAAATTTAGGATATGAAGTATTGGATGAGCTAAAATATAGTTTAAGATATAAAATATTATTTGAGAAATATTTCAAGTGCAGCTTATCAGATACTAGTTGATCTTAAAATTTATTTTATTGTTCATGGTACACAAAAAAAAAACATTTTAGGATATTAGATGTTACCTAAAAAATAAGGAACATTACTGAGGTTCCAATCAGGGAATATACGTCAAAGACGTCCCAAAATAAGGTAATACTATTGTCAAGTCCTTAAGATAATAAATTTATTACTGTCAAATCCAAATTAACTCTGGGACTTGGCAGTAATTAATTTCTATCTCGAGACCTCTTTTATACATATTCGCTCACTCAAGACCTCAGTGTAATTTTTCTAAAAAAATACTTGAACTTAAATGTTATTTTAAAAAAAAAAATTGTCAAGGCAAGGGTGAGAGCAGCATGGAGAGGATCCGGCTTCTACAATATTGCCCTTGAGAGTGTGGTGTCATTTAAGATTCTAGAGGAAGCCTTGATGAAATAAACACTAATTGGGCCGAACATGGCCCGATCTTGAGGCTGGATATTTTATTTTGAGGAATTAAACAAGTGGGTGAAAATATTTTGACATGGCATGCTGTGGATAAGGTTGGGAAGATCATATCATATCCTAGGCTCTTCACAAAATGACTGCCACGTGTTAGGCAGCAATCGCCCCTTCTCTGTCGCCACTCTCAACCAATTGTATTATTCTGGACACTGGTGCATATTGTTCAACCCCAGAGCGAGTGAGTGAGAGGAACAAAATCAGAAGCTAAGCATCGTTTCATCTATCAATGGCGTCCTCTATGATGGCTTCCGTCTCTCTAAAACCAGCTCCTTATACAGTCGAGAAATCAGCTGTGAGAGGCCTTCCCTCCCTCTCAAAGTCCTCTTCTACTTCCTTCAAGGTCGTAGCCAGTGGCGGCAAGAAGATCAAAACCGACAAGCCCTATGGTTATTCTCTCTCTCTCTCTCTCACTCACTCTCTTCATATAGAGTTGTACGTAACTGATCTTCGTTAACGTATTTGCAGGAATCAACGGCGGCATGAACTTGGTTGGTGGTACTGATTCATCTGGCAGGAAAGGAAAGGTTTGTTTTTAGATCCTTTTCATTTTCTTTGACTGTCGCCAATACCCCCCTAATAATATTCTCAAATCTGGCCTAAAATATGTTGATTTTTGAATTCACGATATTTTTGGTTCTTCCTCATATATTGATCGTCGCCTTAATTTTCAGTGGTTAATGAGAATATTAAGCTACATCAGCTTGGATATATATATATATATATCCATGCATTAATGTCTCCAGCCACTGGTGCTTATGAGACCTCAATCTAATAAAAGGATTAGAAATCTCCATCAACTTATAAACCTCACTTCTCTTGCGAGACAGCTCCCTCTCTAGTTCTAATTTTGAGCATTTTCCTACTCTTGAGTGAATATTTTGAGATGCCCATAACATGGCTTGTGAAGAATAGGATTTGATTGTCTTGTGTCTGTTGATACTGACGTGCTGATCTTTTTTACACAATTAAACATTGTGTCTGCAACTAGAAAATAAATTGAACCTGGGTATTTAATTTAAATCATGTTATTACTTTCAAAACCTAGTTATTGAAAGTAAAGTGGGTGTGGGTGGTTTGCTTGTTTGAAGCAGGCTTGCAATTAGAATTTAGTGAACTATGTATGTATGTATGTATGTATGTATTTATGTGTTAGATTTGTCATTTTTATTTGAATAGTTTTAAGTCATTTTGATAGGACTTGATTTGCTGTACCTCTAATTCATGGATGCGGGAGTATGTTCTAAATTAATGCTGATTGTGTGAGATTAATGAATGGTTTTGAGTGATCAGGGGAAGGGTGTATACCAATTCGTGGACAAGTACGGTGCTAACGTGGATGGCTACAGGTAATTCAATTCTGAATTAAGCATACATATATGGAATCATGAGAGTTAATTACTAATGAAAGCTTCTTCATTGTTTTTGGCTCTTGCGTGCGTGCAGTCCTATCTACAACACCGACGACTGGTCTCCAAGTGGTGATGTCTACGTCGGAGGTAAGAAATCATTGTGGCTACGATCACACCAACGCGCACAAAGTATATACTTTGAGGGTTAATTAGCAGTAAGGAATGAAGAGAATGATAAAAATGCAGAAGTGATAGAGTAGTATTCGTAATTACTAATACTAATTAATAAAATGGTGATGGTGATGCATCGCAGGAACCACAGGGTTGGCCATATGGGCAGTAACACTGGCAGGTCTTCTAGCAGGGGGTGCCCTTCTTGTGTACAACACCAGTGCCTTGGCTCAATAGATTATTTAATCACACTTTTCCCCTCATATGCTAATGCTAAGCTACCACTATTTACAATCAAACCAGTGATTGTGTACGTGTACCTTAAACATGTTGTTCTGTATATCTTCTTCAGGCTTGGATTCTCATATTTATATATGAAGCCTAGTTTTCCCTTCTTGTAATTATACATACACTCTATCCCTTTCCATACCCCTCTCCCCTCTTTAAGCTGTTGGTATGTTTTATTTCAATGGGCTAATACTATTTTTAGTCATTCATTCCTCCAGGGGTAAAATAGTCCATATCTTTATTGAGTTATAGGGACCAGTGTTTTATAGAAAAAGAAATTTGAAGGACTGAAACTAAAATAAGAGTAAATTTATGGGATTAAAATTTATTGTAACCGTCTTTTAATTTTAAATGGGCCACTCATTTTAGGCTTCCGCATTTTAGTTTTTAATTTGAATATTGACCTCAAATGGAGAAGTGTATACATTTAGAATTATACTTAGGGAAAATTGCAGTGAGGTTCTAATTAAGGGACTTTAAGTCAAAGAGGTCCAGTGAAATTGTGTATTTACGGTAAAGTCTTGTAGAGTTGTTAGTGCAGCTTATGAGGTTGTTAATAACCACCACATCGTAGCTCATGGGTTGTTAATGGGGCCTTTATTATAATTATGCGATTTTATAAGACCTCTTTGACATAAAGCATTTTATTTGGGATAACATTGCAATTTTCCCTTATACTTATACTTAAGAGAAAACAAGAAAAAAATAGGCCTCATGCAAAAACTTTTGACAAACATGATACATTAGGCGTAACAAACCAAAGTTTAAATACTTCTAATAATACTTTTTTTTTTTAAATGGAGCTCATAGGCTCGGGCAGGCGCTAACGGCCTGAAGTTACAACGACGGGATCGAACCCGTGACCTCCTCCCACTTGGGAGATACCATTACCACTAGGCTACGAGGCCTTTGATAATGTCTAATAATACTTTGAATTGATTACCAGGAGAATATCTATATTTATGAAAAATAAAAAAGATACTATCATTACAATTGAAAGTGTTTCATATATTTTCACCAATATTATAAGAAGACAATTGTTTAATTTACAGAGAAAGTTAATTTAATATTTTTGTTGCCATCGAATGTAAATGTAATTATACATGCGTGCCTAGTTATATTTAAGATCCATTTATTTTGGGGAAAAATAACCTAATATATCTATGCTATTCTTCATGATGTTAGATATAGATGGCTCTTTCATCTAAAGCTATGGCCTATGGGGTTCTCTTCGCAAGTGCGCACAAAGCTTTGAATGCTTTTTTTTTATTCATGTTGTTTTTAATTATCTGTACTGCTTAACATGATGATAACATTATGCGATACCTACAACTACAAGACCTAAACTAATACAAGTCATGGGCCTTGTGGGGGAAAAAAAAAACAATTATTGTTTGGCGTAACGTTAACAATGCACACAAACCTAGATATCCGTTATATATTTAATATTATACAAGATGTTTGTTTATATTAACATTATAATAATAAGAATGATTAATTAACATTAATTTGTGCTCTGCGTATACTATAGGGAATGGAATTAAAAGAAAAAATGGAAGTTAGGTGATAGGTAGCTTTCAGTATCATGTGATGGAAAGCAAAGATTTGCAGTTAGACTTTGAGCAGCCTACATACCAAACCTAATCCCTTACCTTTGAACTTTCTTTCATGACTAGTACTCCTCACACGTGCCGCAAAAAAATTCTTGTTTCTCGTCGCCAACTAATTCACACTTGGCCAATCACAAAGTACAAAATGTATGATAGATATATGAATTAATTTTACTCGCTCAACGCATTAATTAAAATCTTAGTCTTAAGTGTTAGTTTATAACTTTATATGTACACTGAGTTCAGCCCTCTATAAATATATTTTGCGCGTGTTATGGCTTAAAATCTTATGCCCCATATTACTCTTATATATTAAGAGTGTGAGTGTGAGTGTGAGTGATGTGATGGATGATTAAGTAGAAAAAACTTGGTAAACGTTAACGCCTCATCAAGCTCCTTTAGGATTATTAGTCTTCTAATTGCACAAATGTGGCATACAGTAGTCTTGACACCAAAGATAGAATGAAAATACTTTGTTTTGGGCATAAAGGATGAAATTAAATAAAATAAATAAGGAGCAAGGTAAATCCAAATAATTCCCCAAATATAGTTGAAAATAACCAGAAGGTTCGAATTGAAGTGTCGCTTGACCCGCATTTCACTCCCCAAACAAATGCTATGCCTATATCAAACGGTGACACTGACACCGATCGATCAGAGAGAGAGGGAATATAATATCAATATAGAACAACGGTACTCACAAAATATCATATTGGATTTTGTCTCTATCATACAACTTATACGTCAGATTGGCCCATATGTGTTATACAAACCATTAATTAGTTGTTTTATATTATGGTCACAATCTTCAATATCTGCTTAATCTTTGTTTTCACTAGCTACTGTCATCAACAGGGTAATTACATCAGCCATTATATATATATATATGATTAGCTCGATGATGATTCATTAATTAGAGGTATAATCAATTATTAATCAGCTGTTGGTTGTGAGATGCTTTCCTTATCATATGATCAAATAAAAAATTCAATAATACTTGCACTAATTAATTGAAAATACCAGGTCAAAAGTGTACCCTATATATACTTACATGTTTACACCTCATCAAGAGAACATGCTAGCTAATTACCAAGTCAAACTCATAAAAATGAAATTAATCATCCCCACTCTCAAGAGCTTGGTAGCAGCTGATGATCCAATGAATTCAGCCAAGTGCCAACTATACGATAGTACGATTTCATCGAAATTAATCAATTATTCATGGAATGGAAAATTCATCCACTATATATAAGCACAACGAACTCTACTGATATTTATAACTATACTATATATAAACCACATTCAAGTCATCCCACTAATTACTAGCTAGTTATAGCGGGACATATCACTCACATACATCTCGAATTAACAATACTGAGGAACATGTGGATGGATGTGTGTATAAATCTTTTTCTTCTTCGCCTCCATACGCGCACACATATTATATATATAACTGGGTTGAAACGGAGTAAGGCACAGCAAGAATAACGATGGAATAGGTAGCAGAAATAACTAGTGATTGTTCCATAAATAAGTGGGAATAATAGGCGCTTGAGACAATAAGTAAGCCTGATGAGCTTCAAAGCTGGTGGGCGATCCTTCCTGAGTTTCCATCTTGGTGAGTTGTGTGAGCAAGGCTTTGAGGACGTCAGAGTCATGCGAAAATTGAGCTGCATTTGGTGATGAAGCCAATAATAAGTTGGTGTTGGTGTGATGGTGGCTGGTAGGGTTAGGGTTTGTAGTAGTAGGAGGAGGAGGAGGAGGAGGGGGAGGGATTAAAGCAGTGGTGGAGAAGCAGGGCACTTGCTCATACTGATGAGCTGCATCTTCAAAACTGATGTAAGAATCCATTAATTCAGGGAGGGAAGAAGAGCCGACATAGCAGCTTCGCATGTCATCAGCTTTTCCATTATTGCTGCTGCTGCTGCTGCTGTCTTCGTCTCTGTTCTTGTAGAAAACCCTACAGAGAACCCAGTCTTCGTTGGGGAAAGGAGAATGAGGAGAAGGATGAAGACGAAACTCGTGCATGACCCAGTCGGTCTTGGTGCCTTTGGGGGCCCTTCCTTGATAGAAAACCAAAGTCTTTCTCATGCCAACCACTTTGCCCTTCCTAAGGACACACTTGTCCTTGCCTGTGGCCTTCCAGTACCCAGATGCCGTTGCCCTATTTGTTCTCATCCCCGTCGCATACTTCCTGTCCCTCTGCGTGTAGAAATACCACTCCTTCCCTCCCACGCATGCCCTTTCTGCATTCATACACATTAATTATAATGATGTCGATGACGATGATGAGTCGTCGTCTATATCTATCTAGCTGTTAAATCATATCCCAAGTCAACCACATCCATTTATATGTGTATGCCTTACTTACGATTTAAGTTCACACTAACAACCATTATCTCTTTGTTTAATTTATTTAAAATTCATTATTGATTTCTAATTCTCCTTCCTTCGCTAACAATTAATTATATAAATATACATGTTGATGATATTATCTACTTACGTAGGAATTCAGCTAGTTATGAGTAAATTAGTGTGTATGTGTGAGAGAGAGAGAGATCCAGCTAGAGCGTGTGTTTGTTTGATTCAATTATTGTATATGTACTGTCTACACACACAGAAAGAGAGAGGGCCCCCATTATTTTGAGCTCCTTCCTCAAATTGCTTTTGTTTCTTCTGCCTTACCTTATCCCTATTATCGTTGCCTTCCCAGTAGGGATGCGTCATATTCTCACCATCCAATTTGGTCAAAAAATAACTAAACATATAATAGTGCTTTTAAAAATATTAATAACAGAATGAAAACGAAAATAAAGCATATATATATATATATCATATATATGATGGAGGATATTAAGGATAAGGTGCGATTGGATACATACAAAGAGATATATATGATGGTGAAAGTTGAAAGTTCAATTCTCGTGAGTTTACATTCGAAATCATTATAGTTCCACTTTTGTGGGGCTGCAGTGAAAATTAATGATGTTTTCCATCATCATGAGAATCAAACTCTTCCAAGACAAGGACAAACTAAAGTGCAATGAGTCAATTGGTTCAAAATTTTTATGAATATCATGTTTATATATATGCCTATTTATTTATTTGTCGTTAATTAAGTTACAAGTTCGTTGTCAGTTAATATTAATACAAAAACTGTTACAAATACGTAAACAGATCAATTTTGTTCATATTTTCATCAACAATCAATTATTTTCCTTGATTAATGACTGGGGTGATGTCATCAACGGTAAATATTTCTTCCCTTCACTTTTCTCATCTCAATTATTGATTGATTATCTAATTTATTTAGAATAATTGATATATTCTTGATCCTTTGACATAATTAAGATGATGACTTCTCCCCCTGCCCCTATTATGAATTTTATATATCTGATAAGCTTGTTTAATATCTTCCATAAATGTAATTGATGAAGTTTTTCTTTAATACTAGTTAATGTAAGTTGTAGATCATAATATATAGGTTGCTTGTGTGTTTCATGTAAATAACTAAATATTTCAAAGAGCTTACTGACTAGCTTCGATGTCTACATATATATATATGAGTAATGAACACAAATAATTTTGTGAATTGAACAATTATTGGAAAGCATATGTCTTTCATGAAACAAACAGTCGGCGAAAGACACAAATGAATGAAGCTCAAATAATTTGAATGAACCAACCAGCAAGCGACAATATTGCAAATAAAATGGCGCTGAAAGCAACATTTCGCCATTAGTGAACCAGAAGTACATTTATAGGAAACAAAAACACGGATCCATAAAACTTATCCATATTAATAGCTTGGTCGATGTATAGTGTATACCAAAGAAACTAGAGAATTATGAAAGATCAATGATGAGGGGAAGATTAGAATGAAAATAGATCCAGAGATGAAGAATTATTACAGACCTGGAATATCCCAAGGCTCACACTTGTTAAGGTCAACGTCGATCATGAGAGTGGAATCGGAATTACCAGAGTGTGTGACTTTCTTCATCAAGTAATCGCAAACAAGTTCTTCGTCTCTGGGATGGAACCTGAAGCCTGGTGGCAATTTGGCCTCCACCATGCTTATATTGCTCATATTGTTTCAAATTAATAAAATGATGAGGTTGAAGATGAAATCTCAAGCGATATATGAGAAATTCATGTGAGAGAGGAAGGAGAGAGAGATCTTAGATTATGAGGACAAAGGGAGAGTAGGCTATATATATATATATAAAATAAATGGAGGAATCACAAAAAGAGGGTAAGTCAACTAGTAATTTCGCAAGGAAGAAGGAGGGAGGTAGAGTGGGTGGGTGGAGGGAAGAGAGAGAGAGAAAAAGAGATAGTCTCTGAGTAGTGAGTTTGATGACGTGGACAACCCAATTGCTGCCAACTTGATGACGAGTATATATCTTCAAGTGTTGGGATTCTCTGCGTCTTTCCTCTGTGCATTATTGACAATTTAAACAAAAATTTGGGACACACTTTCTACGGTGTTTGTTATTAGATACTAGTTAGTAGTACTTTATAAGATAGGGCAAAATATTTGTTTGACATTATTAATTGTATTGTGCGTGTGACGTCTTTCTGATTTTCTAAATTAAGAAAATATAATTACCCAATTTTTTTGTGCTCGTGCATACCAAAAATATCCTCAATTATACACAGAAGAGAAGTGGGTTTTACCTTGAACACCTGACACTATGATAAAGATATCCCTCTATCTATATCAAGGTTTAATCTCATACAAAGAAGTTAGTTCCTCAAGACGTGATGACAAACTAATATTTGAATTTTTTTTATAGGGAGATGAGCCCACATTTAATATCCACTAGTATTAATTAGATGATATTTGTAACAAAGAAAGATATCCAAATATATATATGCGCTAGCTCTACACATTTCTTATAAATGATTCAACTAATGTATTAAATTTTTATAAATTAATTATCTAACTCCTACATTTAACATGGAAGCTAAGGAAGTATGTTCTTTTTAGGGAAAATTACACTTAGGTCCTAAATAAGGAAATATACGTCAAATAAGTCTCATGAAAAAAAATATATTCTTCTCAAGTCGTAAGTTAAGAAATTTATTATTGTTAAATTCCAATTAACAACTACGGGGTTATTAATATAGCCCATAAGGTTGTTATGCCCATGAAGTTGTTATTAACAACTGTGAGAACTGACAATAATAAATTTCCTACACGGGATCTATTTGACGTAAAGTCCCTTATTTGAGACATCAATACAAATTTCCCTTCTTTTTATCTATTTCACCCTAAATACAATAACAACTCATTATTTCAGTATTTGCCATTTTCCATTGATAAAGTCCCATCTCAACTCAAGTATATAAGATCTAAAATAAAAAAAAAATTATCCTATTTTGAATGAGAGAGAGAATGGCTCTAAGAATGACATAGAAAAAAATATCATACCTTGAAATATGGAGTGGAAAAATTTTTACTTGTTTTTGTTGAGATATGTGAGACTTGCATTTATCTTTTTTTTTTTTACAACTTAATATATACTATATAGGGTTAAACAGTAATTTTGCTTTGAATTTATTATTATTATTTTGCCTCGAAAGTTTGTTTAGAAGTAATTTTACACCTACTATTAGTTGACCAAATATATTTAACTAGCAGTCCACAGATCATCCATTTTATTTTTGTTAAGGTGAAAATTTGTTCCAGAAGTTTTAAATCCATTACTTTTAATAGTTAGTTAACAAAAAATGTTTACCTGGTAGTCCACATATCATCCAGTTTATTTTTTTAAGGTAAAAATTTGAATCAGAAATCCTTCTATCATCTAATTCTTCTTTTTTAAAATGTTAGATTTAAAAGTTTCGGTACAAATTTTTACCTTAATAAAAATACAATGGATAATCTGTGGACTGCCAACTCAACATATTTGATCAATTAAAGGTTAACTAATGGTATAAGCAAAATTGCCTTATTTTGCAAACTTCCATAGTAAAATTGCCCCACTTTGCAAACTTCCGAAATAAAATTACTTTCAAAAAAATTTTGGGGACAAAATTGGCCCATTGTACATACTTCCGGGATAAAATTGTTGTTTCACCCAACTATATATATGTATGAATATTTTTTTAAGAAAAAAAAGTTTATATTTTAATTGGTAAAAAAGAACTTTGCCTGGGTTTTCATATGGGCACTAGCTAGTACGTATAGGCATAATTAATTAATAATGACCCAATCAACTTTAAAAAAGAGGGCTTAGGCATGACTGATGAAGTCGTTTAATTTAGTAATTAGTTTTTGTCCACCTATGCTTGGTCTTATGCTTGATTCATTTGGCTGGCTAGTCTCTCTATCCCTATTAATTAATTATAGTATTTCCTTTAATTAGATAATTACTTTAAATCAAGAAGTTGTATACATACTTTAGCCCCAAAAAATGTGAATTATATCTACGGAATTAATTAAGCTGTGTTTCCATTCAAATTGGTTATTGATAATAAGATGTCATCCACAGGGATATTTCAAGAATCATTACCTTTAGACGAACCTACCATAGATTTATTTATTTATTAATTTTCTTTATGGGTATAATTTATATCACATAATGACAAATTAAGGGAAGACATATTCTGGCGCAAGAGTATTTTTTTCGCTTGCTCCTGATAGGAGGATATATGAGTTAGGACGTTAGGTGATCAATATGTATCTTCATATCTTAACTTAAAAATGGGGGTAAATTAAAAAGAGCTTCATTAATTGCTTTTTAAATAGTCTCACGTTATTAACCCTATATTTCAATTAGGGTTAGTCATCCAACCTCTTTTTACGTCTATAGTTTACTCCAAAATCTCAATTAGTGAATTTTCATATAAAATTGAGTTTAATACTATTTGGTCCATAAATTTTGATTGTAATTTCTTTTTTGTCCCTATAGTTTCAAATAGTTGGTATTGGTCATATGATTTCATAAAAATTTAGTTTTAGTTTAACAGTTGGTCCCTATATATAATTAACTTAGAGCGGTTCTTTATGAAACTATAGGGACTAGAATCGGTGATTTAAAGTTACAAGAACTAAAACCAAAATTTGATCAAGTTGTAATGCCAACAATGATAGAAGTAAAGAGACCTTCTAACACTTAAAGGATGTGGAGTAAAAATAAGACTTCGTGGTTTAGATGAGGCTTTATATTTCCGTTCTTTCTTTTTATGCAGAGATAATAGGATGTACTACTAATCTATGTACAACAACCATGCATAAACGTCATCCTATTAAGTTGAGTTATCTATATAGATCGTATATTGATTTATAACTAAATTTTTAGATAAATTATTAATAAAAGGGTAAATGATCATTTTTGTTCTAGAAGTAGCCACCAAGAAGCGCTGAGTATCTGTAAGTTTTTCGATGATCATTTTTACCCTTGAAGTAACCACTCATGAGTGTTGGGTATCTAAAAGTTTTTTGATGACCATTTTTGCCCTGGAAAATTTATCCTAACAGTTAGTCAACATCAAGTTTAACCGTTAAATAATATCATGAGCTGAAAATTTTCACCGTCATAATCCATATTGCATATAGTTCGACTATCACGATTTATTAAATATTTAGATATTTTTTTCTTCCTGAACTTACAATCTAAAGATTTATCCCTAATTGTGCTTGAATTTCAAAGACAGTGAAGAGATCCCAAAACGTAGCTACTCTCAAAAGGTTTAAGTTCATAGTATCATTTAACGGTTAAACTTGACATTGACTAACGATCAGAGTAAGTTTTTTGAGGCAAAAATGGTCCTCAAAACACTTCTAAAAAAAAAATGGTCATAAAAAAACTTCCAAATACCCAACGTTTCTAGGTGGTTACCTTCAGAATAAAACTAGTCTTAAAAAAAACTTTTGGAAGTGCTCCTGCTTCCGAAGCAAAAATGGTCTTCGAAAAACTTTTGAATACTCAACGCTTCTAAATGGTTACTTATGGACAAAAATGGTCATTTTCCCTTATAAAAAGGTCACGATGTTTAATAATTTTATTGATTTTTTTTAATCTCCATCTATCCCTTTTCAAAAGACTTTATATATACTATTTTATTTATCATCTTCATCACTAGTTAGCACTCCCAATAATATTTTGTGTACATGTTTGAACCACCTTAAACATGTTTTTATAATTTTCTATATTAAATACGGATTCTATGATACCATTGTATTATACAACAACAGACTCTTTAGATGTAGCACTGCCCAAGAAATTCAATAAAAAAGATGAGAAGTAGTAGAAAAGTAAATATGAAGAAGGATATATAGCATGAATATATGAGAGAGAGAGAGAGAGAGAATTATGCGGGTGGATTGAAAATGAAAAGTGATGATGATAGGATTGTTCAAAGTTACGGATGGGTTTGAGAGAATTAAGGGAGCTGGGCGAATGTTAGGCAGTTGTCTGAAACCACACGTGAAGTGAAGTTGATTTCATTGTCAGTGCATGCAACTTCTTTAACTTATACTTTTAATTTTCTCTTTCTTCAAAATTGACAAATCAAACTTCAGTTCTGGTCCACTCAATCTACTGTGTATCTCTGCGCATGCTCATCATAATAACACAACAGAGGCAGGATCAAAAATAGAGGAATATTATTAATTATAATAAGATAAGAACTACTAATTCAATTGTAGCTAGATGCATATATGTTCGAGCATGGGGATGGGATATATTTAATTTAATTTGGTTGAGTGTAGACTTAAAATAGGTTGAAAATGAGGCACTACTCCGATCCACTCCCTTGGACTCCAGCGATAACGACTTGTGCTCTATAGCCCCACTCCATTGAAAAGCCATGTAATATAAGATAGCTAGGGATTAATTTCCATCTACCACTGCACCCTCAAATGTTTTTTAAATAGCACTCATTATCCCAAAATATAGCACTCTATCATTATTTTGAAGTACTATTTGTTAGTGTAATTTTGTCTTTAAATATTTTCTCAGTATAATGCATACGAGAGATGGAGATAGAGATGGAGGGGGCGGGGGTAGAGGAAGGTAGGGAGAGACTTTGACTAAAGGAGATGGGTAAACAGAGGCTCCCTACTTTTAGGTATGAGATTATTCAAGCTTGGGTTCACGTGCATATCATATCCTATGAATGAAATTAATAATAATGCTATTTTATTCATGCATGCCTCCTTTTCTCTTCACTATCTATCTATCTATGTCGGTGTTCCTTCAACTTGACTTCATCCCCTACCTCCCATTCCATGTCTTCAACACTTTGGTATGTGTTTAGATTACTAGTTCTTAATATATTAATGGAGATCATCACCTTGAAATGCAAATACCCAAATACGTAGCTTTTTAATTATATATTCATGGGATTCAACCCATTGCCACCCCAAATACCAAGGAATAACTTTTCTCACTCCATCGAACAATGTATAAAAGTTACCATGTGACTGAGAAGCCGCATATTTGATTTTGCTTGTAATTACCTCTAGTAATCGGTATCTGCCTTTCTAAATCAAAATGTACCATATGCAATAGGTTGCCATTTTTAATCTCTACCTTCATAGCTGCCTTCAATAGTGAAAAAAAAACATACAAATATATGAGCATTCACTATGTATGTGTTTTTTTTTCTAAATATATGTATCCTCCTATCGAAGACAATCATGTTCAAAGTACTGTCAGACATTAAATATGGACACATCTTTTAAAGAGGATTCGAATATTAGTTCATCATGTTGTGAGGAACCAGCTCCTTCCTCTATATAGACTATTTAATTTGTTAGAGAAATTTATGTATGAACCTGATTCGTTTCGTCATTTGTGGTTTGACAAATTAAAATATAACAACTCAGCGAATATTAATTTTAGTTGGCTGCTTATGATTTTCACATTTTTATTTTTCTCAAAATAAATGAATCCATTAATTACAATTTCACAAATAATAAAAAGGTAAATCTTGTAAAATCTTTTAATTTTATAAATATGCAATTACTATTTAAGAGGTGTCAAATCATCTGCTAAGTTATCATTTAAATAGGAAATGTACTCTCTCTTATCATTTTAATAAGCAATTTTCTCTATCTTGAGTTTGGTCTTTAATATGAGCAATTTTCTTTTATTTTTTCAAAATTTTAACTACCTTTTTCCTTTTCTACCCCTATTATATAAATACATTTATATGAATTATCCTCTACTCACCACTAATTCTATCTCATATAATTATTTATTACAAATTCTCTTTCATAGAATTTTCTACTCAATCTCTCTCATATATTTTCTAATCATTCTTTCCCCTAATCTTTTTTATAAATACAGACATATTTAGAAAAAAAAAACATAACACTTTTGACACATTTATTGTTTTTAACTAATCTTAATCACAAGGTTTTTTGCAATTAGAAAGAATTTTTTTTATAAAAAAGACATAAGTGGAGTATAAGAAAGTGGTCACTGTATTGCCCTGTAACATCCACGGTCTACCAAAAATGAAAATCTCTGACCCAAAAAATTGAAGGAAACATTTGTAAAAGAAAAAAGAAGAAGAAGAAAGGAATCAAAATGTTCGGCTAAGTTGATAAATACTTGAAAGTGATATTGTTGGGGGCAAGCATATCAACATGTACATACATATATTTGGTCTCAGTTTCGGCCATATTCATCATCTCACTCAAGTTCTAAAAATTGAAGGAGGGGGCCCCCTTAAAAGGCTGCCAATTGAGGCCACGCACACGTGAAACGTAAATACAGCGCTAGCTTTTGAAGTTATCCAAATGTAGAGTTTGAAACTCAAATCATTCTGATCTCCACAGGCCACAGCACAAAACTCGTTACCTAATCTCTCGCTCATACCTGAAAACGCCACTTTTGATTGAGAAAGTCTCTGTTCTACGTTATGTTATATTATATTATATTATTCACGTATTCAAAATTGGATAATCACCAATACAATTATATATGGAACACAGACAAATTTGACTACTGTCCCTGCTAGTTACCTCTCTGTTCACAACTTTAGAAAAATCTGCTTCATTAGATTCCTGCCTTCCACACACGTGCATGCTGTAGCTCAACACACACGTGCATCCTATTGGAGGCAATCATGAATAGACATTTTCTTATAGCTAATGCACGAAACAAGAAATACTTGTGCAACAAATTTCGCCTAACACCGTATCTTTCACCAAACAAAGGGGAAAGCCGTAGATTAGAGTACTGATTGTAAGGTATTCAAGAATATAATGGAGTGTCAAAACAATAAGTAACTTGGGCCAGAAATGTTGGGGTCTCTACCTTCCATTTTATTGGACTCACAGAGAAAATGCTGTAGAGTATGGGAAAGACTACTGCATGTTGCCCAAATGCTTTACTTCTTCATGCTTAAAGCCTAATTGAAACTGCATATGGCTTTACTTCTGCTTATAACAAAGAATCTGAATTGGAACCCATGGTGTCCGTAAATGTACTTGGATATTGAGATTTTGAAACATTATAGTTAATATCCATTGTAACTATTGATGACAATCTATTTGTAAAAGCAATTATTCTACCATCTACAATTACACAGAATTGAAAACCTGAACATGAAAAAGGAATAACAACATATGATCCAAGGGTCAAAGTATAAATTTCCACTCTAAAAAAACATTTTATCTCCTTATACATTTACTTTTACTTCTTTTGAATTTGAACCAGTTCTTCACTCTCTTAAATTTTGAAGAAACTAGGATAGATGAAGCTATAGAGAAAGGAAGGGGTAAGAAAGAAGTCAACAGCAAACATACACGCTGCACATAATGTTACCATTACCATGTCATCAAAGCTTGTTTGCAATTATAGCCACATTCTAGGAATAAGTAACTAGGGGTTGGGGAAAAAAGTTGACAAGCGGATTTTTAGTACCCTATCGGGACAAATAATAATCCCTACAAAACAGAATAAAATTTACAAAGGAAGCCCTGAGACTATCAAAGCCCTGTACATAGCTGCTGGCCTGATTAGGAGGAGGGGGTACTGATCTTTTTTTCTACAGAACAGGGAATAAAATATGTAGCAATTGAAGAAAACGCACATTAATCTGTTAGGCCCCCAAATTAGCAAGGCTATAAAAGAAGCCTTGGGCCTAGGACACTGTTTAACTATTGGCTACAGCCCAGATAAGTGGGGGAATCATAGAGAGAAGAAATTCTTCAGATGAGTCACTATATGGACAGGAAGAAGCTAATGACTAGCTTCTTGGAGGAATTATTGAGAGAAAATTAAGCGGAACAAGGGTTTTAGTGTTTCACCTTAAAGGGAATTTGGGATGGTTTCATTTTGGAAGATATCTTGCCGTCTTGAATTGTTATTGAAAACAATGCTTTTGTCCGTTACTTTTTTTATTTTCTTTTATGTGGAGTCTCACTGGTCTGGTTCAGAGGCTGGACAGAGTCACAATTCACTCCTAGATGCTATTTTAGCCTGCGTAAATCTGTTTTGCTCTTTTCTGGACTCTGGAGTGTGGTTACCTACCATAGTCCAAACAAGTAACTTCAAAATTTAAATAACCAGGCGTCATTGATCAGTTGAATTGAGGAAAATAATAAATCATCATACTTGGTACTAAACAAACAAGAACCAAGATGTGTTGGAACTGCTCTCCCAATGAACATTTTTAGACATCAGCATTAAATGTATCATCCTAACTTAAAATGCCATCCTCACAATCCTGACTCGTAAGAATTAAGAGCCCATCATCAACAATTAAGACATATTGACAACTGATTCTCTTGAAGAAGACAAGTATTAGGGACATTCTAACCACCACCACTAGCATTTCCAATGCCAACAGCATATGCTTATTGAGCACAGGAGCTATCCAACATCATGTACAATATTCATGTAATGAACTTCAATTCCTACACATTCTGGTCTTTCTTAAGGGGACTCTACAGGAAGCGCCCGTTTCTGTTGGAGCTCCCAACTAAATTCCATATTGATAAGAACTCTGCAGCAGAGACGCTTTAACAAGCTTAAGTGCTTACAAAGATCATCTCTTTCCACAAATTATTAGGTGTTGAGTGAAAAGTAGAATTTTCAGGTAAAGGGGCAGCATCCTCTCCTATGGGAAACTGGGAAAGCTCCGTCAGCAACAGTGGACATGTAATATGATGTCATGAATGCAGAGTCTTCCCTTGAAGAGTAAAATAAAGAAGAAACCTTGACAAACAAGGACAATATATAATGAATGAAGTGGGGGAATGCAAGCGTAATTACAGTGTATGTTTTGCATCCCACTTGAGTAATAGAACAGCTGAAAAGCAAGGCTGGGTTGGTCCAAATGAATCATACAAGTTTGAGAGCATTTTGGCTTCATCAGTTTCCAAGTAACAACATTTACTCAGCAGCCGATTCACACAAAGTTGGGAAATGATTAACAAGGGCAAGGGCGTGAGGAAGTGGATGATGAATGGCTCGGATCCATGCGAATGCTTAATTAAGCAAGTTTCATTCTCTGGGACCTTCCATTCATAAGACGAAGCTGGATTGAATATAGTTTGAAAGAAGAAGAAGAAGAGGGGGCATGATTGGTAAAAGAAGGCGTCATCTTAAGAATGAAGATTCTTATTCTAATTGTAGACAGTGATTGATGTTTAGAGTGATAGGTCACAATATCATTACTTCACTTTACATACGTCCCTTTCTACTTCCTTTTCAACTCCAACTTCCTTGATAGTTGATGATTCATTCGAAAGGAACTAGTTTCAATAGATCCTTCAAATGGGATCTTTGGCATGAAATTCATGGTTGGTCATGTAATTTAAAAATGCAAGAATATATCCAAAATCAGAGAAAATGAAAGGGGGGGGGGGGGGGGACAGGAAGCGGGGTTCGGGACTTTGGGTTTAGGCCCGGAAATTGAAAAAACATGGATCCCCATTACCAAAATTTTAAAAGAATTATTATTTTATAAACCTTTTAAAAAAACAAAAAGGTCCATGAAAACTACGATAGGGCTTGGGAGTGGGAAGGTGTTAGACAACCCACAACACCCTTTCGTAAGAACAGTTATTCTAAGTTAATTATTTAAAAATAAGTATGGCCTTTAAATTTATTTTAATTACCACAAAAATAAAAAAAAATATTTACAAATAAAGAAAAAATATTTTATTTACAATGGTTGAACTTGACATAAAAACAAAGCCTAGGGAATACGTACCTTTTAAAAGGATCAAAGCTCACATAATTTGAGGGTTGAAATAGTGTCAATTGGTTGGTATTTCTTTTTTGGAAAAATTTCCTTTAATTTATTTGAAAAAAATATTTTTTTATTTGGTTTGTATTTTTAAATATTTTTTGGATTAAACTTCTTGAGAAGATTCCCATAATCTCACAGGGCAGAATAATCATTTTCTATCTGAGAAAGCTCTAAAAACTTCATACAATAGAAAATCATTTGAAACTCTGTTTGTTTATATTTTCATAAAAGGAGAGTTTTTCATCTTATTTTGCATTTATAAAATATGTTAAAACCATTTTTTGTCTTCCATTTTTATAAAGAAAACTTAAC
The DNA here is from genome assembly GCA_037177275.1 of Acacia concinna. Classification (NCBI taxonomy): domain Eukaryota; kingdom Viridiplantae; phylum Streptophyta; class Magnoliopsida; order Fabales; family Fabaceae; genus Acacia; species Acacia concinna. The sequence goes on from JBAGKO010000014.1 coordinate 352,015, forward strand.
AACCCCATTGGTATTCCTAAGGAGACTCCAACAATCTCACACGGTCTGCCAATAAACCTAAATGTCTGAAAAGGCCCTTAAAACCTCACACGACACCGGTTAAAAGGATAGGATGCAATGTTAGAGGAAGAGAAGAGAGAGCACACAAAAATCAATTCATCAAGAGACACAAAATAAAGGGATGGAGGAGAATTAAAGTTCATACTTATGCCAAAAAAATATCAAACTAAGAAAGAAAGGATGCATACCTCTTGATCTTTTAGTCTATACAATACACATGTGCTATTAGGCATATCATCGTTATACCAATAGAATGGGATCATCATAATGACAATATAACATCCTAATAACAAGTATAAGAGGGAAAATTGATAAGAGGAGTCAACATAAACAAAGAGAGAGGTAAATATTGAGGAAGTAAAAGAAATAGAGGAAGAAGGAAGGTAAATAATAAGAATCCAAATCACATTGGATTGTGCCCTCTAACCATTAGTGCCCATGCTTGCAAAGATGACAACAGTCATAAAATATTGGCCTTCCTTGGGTATAACATAAGAAAAGAAAAAATGAAAATGATAAAAAACAATGAGAAAAATATTTTATGCTCATAATATTTGATTCCACCCTCAAAGTCATTGTTGTTGAAGCATCACATGTGTGACACCTTACCATAAAAGCATTAGCTTTCCTTAGGAGTATGATAAAAAACAGCACCTCTATTCTCTCAAAATTTATGTGTCTTTTCACTCCCACCTTTTTTCTCCCAAAATTTTGTTATCTATTCCCTATTCATTTGCTTGTGTTTTTACTCTCCAAATTTTCAGTCCCCTCTTGCTTGAACCCTTGTTCCCCTATTTATAGGTTCAAAGTAGGGTTTCTTTCATAAATGATCTCCCCTTTTTTGAATTTTCAAATTATCATTTTTAATTTTTTGTTAATAGAAACTTGCAGCCTAATGAATGAGATTTTTTCAAGGAAACTTTCTAATAAGAACTACTCCCTCCGGTTCTAAATATAAGGCCCCCTTTTGAGTCTACAAAGGGACCTTATATTTAGGACAAGAGGGAATAATCATTATTGAGAAAGATATATTGTGTATTTTTATTTGTTTGTTCCCACAAGCAATTTTCTAATTTGAACCTAACATTAAAAAAGATAGATTTTTTGTATTTTTTATTTCCTTTTTAATGATGATTACCAAGGTACAAAAAAAACACCGGACCAATAGGTCTGACCGGTTGAACTGGGAACCAAACCCTGATTCGATCCGAAACGAAGAGGAACCGAGGGAGGGGTTCAACCAGTATGACTTTAAAAAAAGGGATAATACTCATTTATTTATGACATTTAAAAAATATATCAATATATTGTCGCCTATTTTATTATTATAAATGATACTTATATGTTCTTTAATTTTCATGTCTATATATAATGTTATTTTTTTATTGTCAATTAAATTATAATATTTTAATATGGTCCAACCGCTGATCCAACCCCGGTTAAACCCTTAAACCCTAAACTCGTGCCTCAACCAGTGCATTACACATCCGGTATTTTGTTCCTTGTTGATTACAAATCAATTATCATCAATGAGATATTTTTTATTTATACATGTTTAATTCCCTTTTTTAATGATCATTTTTGTTAGATTCACAAAGAAATATATTGAATAATTTGTTCATATTTCATTTAGGTAGTAAGGTATATATACAAGAAGGAAGACTCATAATAATAAATGTATAGGTGCATAGTAATAATGTGCAGATGCGTAAATCAAACAAATTATTCCCCTATTTAATACATAATCTTAACAATCCCCCTAAAGCTAGAAGTTTAGATATGAATAGCAGCAGATCACTAATAGTCCGTTTGGTTCAATTCTGTGGGAGAGGATTACATGTAATCTTATGTAAGCAGGCTGATTGCGGTAGTTAGTTGAACTTATTGTAACGTAAAGAGGATTACATTTGTAATCTAGATTACATCATTTGATGTAGTCACGACTACACTGCTAATACTCATTAATAGAGATGCAGAGATCTTGTGATCCAAAGAAAAAAACCATATAACTATTATAGCTTTTTAAATTTACCATATTGCTTAGAAATAAACCTTACTTATATCCCAAGTAACATTGCCTCACCTCCCACCTAATTCTATCGTCTGCTTTTGTTGAGTGTGCGCCATCTTCCTTTCTGGGTTAAAGTCCTCTAATCAGTCGCTAATCGAAACCATACTTCATTCTCCTCACTTTGATTTTTCCCCAGCTCCTCATCTCCTCACTCTTCAGTGGTTCTCTTTGTCTTCTCAGCTCATGTCAGGCGGCGTGGTGTGTGACTGTTTTGTTCTTGACTCAGTCCTTCCCCCTCTCACCTTTGTGGCTTCTTCATTTGTTCATTCTCTTCCCTAGATTTCAGGTAAAATTCTCCTCCGTGTTTATATGGTGTTATCTGGCTCTCTGTTAGTCACACTTTTCCCTTTTTGTTATTGCTTACTGCCTAGTCTCTAAAATTAGGCATTAAATATGAGTATGAACCTATTATGACTAACCAAAAGAGTGAATTGGAAATTAAGGAGATGGTTCAGAATTAACAAAATTAATTTTAATTGGCAGCTTCATTTTGGTTTCTTATTCAGATTTGTGTAAATACAGATGTATATAGTTTTGATCTATTGTTCATCTAAATTTATCTGCATTCGAGATGGTCCAAAATTTCTGACCAAAAAAAAAATAGAGAGATGGTTCAGAATTAAAGAAAATAACGGGTATTCTTTCTCAGGCCGTAGATATCTTTGAAAAAATGGCTGAAAAAAGTATTAGTCACACAAATCAATATCAGAGGAAAGAGTAATAGCATAGATTGATTACTAAAATGAATGTAATGCATATGTCAAGAGCCAAGAAGGATTTATGAATATCATAGGAAAGAGTAATAACATCTGAAACAATTCAATGTACAGTAATGAATTTGATAATCAATATAGGCTGATTACTTTATCAAATATACCAAAAAATCACTTAGAAAGTACAACATTTCATTTAGGTGGATAACCAAAATACATATAGGGCAATAGACATGACAAATAATCAAAACAGAAGATATTTCATTTTGAAATCAATTTTTATCTCTTCATGGGATAACTTGCTTTTGTGATGATATCATCAAGAAGGATAGTGAAGCCAGAATATAAAGACATTAATTGATAAGCTAGGGCCCATGTATAAAATTTTTAAGTTCTTTAGGTTGTTTTGCAATGGGAAATCAGAGAAGAGAACCTGGAGATGTAGATGACTCTGCACGCAAAAGACTACTTCATATTGTTAGCAAAATTTAATGGAGTAACAGCCTCCAGTTGGGGCCTAAAGACATTATTGCCTCATACTCATGATGTGAAATTTTAATCAAACAACTATATTAGCTCTTATGGCTATTAATGATTATGCATTGTTTGACTTTATTTGTTATTATGATTTTGAATGACTTAATTATTATGTATTGTATGCTTGTATGACTTGTCATGACTCTTATTGCTCTTTTTTTTTTTCCTTTCTTATGCATAGAATGGAAACATAAAAAGATAGTAGTAAGGGAAGTAAGCATTCCTGGAGCAACCGAGAAGATAGCTTGTTAGTTGAATGCTTGGTATGTCTAAAAACTCAGGGACACTTTGTTGTAGATATAGGGTTTAGTACAAGGTATTTAAAAAAGCTAAAAGAGATGCTCGAGGTAAAACTTCTTGGTTGTGGCTTGAAAGTTAATCCTCATATTAATTCTCGCTTAGGAACATTCAAAAAGAATTGGCAGATTGTGTATGATATGGTGCAAAATATAAACACTTCTGGTTTTGGATGGGA
>JBAGKO010000014.1:368757-386859 GCA_037177275.1 Acacia concinna
GTGACACAAGGAAAATATTTTCAAAAATTACACCCAAAGACCCAAATAATTACACCTAAGGACCCTAAATCCTCAATTATAAATAGAGACCCCCTCTTGGCTGTGCAATAGGGTACCCTTGGGGAACCTCTGGCAATTTCGAAATTCAGTCTTTTTTAAAGGCAATTCAAGCAGCATCGATTTAGTCTTCAATTCATGTAAGTTTTAGATTGTATCCTCCTTAATTTCCTCTCTTTCTTCATTATTTTTGAGGCATTTCCAAGGGTAGAAATGCTACATGAGGTTCAGCCTAGGCTAGGGAGAAGAGAGTTTGAGATTGTTTCATGATATAGATAAGGAGAAAAGGCCAGATTAAGGTGTATATGCTTGAGTTGGATCAAAGCAACATTATAAGAATTGCATGTATGTTTTGGCTAGTCCGTTATTGTGTGCTAGTGATTGGATTTCATTGGTTTGATGATTCCATTGCATTCAGGGCACTGTTTTACTTAAGAATACATTGTAATAACACATGTTGAAGTATTGAACTGACAAAATCACTAGGTATCTTAAGTAAGGGGAGTGTTTGGCCACTAAGGGGAAATAGGGGAAGGATGTGATTTTGGTATAATGCATGTCATAGATAGATTTAGTAGCCTAAATTGTGTAGGATTGGCCACTAAAATTAGTCTATGACAATGTGAAACTAGGGACCTGGGAGTGAAAGAAGAAGGGTCTGTGGTATAGGCATAATGGCATATAGTAATACCTTTACATTGTGGCCTATTTAGGCATTGTAGAGAAGTGATCCAAAGATCCAGGAACACCAGAAGCAGAAAGAAGGCACCTACATTGCTCAGGAGTAAGTAGTAGTTAGAATCTCTAACCTTAACTTATATTGCTTTGCTTGTCTGTTGTTTTTTATGCTTGTTTATTATGTTGAGGTTGAGCTAACATGCTGTATAACTCCCTATTTATATGCCTTGGTTATATGATTAAGGTAGAATCACATGCATGCTCCCTATACACGGTAAGTGCCGAGAGAGGGTACTAGATGAGTAGTACGAGTATTGAATATAACATGACTTGCATTGCCTTATATTGTTATTAGTTATAAATTGATTATTCTATTAAGGTTTTCCAAGAAACCTTACCCTCTCTACAATGCAAGTGAAGGTTCAACAAGAGGCAAGGGAAAGGGAAGAAATTAGGCATGCTTGATTATGCTTCTTGCATTACTTTTGGCTTGTATATATATACTTTGAGACTGATGTTTATATTGGACACTGGACTGTATGCTCTGTTCATATAATAATGATGTAATGTTTAAAAATGTATGATATGTTGCCTATGGCGCATGTATGTTGAGAGGAAGAGGAGTGTGGCATAGCATTGTATTTATGATTATCTAGCACATGGTTTTTGACTATTTGAGAGTTGAAATTAGGTTGGCTGTCTTTTGAGCAAATGAATGAGTTTAACCACGAGCTTTTCCATACTAATAGAGGATATTTTTTAGCTGCAAATGGAGTGGTAGATTATGTCATTTGAAGTTTTGTAGCAAAAATGACGTCTTTCCAAAGTTGGGTCAAAAATAAAGGAAAATGGAAAAATAACCAAATGAATAGTCCCAATCAACTATATGAATAATGCAACTTTGAGAGCCTTTGCACACTGATTGCCATGCAATCAAGGAATACAATTATTTTTCCCTTAAAGATGAGTGAAAGATCTTTTCAACGAACTTGGAACCACATCATTTCGTTTTTCTAAAATTAGTTATGATTTTCAAAGTTATTAAAAAAATAAAAGTCTAGTGAATAATAACCCGATAAGAAGAAAAATTTATCTTTTGTTTTTCCAATTCTAAGTCATAACTAGTAATTCCAATAGCTCTAATATGATAAAGTAAATGGAATAAAAGTGAGGTGTGACATGAACCAACCGAAAGCAAACTAAAACAATCATGAGGCCATAAACGTCTACAAAGGTATAAAAATAACTTAAAATACAAGGGAAAAAAATAAGATGATAAAGAAAATGTAAATATATACTACGAATAAGACTAAATTCTTTAGAAGAGTTGTTAGCAGTTGAGAAAGAGAATGAAACTGAAACATTGGGTAGCCAATAACATGAGGGATAGACTCAATAATTAAGAATGCTTCAAGTGAAACACAGAACTCCAAATTTATACGGTTGATATCGAGTTGAACGATGAATTTACAAAAATTATAGACAAAACATTCCTTAATAATACCATAAAATCATCATATGACATTTATCAAGCTAACAACAACGAACTATATTTCTTTGTTGATTAATGAAATATCAAAATGTTAGTAACAATTAACATAAAAGAACATTAAATGGGATTTGACATTGAGGAATATATAATACTATGAACAAAAAAAAAACCTTCATGTTAGCAAATTATAATGTTGTAAGTAGTGATTCCACCACAAGATTTTGAAAGAAAATACCAAAACAACTTGGTAGATGAGATTTTAGTGAGTGCTATATTGGTTGTGTTGATCCTATCATAGAATGATATTTAATAATAGGAGGAAACAACATTGAAATAAAGCGAAATGAATGACAATTAATTAATGGGAAGGGAGATTGATTAGAGTGAGAGGTAACATTGAAACAATATTGGGAGGAAGCAACTTTGAAACAAAGTGTAAAGAATGACAATTAATCAATGGGAAAGGAGATTGGTCAGAGTAAGAGGCAATGTTTAAAAAAAAAAGACTAAAATAAATGGATTACATGGCAAGATGATTGGCTAATTAAGTGGTAGTCTTTGGAGTGAGTGACCAATAGTTGAGATCATAAATTGTGACACCAAGTATAAGGTGGCCCAATGAATGTTGAAACTATAAGTTTATAGAATATAATAGATAGATAGATAAATAATAGATAGATTTACATCTTAATAAAAGTGGCGTAAATAATTGTAGTTTGTCAGTTCAACATATTTAATCAACTAACTATCAAAATCAATTAACAGGTAAAATTAACCTACAAAGATAACATAGTTTACTAGTTTGGATGAGTTTTTTTCCCTCAGAATAGATAGGAGAAATTCAAAACAAAAAATTTGCCCATGAGGAGAAATTCAAAGTAGTGATTAGTATTTAATTACCAATAATGTATTTTTCATGTATTTTCTTTTTTAAACCCTCGCTCTCTCTGGCTATCGCTCACCGTTCACCGCTCACCTTTCTTGAAGACTACTCTCCTTCATCCTCTCCTCCTTCGCTGGCCTCAGACTTTCTCGGTTGCTCCGGTCTCCACTGCGCCGCCGCTCATCCACTCCGAGCTCAACGGAGATCGGCGTTCAACCACGTCTTTCCTCTCCAATCTCCCTGCCAGGGTTGCCCCAAACTCCAAGTCTCTAAGATCGATTGGCGCCTCGGCGATTTCCCTCTCCGTTGTCCGGCGTCCGCTGTGAATATTTCCGTTCACCGGCGATTTCCTTCACCCTCTCTCTCGTCTCCGTCCAAAATCCCCATCACGCATCTGACTTTGTCTCTAACTCAGACTCTCCCTCTCCTGGTCTCGTTCTCTCAGTTGTCTCTGATGTCTGAGAATCTGATCCTCTTGGCCTCTCAGCTCAGTCTCTTCCTATCGTTGAATCGTTCTCGGCTCTATGTATTTGAATCTCTAACACTCTGGTCTCCTCCGGCCTCCGGTATCTCAGGTATGTTTTGAACATTAGCAATATGCGACCATGAATCACTTTCATTTATGATCTACACAATTTCTGTTCTCTACTTGAATCACTTTCAATGTGAGGCTTATGTTACTTGATAGAAAATTTGAGAGATCCATATAAACTTTAGGACTGTGACAATATTTATAAATATTATGGCTTCTTGTCGTTTAATTTTAATATAGAGAATTAAAACTATATAGCTTCTTGGGGTTGGTAGCGGATGTTTCCTCCAGATTTGGGTACTGTCAAAATTTGGATGTCCTCCCATTGACTTGCCCACTTTACTCTCTTTAACTTGTTTCATCATGAAAGTTTCTCTCTTTCTCTGTGTTGTCTATCATCTTTGGATTGAAGTATGCTGAATGCTACTCGAGACTGCATATATTTAAGTAGAGCAAAGTGAAAGTTGCTTGCAGTCAAATTTATTAATGATTCCATTTCAGTTCAACTTCTTCATTTATGAATCAAGATAACGGTGCCTTGCAATTCTTATGGATCCGTCCATTGTAAAGCTTCTTGAAGACGATGAGGTTTTCTTCGCTCTTTTCTTTATCTTATTTCCAGGAAAAAAATAAAAAAAATCTCTGTCACGAATTGTGGCATAGGGTTCTCTATTTTAAGTTCTATCACTCTTTTGGGATGCCTACAGGATGAAACGATGCATTCAGGGGCAGACGTGGAAGCCTTTCAGGCTGCCTTAAACAGAGACATAGGAGGCGACATGACCACTTCCCAGCCTTCTGGTTCAGACACAGGCATGCATTACTTAGATTCATCATATTCTGAATTGCTCCTCCAGTTTGTTTTGTTTAAACATTTCATGCCTTTTTTTTGTTGGTAATGCTATTCATCAGCTTGTCTGTGAGTCTATTATACACATATAAATAATAGAAATAGAAAAAAAAACCTAAGCATGATGCATGATTTGATATATCTGGAAATGCAATTTGAAAAGTACAATTTTGGCAGGTCTTGGAGATGCCATATCATATAAATTTGATTTTTTAATCAATGCTGGCATTTCCCTTTCATAATAAACCATTAATAGTTCTTTGCTGACATTCGTTTCTTCATATTGTCCATCTTTCATTGCAGTTTCTCAAACTGAGAATTATCAGACTCCTCTTGTATTGATAATAAATCTTTGCTCAAAGGTTTTTGTCTTGCTAAAATTTTTTCCTTGAAATTTTATATTGCACAATTTTCTTGCTATGTCATATTCAGTCGGGAAGGTAGACTTTGTATTGACTCACGAATGCTAATGTATTGCGGGCTCTAGTTTGATATACCAGAAGAATTTTAGGAGTCAAGGAAAAACATCTTCTGAAAAATTATCAGCTCTGATTGCTGTTAATCTACATGATTGCAATTTTTTCTTGGTAAATTCTTACTCTGAGCTGCTATAATTGCTACAGCTTTGCCTCAAGGAGGCAGTAACACATTCAGTCAGTCGTTACCACAGTGGACAGCTTCTACCCATGATAGTAAAAGTGATTCTCAAACTCAACAAGATCCTAAAATTTCACAGCAGCAGCAACAATCTTCATCTGAGATGGAGAACAAACACAGTGGCCAACTGCAGAATGTTGCTTCTCAGGATGTTAATCATCCACCCTTATCGCAGAAACAGTCTCAAGATCAAGGTCACCAAGGGAAGTTGGTGCAAGGTTCCCTCCAAAACCCTCAAACAACTGGGATCCCGAATCCCGGGAAAGATCTGGTTCCTAATAATGAGCCACTCAAAACACATAATCCTAGCAATGAATCTCAATATATCAAGTTGCAGCAGATGAGTAATCAACAGGCGACAGTCACTGAGCAGCCAAACAGCCAAATTAATCGTAGTAAACAAGTTCCTTTTGGCCTATTGCTACCTATCTTGATTCCGCAGCTTCCCAAAGACAGAGCCATGCAACTCCAAACTTTGTTTGCGAAATTGAAGGTGTTTTTTTCTATTCAATTAAAACAATGTCTTCCCTCCACCTGCTTTTGTTTTGAATTTTTTTTTTTCCTTTTTACATTATGGGCCATGACTGATTTATGAATGGATTAACTTTGTGGTTTCCGCTGTTTTTAGAAAGATGAAATTCCAAAGGATAACTTTGTGAGGCTTATGAAAAGTATTGTGGGTGATCAGATGCTCAGAATGGCATTAGCAAAAGTGCAATCACAGGTATGCAGAGAGCATGTTGTATGTTGTGCCCTATTTGCAATTTTTTAAATCCAATATGTGTTAATTCAAGGTCATTCTTAGAACCTTGCTTTTCTACTGTTTTAGACGAGATCCAACCAAGGACCTATTGGGCAACAGCACCCTATGAGGATGCCTGCTGTTAGTTCAGGGGCAACACAATTTAGTGACCCCCATGCATTAGCACAACTGCATCATAGAAGTGTGAACACTCCTGCAAGTCAATCTCATATTAATTCTTCAACTGTCCATGTAAAGAATGAACCAATTTATCCAACTATGGAGAATAGTGTGAAAAAATCTCAGGAATTGGATGTTAAAACAGAACCCCAAGCAGTTCAACCAAGCCAGTTACCATCTCCCGGTTCCAGCTTTGCTAGCCAAGAATCAGAAAGGTCTTCTTTGCATATACAAGGGCTTACTAAGCAGCAGCAGCAACATCTGCATTTTCCATCAGCGCATGGAAGTACTGGCGCTAATTATAATCCTTATTCTGGGACGAGCAGTTGTTCCACATCTCTCAAAGCACAACCACATGATTCCCATTTGAGGCAAATTCCTCATCAAAACATTGCTCCCAATCACTTAGGGGGACCTACACATAGCATGAGTCTGATTGGCATGACAAAAATTGATAGACAGACTTCTATCAATGATCCGAAGAGACTGCAGGGGGGAGGATCTGCTCCTCATGTCGTAAGTAGTGCAGGATCACAACAAACATCCAATGCTTGGCAAACTTTGAATGTTAAAAAGGAACCTAGTGACCTGTCTGCTGAGCAGCACCAGAGACATCATTTGTCTAAATTTCATGGACTTTCTGCTGGCACTGCTCAAATTGAACAGGGAAATGGAAATCAAGGAACTTCAAAGGATGAGTTTTCAAGAGGTCTTCCAGCATCTACTAATGTGCAACCTACAACCACTTCTAGCTTGTTGCATTCCAATTCTGCTACCCCTTCAATGACTGCTCAACTGGAACTGAGTGGCCCGGTAATCTCATTGGCATTGTGACCTTATGCATAGATTTTTATTTTTCTTACATAATAAATTTTTGGGACAGATGTTTCTATCAGACGTTTTCCTACACATTTTGCATATTGTGCGTAGTTGATAATATTGTCCTAAAAATAGCTAAGATATGGATTTACATAGCTTTTCATTGTGTCTTAGTTTTTAGGGGCAATCTGCTGGTAATGTATCAGCGGCAAATGTCCATAAATTTGACTCATTATTTGGGTGCATCATGGCTTATGGCTTCATATACATAAAACTTAAGATTTATATCCATTCTCCTTCCAACCATGAAAATTTACTCTGGCCTCTTTAATAGTAGTTGTTCTGCTTTATATTATCTGTAGTTGAAACAATCAAACTTATGCATGCAATCTGTCCTTAGGCTTCTATGGTTAGAAACAATCAATTTTATTTGTGGTTATTACAATTTACTGGTTGCTACTTAGATTAACAATGCATACAGTTGCATTTCTTTTCATGGGTCCTCAGGGGCTTCTGCTTTTTCAAGCACAACCATCTTACAATGCAATATTTTTTACTAAAGGAAATGTCATCCTGTGCAAAGAGCATGTCTCGTAATATATATTGATCTCTTACGGTTAATGACGATTATTTCCTTGTTCTGTTCTGTGTTTTGTCAGTCAAGCTCTCAGATTCCCTCAAACCCTTCTGGGATTATTGCAAGGGGTCCTCTGAAAAAGCCTTCTCCTGGCCAAAAGAAACCACTTGAAGGACTTGGTTCATCACCACCTCCTCCAAGGTCATTTGTCTTATTCTACTGAATCATGATTGACTAGGTTTTTGGGATAGTTTGTTTAACTCTTTAATCTTGACGTAATCTATGCATTATCCTACAGTAAGAAACAGAAAGTATCTGGGGCTTCTCTTGAACAAAGTATTGAACAGCTTAATGATGTTACTGCTGTTAGTGGAGTTGATCTTAGGGTATGGTATTTTCTCATTGATCTTGGGCAAATAATTCTAGATTAGGGATTGTTTTATTCTATTATTAAAGCCTGACTGTTCCTACATTTTTCTTTTTTATAGGAGGAGGAGGAACATTTATTTTCAGGGCCGAAAGAGGACAGTCGAATTTCAGAAGCATCTCGAAGAGTTGTGCAAGAAGAAGAAGAAAGACTTATTTTGCAGAAAGAACCATTGCAGAGCAAATTAACGGATATTAGTTAGTCATTTTTTTTAATTGTCTATTGTTGATAATATGTTAACAATTCTTTGTGTACTAACTTATTTGGACATTCATAGCCTTATACTTCATTTTGTTGTCATTGTGGCAGTGGTCAAATGTGGTTTGAAGGGTATGAGCAATGATGTAGAGAAATGCCTGTCTCTGGTGAGATTAGAGCAGATTTTCAATTAACATTGCGGTTGTCTTTCATGTAATCTGATGACCAAAAGTGAATGTTCAGTGTGTGGAGGAAAGAATGCGTGGATTGATAAGCAGCCTGATCAGACTCTCAAAACAGGTCAGTTGTCTCCTTAACTGCTCACATGAATGGTCTTTCATCAATGTAAGCAATTTCTTATGTCCAATCAATATCCTATCATCAGCGAGTGGACTTTGAGAAGACCAGGCACCGGGTTGTTGTCACCTCTGATGTTCAGCAACAAATTATGGCGATAAACAAGAAAGCAAGGGAAGAGTGGGAGAAGAAACAGGCAGAAGCAGAGAAAATTCGTAAACTCAATGAAGTGAGTTCCGCCTGTTGAATATTTTGGTCTAACTTAAAATATTTCTTCAACAAGATTTATGCAGACATGAATTTTTCCCATAGCAGGCGTGTTTTGAATAGGGTATCTGCTACTGAAACACGCTTTCTTATCAATTAAACCATGTCTGGTACAGGCTGATAGTAATCCTGTGATTGATGGTGACAAGGAGAGGGATGAAAGTCGTAATAAATCAACAAAGGTATTCATACCTCCTCCATTATTCCATAGTCCGTACAAGATATCTTCTACTTAATTTATGGCATCTTGTAGGTAAATAAAGAAGAGGATGACAAGATGAGGACAACTGCTGCAAATGTTGCTGCTCGAGCTGCTGTTGGGGGAGATGATATGCTGTCAAAATGGCAACTCATGGCAGAGCAAGCCCGTCAAAAACGTGAAGGTGGGGTAGATGCAACATCTAGTTCTCAACCCAAGGATGTGAGTCGCAGGTCTCCATCTTCATCTGGAAGAAGTACAAAAGATAATCCAGACGGGGAGAAGAGAGTTTCAGCATCTTTTCTATCTTCTGGTAGGTTCCATTCAAACTAATTATTCATTCATGTGTGCCCCTTCCTCTTTTTTATAGTCAAATGACAAAGTAATACCGAGTCATCAACATGTAGAAGGCGGATCTAATCTCTCCTATAAAATTGGCCTCTCCTATTCATTGTAGCATTTCATTGTTGTTTGGCTAACATAAGCACGTGCAGCTGCTATCTGATCTAAATTTTGTGCTACGAGTATTTCTTAATTGCCGTTCTACTCCTTGAATGGTACTGTTGCAACAGGAGGTGGTCGAAAGCTGGGGAGAAATCAGGCCATTTCACTTCAAAGTCGGGTAGTTCGTAGCATCTCTGTTAAGGACGTGATTGCAGCCCTGGAAAGGGAACCCCAGATGTCCAAGTCACCGCTAATATATAGCTTGTATGAGAAAATTCATTCGGATGCCCTGACTGAATAAGATAAAGATGGTTTTGTAGATTTTGGCCTTGTGTTAATTGATTCCTTACCGAGCTTACCATTATCTTACTGTTTCCAACTAGAATCGACGGAATGCTCTTGTCGGGCTGATTTAAGCCATTCGCCCGGCCTGATGCTATTGGGTTAGGTCTTGGCCTATTGAAGCTAATCTCATGTGAGAAAATTTTCCAACTGCGGTTTCCATTGTGTAGAAATGGAGAGGAACGGTTCCTGTGAAAATTTGATCTAATATTTTATATACTTGTCAATTGTCAATATAATAACAGAGGTTCTTTTTATAGTGGTTTAATTTTTCAACTATGATATGCTTTGATTTGATAATGTGAGATGAAATGCTGAGACAGCGTCCTAAATACTCCTTTTAGCCCATGATATAAGATATATTTTCTTAATTTGATTAAGTTTAAAAAATTGGTTAAGTTAATTTATATGATATATTTTGAAATTTGAAATACTCTAGTTACATTCTTTAATTTTCTACTGAAATTTGAGGGAGGATAAATACGAGTATATTAAGAAAAAATATTAATGCATATGAAAACTTTATGTTTAAAATTAAGATTGAGTCCTTTAGTAACAGGCATTTTTTTTGAAAAAAAAAATAAACAAATTATTGTTTTGTGAATATTATCATACAATAATTTCTATCTTTCATAAAAAGTTGAAATAACAAATCACTTTTTATAAAATCTGTAAATAATTTGAAAACTATTTTTAAATTATTAAGTAAATGGACTTTTTCGGAGGTTATTGTTTGAGTGTACTTAAAATAACGATAAAAAAATATCTTATTTAAAATTGGATTTTTGTAAAAGTAAGATTAGGTAAAAGTTATATTGTGTAATGAGATTTATATTTATATTGACAATATCATAAATTAATTTGTCTAAAAGTGAAATTTGTTTGGTTAATATGTTGAAAAGTAACTTTTGATAGGAAATGACTGAAAAGAACATGAATTATATCATATGTTGTGATTTATTATATTATATATTAGTTCTAAAGTCAAATAAAATAATTTGAAGAAAAACAAAAAATTTAATGTTTTAAAGTAATGTAGTTAGTTTTTTAAGGATTATCTAAAAAAGTTAACTGGGTCTTACAATTTGGATTGGAGGGAGTATCTATTACATGTAAATATATTGTGATATTTATACTACATTTGATTCTCATTATAAGATCGAATTGTTTTTTTTAGAGAAATTTAAAAAGCAAAATAAATTACTTAATTATATCATATATTGTGTTCTATTATATTACTACCTCCAATTCTAATTATAAGATCCAGTTGATTATTTTTGGAGAATTTAAGAAAACAAAATAAATTACTCAATCATACTGTATATTGTGTTTTATTCATCTGGTCCTAAATATAAGACTTCGTTGTAGATACAGAACGAGGTCTTATATTTAGGATCGGAGGGAGTATTTTATTATATATTAACTCATAAGTCAAACAAAATAGTTAAAAGAAAAATGATAAATTTTAACACTTTAAAGTAATACAATTAACTTTCTTAGAATTCTTTAAAATAGTTAATTAAATCTTATAATTAGGATAGAATGAAGTAAGTTATAAGAGAAAAATGAAAAATAAAATTTTAAAAAAGTAAAAGAAAAAGTTAAGTAACTTATTTGCGCTAGTTAAAATAAACAATTTATTCTTATTTAAGGAAAAAAATAACTTATAGTCAATAGGTCAGATTGAGAATATGTTATCCCAAACACATTTTTTTTAAACTTAACCAGCGTCCAATGAGGGGCCCAAACGTCAAATAAATTTGAGCCCCAAATCGGTCTTCCAAACAAACACTTTATGAGATCAATTACTTTTGCATTTCAGCTCTATACGGATTCATGAGAGGCAATTCACCTTTTGTTGACTGATTGTGGAATAGGCCACCCTTGGAGGGAAGATGTTGTTTCTATTAGAATGTTAATTTCCTCTTTTGAGGATCTGGAGATTATACAGGGAGGCTTTGCGCTGTACTGACAGACTAGCAAAGGATGCTCATGCAATGGCGGTGATGAGGATAGATATTCAAGAAGCGCCGGTGACGTGCTGGGAGTTCCTACATCAGGATATTTTAGATAGTATTGGGTTTTCAACCCAGGTTTAAAGTAGTTGACTGTATGGAAATGTTATATCAAGCTTAAAGCTTGCCTTGTTTATTCAAAAAAAAAAATTACTCTTGCATTTCTGTTTTGGTATCTATATTTTAACCATAAAATTTTTGGATTATTAAGCTCTGCAATCTACACCTCTTTATGGATGTTAATAAAACTGAATCTTTTGGCAAGCTCTATACCTTCATGTGCAGCGAGAATAAAAGAAAAAAGGAAAGAAATTCAAGCGCAGCTATCCACAGAATAACAGCATACTAAGACGCCAAACTTTACATGAATGTTAAACGTCAAGCATGAGATACTGCAGACAGTGGATATCATTGAATTCTATGCTTACACCTTTATTTAGTCATTTCAAGACACAATGAGCAAAATTTCCAAGCATTTGGAAGCAATAATTCAATGGATGTTCAGGATCCTACAGTTAACCTGCCATCAGGATTACACTCAACAGTCCATCCAAATGACTCGTATATGAAATAAGGCCTGACCTTTTTTTCCTTTCTGCGGTTATCTGATACGCGGGTGTTTTCTCTTTACTCTGTCAATTCCTTGAAGCCATACTGCATACCTAGTCTTTCAACCGTGCTTTGGCTCAGAACGTCTTTCAAATGCAACTCCTTCGAAAGCTTGGCAGCCATATCCATTTCTCCTTCAAAAGCAAGCCCTTCGATAAGAATGGTGTATGTTGTCTCATTAGGCATGCATCCTTTATTTATCATCCTCTGAAACATCTCCATAGACAAGTCTGTTCTTCGACACTTGCAGAGACCAAGTATAAGTGCATTATAGTTATCGGTATCGGGGCTGTACTCATTTTCTTCCAAAACCCTGAATATCTCGATGGCCTCATCCAACATGCCCTCTCTACACATTCCTCTAATCAAAGATGAATAAGTGTAAGAATCTGGAGTAAATCCATACTTTGTCATTTCATCTAGTAGCTGAAAAGCAAGATACGTGTTCCCTTTCCTACACAGACTTGAAATGACATCTTGGTAGAAATCATGCATGGAGGAATTATGTTTATTACCCAGGTTTTGGATTATGAAGAATGCATCTTGCACCTTCCCCACCTCACAAAGCATAGCAATAGCATTATATGTCCCTTCATTAGGATTACAATGCCGAAGTACCATTTGTTCCAGACACTGAACTACAAGATCCACCTTCCCTTCATTGCAGAGGCGGGCAATAATTGGATTATAGCTGGCTGCAGTTGCCTTGAACCCACTCCTAGTCATTTCATCTAAAACCTTGAAAGCATGTTCAGTCTTACCATGGAGGGAAAGAGAAGTAATTAATATGTTATAGGTAACTACAGAAGGAGACTGATTCTTTCTATGCATCTCAGCTAAAAGCTCATTTGCCTCCTCCCACCTCCCTTCATAGCACAAATTCCTCAGCAAAATGTTATAACTCACAACACTAGGATCAAACCCCTTTGCTGGCAATTCCCTGAAAAGCTTCATAGCTTCTTCAGTCCGACCTTCCTTGCATAAACCTGTTAAGACAACATTGTAACTCACTAAATTGGGCTCCCCACCCTTGGCAATTATTTCATCTAGAAGTTTCATGGCTTCATCAGATCCCCTTTCCTTATAAGCAGCTTCAAGTAAAAAAGAATAAGTGAATGCATTTGGGACCAACCCCTTCTTTGTTAATCGATCTAGAAGTTGCAAGCTTTGATTTAAACTCCCATGCATGCACAGACCTTTAACTAGAGTGTTATAGGTAACAGTATTAGTTGGAAAACCACGTTCCTCCATTCTTTCAACTAATTGCATTGCATACCCAACATTACCCCTCTTGCATAGATAATTGACCAAGTATGTGTAGGAAGCTGCGTCAGGTATTATACCAGACCCTACCATCATCTCCATTACCCTAACAGATTTCCTCATTTTGTTAGCCTTGCAAAGATCATACAAGAGCTGAGTTGCTTGAGTTACGTCTGGCTTGTGGCCTTTGCTTACCATGTGCTCTAGATGAAGGAATGCATTATTAGCTCTAAGTTCCTTACTTCTTGGGTCGTTCTTCCCAATCCTCCAATCGGGCAGAGTAAAAACAGTATCTTTAGGAGAACTAGCTATCTGGGTGTAGGACAAAACCCTAGAAAAACACTTGTTGAGGGAAAGGGTATGAATGATAGGAATCTGGGAGTGAAAGCTAGGACCATTCTTTTTCGTATTTGGTGACAGAGTTGCCGCCGGAGATACGGTATACAGCAGTGCTGCCATGATTGAATACTAGCTAACATCCGTATGGCAAACAAGAACTCAAAGGTTTAGGTTGGTTCAAGTAGGAAAAACTACAAACAGCTTCAAGAATGCAGAAAGTATTGATTATTAAAAATAAAAAATAAAGATTCAATGAGTAAAGTGGATGAATGTGGCAAGGAACAAATGTCGAGTGGCTCTGGCTCAGCAGTTTATGTTAGAGAAGAGAAGGACGAAAAAGAAGAGAGAGAGAGAGAGAGATAACCGCAAGGATTTCTCAATTGCCTCTGCGGCTCTGCCTCGGCCTCGGCCTTCTGCGATATCGCTGTCCCAACCACAATTCCCTCCATAGTTTATCCAAACGGTTAAAGCCAATGGTCATAATATTCTCGTCGCCAATTTTTTTATCGGAAAAAGATAAATAAATAAATCCTAAATATTTAAAATTTTAAAAGATGTTTTAAATTTGATAAATAATAAATAAGAGATTTTAATTAAAACTCAACAGATAATGACTAAAACTAAGTAAATAATAATTAAAATTAAATGACTCAAATTCAATAGAGCATGATTAAAACTAAATAGAAAATTATTAAAACTAGTCAATTTTCTGTCACTCATTTATCATTTATAAAATTTAAGTAATCTTTTAAATTTTTTAATATTTATGGGATATTATTTATTTTTCACCTTTTACCAATTACACTGCATCGTGAATAGTGCAATATTATTTTAGGAAAATTCTCTCATATTTACCGTTAAAAGCGTTAATTATTTGTAAATAAATTTATACTAAAAGTTAGATACGAGATACAAAACTTTTTTTAAATTAAAACTGTTTGGCCAAAAAATTAAATTAAAACTCAAACTTTTACAATATTTATCGAAAAACTGGAAAAGGGAATGTATATTGCTGCATGCTGTTTAATTTCAATTAATTTAAAATTTTTCATGTTTTTTTATTCTATTTAATCTCTTATTTATTAAACTAGATGTGAGTTCACAAGTCTACACCATTAGTAATTTGTTCAATTGTAAATACTTCACTAGCATTTATATAGAAGAAAAAGATCTTAAAATAAAGAAATTCCTATCAAACAAAGGGTACAGAGAAATTCAACCTATGCTGTTTTTTTTAGATCCTTAACAATTTTTACCAAGTCAAAATTGAATCTTGACTCGGGGGAATAATCTGAGCTCCCAAGTTAAATTTGCTAATAAACAAAATCCTTAAGGAGCAGTTTGATAGAAGTACTTGTCAAACGAGAAAAATTTAAGTCGAGTTTTTCTCTTATAAAAAAAAAGAAGAATAAAAAAGTGGAATTATAAAATTTTAATTGAGAGAAGAAACAAGATAAAAGGTTTCATGTACATACATAGTATGCCCTGTTTGTCATAGTTGGAATTTCACTTCTACAAAAGCCCAAATGTTTTATTTGGTTAAACGAGTATGTCCATTTAACTTGTATAAGTTTAATAGATGGATTGTGAAGTGACCTATAACATTAGAGTTAGTGAGTAGTGACACGAACTAATAACTAGCAAAATGTCTAGATTTAAGATTATCTCAAAATATCTCACAAGTGTAGTATGTAGAGCATTACAAAACTCAGATAAGTTTGAATAATGCTTTTAGACATCATTTTACAATTTCACTTCTCTTACATAATCTAGCAACGCCCCATACTCAAGACTTGTGCTTTTCCACCGAGAAGTTAACAAACGACAGGTAAGGTAATTCAATGGATAACAGGCTTGAAGGGATGAGCCCTAAGCTTGGACAAATCCAAACTTGAATCCAGATCTTCGTCTAGTTCATGTACAGCACTTCTACAACTCTGCAAGGTCCATTGAAAACCATGTAGTGTTAGAGTAGGAGTACTTGATATGAAGAGGAGTGTGACAATATAAATTATATGACAAACAATACTATCAAAGACTTACATTTTGTCACCCCTAATGATGTACAAACCTAGAACTAGTTGCTGCACACCTTACTGCATTAGATATAAGAATAAGTGCGGCAGACTTGGACTAGAGGAAAGATCAAAGATCAAAAGAACAACTTTCAACGAAGCAACTGTAGCTTAGGCAGAAGACAAGTATGCCTCATTATCCAATAGTACATTTGGTGGTAAATCCATAACGGTTCAGTCACAGGAAAGCCCACGAGGTTCATTATATTTGTAGCTTAGGCAGAATTATCTTTGTTGCCTGGTCAAAACCTTTCAGGATTCCTGAACAGGAAATTGCGGCGGTTAGATTAAAGATACCTATTTGCTGTCAAGAGCTAATTTAGTGCAGAACACTCAGCTCGCCACTATATTTCGTCCATCATTTGTAATGACAGAAATGGTCTCTTCCAAAAAGCAAGAGCATCAGTGATAAATCAAGCCAAATAACCAGCTTAAGATATTTGCAAAAGTACACTTCAAACAAAATTATGTTGTACATCAGTTTTTTGCACTTACATGCCTAGGAAAAATGAGTCAAAATATTTCCTCTACTCTAACAACAACATTCTAACTGAAAACTATGACAACAATTTGATGAGCTTAACTTATGAAAGCCTCAGGTCAAATCATTGCCACCCTAGTACCCATGATTCAAATTCTTGCAAAATTAAGTTCAAAATCTGCACTGTTGAAGAAGAGTACAGAATTAAACCAGTGAAGAGGGTGGATAGAACAGAGAGAATAATTAGAAACTTAACGAAGAACAGATAGACAAAGAGAGAGGACAAAGTAAAGCAGTGCAGTTTTGGGAATTTATCATTGAACGTGCTGGGTTAATTGGAACTGGAAATGATAGAGATTTGGCATGATGCATTTCTAGATTAGCCATGTTAGATTCTGGTCCTTACTTTCTTCCAAAATTATTGACGGTGTTAAAAAAGAGGAAAAAAAGTATTTAGAATTAAAGGAACAAAGTGAAAACTTGCTTATAAGTTAGGAAGCAAAACTAAAGTTGTCATGAAACCGTGGGACCAAAAGTCCACCTTTGATATGATATAATTTAGGAGAAAAACATTTAAAGAAGCATTAGTTTTTCTTGATTGCATGTAGTAAGCATAAAATATAGTATACATAAATTAAATTATGAAATTAGAAATAAGAAACATCATGTTAGTAGAGACACAAACAAACAAAGGACTTACGATCTAAAAGAGACTTAAGTCCAGGCCCAGTTGACATCTTGCACACTTCGGTATTAGCCAAGTTAATGCCACACTGCCCCTCACGCTTGTGAAATCTTTGACATCAAAACATTATCAAACAATACAAATCAAGGTTGAACCATCTGGAGTGGGAAAACAGAGAATTAAAAAGCCACGGTTAAGACAATGGTTAGGCTTAGCAGTATAAGTTACAATTTTAACTATAGTATGTTCAAATATTTTAAAATAAATAGATGTGTTTCTTAAAGTTGTGTTTATTAATCAAGGAATTTATATGATGAGTTGTGTAAGAAGTTATGACACGAAAAATTACTAAAGCCATGTCTCTTCGGTTTTTAGCAACATGAATGAAATGTTATAACCATAGGTATGACAGTCACTATTTAGTGAAAAGTTGTATTGTGTTTATGAGAAAACTTTACATAATCTAGAGGTATAACTCTTTATAATCTCCATATGAAATTCATGAATCTAACAAATTGTCATGACTTTTAATTGAAATAGAGGTGTTACGTTGCTTCTAGAGGCATCACTTTATGGCCTATAAATACCCAACACTATTAGTCATTCTGAATTATTAGAAATCACATAAGAAATCAAACTTATTGCTTTTATCCTTGAGTGCACACGAAAATAAAGTCAAATGATCATTTTTTAAAAGTCATTATTGTCTTGGAGGGCAATCCATACTTAAGGGTCTTCGTTATATCCTGTAGAAAATTTGTCCATCAATCCAACTTGCACCTATAAGATAGGTATAGGTATAGGTATAGGTGAATTAAGACAAAAGGAAATAGTCACTCACGCCTTGAAGACATAATGCATTCATGATTCTAAATGGCATCTTTGAGGGAGATGACTACAAACTTTGTGAAGTTAAAAAGATTTTATGGCAGTAACTTCTTAAGATGGAAAAAGAAGATGAAGTTTCTATTGATAATGATGAATGGTGTATATG